>MU968493.1:14791831-15391831 GCA_034641835.2 Pinus albicaulis
CACTTTTATAACATTAATGACTTGACAAAGGTGTCATTGTCCCTTTAAAATGATGAGGCTTATCCTTTAACTTGTTTTGAAAACCACTTCTCCAAACGCTTCATCAACCCTTTCCAGCTCCAACCGGAGGTGTCCAAACCCCTCGCATTTATTCAGACTTTGTAATGGCCTATTGATCATGAGGAGCGCTTCTTTTCACCATACCTTCTCTGCTCAGAAAATGTTACCATGATGTCTTTGTCTATTTAAATAATGAAACCTATGTCTGTTTCAGACTTTCCAACATACTGACAGTAGGTCAAAACATCTCTTTGCCTATTATGAACAATAGTCCCAATTGTAAGGCCTCTTGAGGAGATAAACCCAAATTTTCTGTGTCAGCTGAGATAAACAGTTTTGAAAAGACACCTGTCTATGATTGGAGTTGCTTTCAATAATGACATTCCTTGATTAGCTTTGCATGCATGTCCTAGGGTTTTTAAAACTCAGATCATAACCAGTTTTTGTCTTTGTGTTGAGGAGGCAAGTATATAAGATGTGGAAAAATGTTGGCCTATTTCATAGCTACTAAGGCTTTTATTAGCCACCTTCTTCCTAATGAAACTCTGAAAACACCAACCTGCTGCATCTGAAGAAAAAACCTGTCCTTGTGGTGGAGTGTAGCTTGCAACAGCTGGACTTATACTGGCGCTTTGACTGATATTAAGATGTCTTATATGTGGGGCTATGTACTACTTTCCTGCCTCTTCTTTATGTTCATCTAGAAACCATGGACTGTATTTCACATTTCAACAGGAACAAAAGAACACACAGGGGTCTTTTCACTGAAGTATTTTCCTCCTCAAGACTGATTGAAGCTATTCATATTAACACCCCTGGCAGATATTGATCCGGATTTACAGAATGCAACAGAATAAACACATAACCATAAATACAGAGATGCAGCGGAAATAACACTTCATTTCATTAATATCAAAGAACCAAAATTTGGTTACACACAGAATCGAAATAAAACTAGCTAGGGCACTGGTAGCTATCTCTAAGAAGAGATGTGGTGGCTACAGGCCTCTGAACTTCGTTACAATGAGGCTCGAGGGCCTATTTATTATTGAGAAACAATGGAGAACCCTAAACATCCCAAAAACCTAACCCTAAAGCGCCAAAACTATGGGCCCCGTTTGGGTAAATTGGTGTTTCAACTTCCCAGGGACGTAACTTTGGCATACTATCTCCGTTTGACGCACATAATACATCATTAGAAAGCTCTATCCGAGGACTACGGATTTCGAGATGAATTTTATGATCAAATTCGTTGGCGCTTTGATAACCAAAAAACGTCGTTTAGGGCCTCAAAACGGCTCCGGAAGTTCAGGACCCGAAAAACTGCTAAAAATAGTAATTTATGCCGAAACTGAAAAACTGAAAGAGACAATGGTGGGGGCCCAAGTGGAATAGGCGGGTGGCCACCAATATCCACCTGGATCATTCCTCCCCCCTTAGGAAGCAATGGTCCCCATTGCGTTAAGTTCCTCCATGAGATGAGGAAATTTCTGCTGAACTTGGTCCCTGGTGAACCACTTTCCTTGGTGCAGGAGTTGGCCAGCTTTGACAACCCGATACAATTGGATCCTCTGTTGGCGAGTGTTCTTAATTTGCATGTCCATGATACAATCTGTGGTGGCCTGTTCCATGCAGTCTGGGTTTAACTCTGTTGGTGTGAGTTGTTCTGCAATGTCCGAAGTGTCCAGTAGAGGTGGGAAGTAAGGACGAAGGTGATCCACATTGAAGACTGGGTGCAGACCAAGGAATGGTGGAATACTAAGCTCGAAAGAATTGTTCCCTACAGCCTTGGTGATGGTGTACGGCCCGTATCGGAGCGGGCGAAGCTTGCGGTGAGGTCCAGTGAGGCGCTCCTTCTGCAAATGCAGCCATACTTTGTCGCCCACCTGGAAGTTGTGTGGCACCCGGTGTTGATCATGGCGCTGCTTGTACTTCGCATTGGCTCTGTCTGTCAATATATCATGAACTTTGTTGTGGCGGATGTGTGGAATACGCTCGATGAAGCTATAACATCAACTTGGTGGACGTGCAGCGAATGGGCACGAGCAGGCGCAGAGCGCATGGCCTAAGTCAATGGGACGGTGGTGGAATCCAAGCCCACACGAAGGGCTATGGCGGTGGGCGCGGAGGAAACCGTTATAACTATGTTGTACATAAGGGAGGTTCTCGTCCCATGTGCGTGGATGCTTTGAATTGTACATGCGCAGAATGTGTACAATCATTATGTTGACGACCTCTGTCTGGCCATCTGTTTGGGGATGGAAAGCTGTGGACTTGGTGAGCTTTGTGTCCAACATTGACCAGAGGCTGGACCAAAATGTGCTGAGGAACCTGCTATCTCGATCTGATATGATAGACTGTGGGATCCCAAAGTGTACCCATACTCGTTCAAAGAAGAGTTTAGCGGTAGCTTCTGCTGTGATATTCTTCTTACAGGCCGCCATAATGGCCATCTTCGAGAATCTGTCAACGACCACGAAAACACAGTCATTGCCATTCTTAGTAGAGGGCAGGCCCGACATGTAATCCATGGAGATGGATTCCCACGGTCGACTAGGGGTAGGTAGTGGGGTATATAGGCCTTGCTTCTTGATGGTCGGTTTGGCAATGGCACAAGCAGTGCAGGATCTGATGTGCTTCTCGACATCCTTTCGAAGGTTTGGCCAATAGAAATACTTCTGTAGTATTGCTACTGTTTTCTCGACCCCGAAATGCCCAGCGACTCGACTGTAGTGTGCTTCACATATCATCTTAGCACGCTCGCTTGAAGGAACACAAAGGTGTCCCAGGTGACATAAAAGTGCATCTTGGAGGTGAAAATTTGGAACTTGTGTGCCCCCCAAGAGTGCCTTGTAAGTGTGGCCGAATTCTGGGTCACTCTCATAGAGAAGCGGCCAATCAGAAGTCTCGTGCCCACAAGAGTTGAGCACGATGGTGAGCGCCACGATCGGTGGTCGGCTGAGGCAGTCTGCAACATTATTGGTGCTACCCTTCTTGTACTTGATGTTCAAATGAAACTGTTGCAGATATGTGGACCACTTCTGATGGCGATCATTCTGCAACTTCCCTTGTGTCTGTATGAACTGCAGGGGCCGGTGGTCTGTGTGGATGATTGTTTCCTTCCCCAAAATGTAATGCTTCCATTGTCGACGGGCTTGCACAATGGAATACATTTCTTTGTCATAAGTGGGATACTTGCGAACTGTCTCAGACAATGTCTCACTGTGATATGCCACTGGATGTCCCTGTTGAGTAAGAACTGCCCCAATAGCATAGTCAGAGGCATCTGTCTCGATCTCAAACGGCTGCTGCAAGTCTGGTAAGGTGAGCACTGGGGCAGAACAGAGGTGATTTTTCAATTCTTTGAACGCCTTCTGTTGAGTTTCCGATGAAAAGAACTTTTCTCTCGCTCCTCCTTTGGTGACTTGACTGAAGGGCCAAGTGATATGAGAGAATCCCAACACGAATCTACGGTAGAAATTAGCAAGACCCAGAAAGCTGCGAAGCTCTGTTATAGTAGTCGGGGCTGGCCAATCCCGAATGACTTGGATCTTGGCTGGATCCACATGCACCCCACTTTCATCAATAATGTATCCCAGATATTGAACCTGGGTCATGCCAAACGTGCACTTCTCCAAATTGGCACACAACTTGTGTTGCCGCAGTGTTTGGAGGACTTGTCGGATGTGATGAAGGTGCTCTTCCCAAGTCTTGCTGAAGATCAGAATGTCATCCAAGTAAACCACTACGAATGAGTTGGTGAATGGCCGCAAGATGTCGTCCATCATCCTCATGAAGGTTGTGGGAGCATTCGTCAACCCGAAAGGCATGACCAGCCATTCAAAAAGGCCTTCCTTAGCTTTGAAGGCAGTCTTCCACACATCAGAGGGTTCAATTGGTACCTGGTGATACCCGGACTTCAGGTCGATCTTACTGAAATATTTTGCACCTTGGAGTTGGTCCAGAAGGTCATCAATCCGTGGGATTGGGTACCTATTCCGGACAGTGATCTTGTTCAGCGCCCGATAGTCAATACAGAGTCTCCACGTCCCATCCTTCTTCTATACCAACACGATCGGGCTCCCACAGGGCGATGAACTTGGTCTGATGTGACCTTTCTGCAACAGCTCCTGAATCTGCCTCTTGATTTCATCATTTTCCAGAACAGAGTGTCGATAGATCGGTCCATTGGGTAACGGCGCACCTGGGGTCAGATCAATCGGGTGCTTGACCTGGTAGTGCAGAGGAACCCCTGTGGGTGAGGTGAAGATGTCCCTGTACTCCTCCACGACCTTATCCATTTGTTGTTGTCGTGCAGAGGGGCCCTGTCTGGAGGTTGTGGCCACAGTCTTCTTCTTGCCCTGGGGGCGGATCATCAGGAAAACAAATTTCCTGGTTTGGGAAATGAGCTTACTTCATTGTTTTGCAGTAACTAAAGAGATAGTCGTAGGAGGTGGTACCTCTGGTATCCTGTACAACTTATTTCCCAAAGTAATAATAACAGCACGAGGTCGAGACTCATACACAGCATGACACTTCCACAAGTAGGGTTGTCCTAATAATACATCAGAAACATCAATAGGATAAATGTCACATAATACCTCATCTGTGAAGGGCTTGATGCTATAGGGAAGGCGACACTGTTGGCTGACGCGGAGATCTCGTCCTTGGTGAAGCCACTCGATGGTGTATGGATGTGGGTGAGCTGTGGTCGACAAGCCCAACCGCTTCACAGTGTCTGCTGAAATGAGGTTCTTTTGGCTCCCATTGTCGACAATGAACTATACAGGGGAGCCCTTTACCCACATCTGGGAGTGGAAGAAACGTTCCTCCTCCTCTGGATCTTCCGGTTCCTCCTTCTGGACCTTTGTATTGGCAACAGTGGCGTTGGGCTCCACATCAATAATCTATTTCCCTTTTTCATTCCCCTTTTCAGGTTCTGATTCGGAGTCGGAGCATGCATCTGACTCAGAAGCCCTCATCTCGGCCACTAGCGACTGCTTGGCCCGACACTCACTTGTGTTGTGAGTGGAGCTCTTATGGAACTCACACCACTTTCCGTGTCCTTCTTTGGCTTTGCGGTGCTGTTCTTTTCTTGTGGCTTTGACGGGTTGTCTTTAGCTGCCATGCCTTGGCTCTGTCCTTTGTTCTATGGTTTGGAAGCACCTTTTCCTTGCTTTTGATTCACAGATCCAAAGTCTCGCTTCTTCTGTTTGAATTTCTGCTCAATCTTGGCAGCATACCGGTATGCTGTACCAAGCGAGGAGATGTCGAGGAACTCCATTTCCTCCTGAATGTATCTGTGCAGACAGCTGCGATACTTTAGCACCAAATGTTTCTCTAAATCTTTGATACCCAACTTTGTGCGCAGGGTATGGAACAGATTTGTCAGCTCGTGCACATCTTGATCCCTTTGTTGTCGCATCGTGGTCCATTGTATGTACTTGTCCTCATAGCTTCCCATGGGATAGTACCGTTCCTTGATGGCGTCTCGGAAAGAATTCCAAGTTGGTACGGCCGAGAATAGAGAGGGTTCTGTCTGGTCCTTGTTCTCACAGTAGGTTTCCCACCAGTCCTTAACATGGGGGGTAGCTTTGAGGAGTGCAAAAATAATCTTCTCCCGGTCTGAAAAGTCAAGAACAGAGAAATATCCTTCTAATAGATTCAACCATCTATCTACGGCATCTGCGTCTATTTGACCCTCAAATATGGGAATGTCAAAATTTACTTGTACCTTAAAGGGAGTCGCAACTCCAGAGTGGCTACTGGATGCAGATGCGCCGCCCGTGGGCAGCCGTTGAAGGATCTGAGCAAAACTATCCATCATCGCGTTCCTTTGTTTTTCGAGGGCCTCCTCGAGCAATATTTTGATAGGATCTCCTGCTCCCTCATCTTTCTTTTCGTCCCCCATGGGCGTCCGTCGAGGTTTGCGAGGTTGATCTTGTAAAGGTTCCACCAGATCAAGCCCTAGCTCCTTATACCCCGACCTCGTTGGGGACATGCAAAGAAGGATCGAGAAAAAGCAGACCGCTCTGATACCACTGATCCGAATTTATGCAGGAACGCAACAGAATAAACACATAACCATAAATACAGAGATGCACCGGAAATAACACTTCATTTCATTAATATCAAAGAACTGAAATTTGCTTACAGACAGAATGGAAATAAAACTAGCTAGGGCACTGGTAGCTATCTCTGAGAAGAGATGTGGCGGCTACAGGCCTCTGAACTACGTTACAATGAGGCTCGAGGGCCTATTTATTATTGAAAAACAATGGAGAACCCTAAACATCCCAAAAACCTAACCCTAGGAGATGAAGCGCCAAAACTATGGGCCCCGTTTGGGTAAATTGGTGTTTCAACTTCCCAGGGACGTAACTTTGGCATACTATCTTCGTTTGACGCACATAATACATCATTAGAAAGCTCTATCCGAGGACTACGGCTTTCAGGACGAATTTGATGATCAAATTTGCTAGCGCTTTGATACCCAAAAAACGTCGTTTAGGGCCTCAAAACGGCTCTGGAAGTTCAGGACCCGAAAAACTGCTAAAAATAGTAAGTTATGCCGAAACTGAAAAACTAAAAGAGACAATGGTGGGGGGCCAAGTGGAATAGGTGGGTGGCCACCAATATCCACCTAGATCAGATATTTGTTATGATAGCTTTGATTAAGGAGTCCCTTTTTTGATGCACCCTGATGATGACTGAAACCTCAAATGATTCTCTTTACAAGACCAAAAAATCTGTTTTCTTTTGTCTTGCACATTTCAGATCTTAGCCCTGTTTTGATCATTATTTTCACTCAGAAACCTAGAGTCACTGTTTTACTGTTTAGTAAAAAACAAACCTGTGCTTATAGTGAGTTTTGCAATCTTTGAAGTCAATATTGGCCATCGCCCTCTGCTTGTAAATGAAGGAGGCACCTTAACCCTCTGCTTGTAGATGAAGGAGGTTCTTGGCCATGACAAATTACTAGTTTGTTTGACAGTGGTGTCTTCCTTCTACTGTGATTTCATGCTGAATGGAAACTGCAAGGTCTTGATAAGTAACTCCTTACTCTGCATATGTATCTCAGGCTCATGTTTGACATTGAGAAGCAGTGTTCTTCTAAAATGTGTATTCAAGAATTTTTTCCTGAGATGAATTTATATTTCCTGTCTTTGTAAAATCCATAAAACACTGTAAAACACCTAATAATCAGCTTGAGACTGTGGTCTATGCAGTGCTGAGACTTAGGGGTGTGTAAGTAGCGCGACTTAGGGCTGTGATCAATTTCATTTGCAGAGTGGGAGGCATATCATGATTGGTCTGTATCAGATGGAGGTTTTTTGGCCTTTTGATGGTTTCCAAGGGTAAAATGCCTTAAAGCGCCACTTCCTAACTTAGGGGAGGCTTTTGAAATAGTCATTGGACTGCCCTTTTAGAGCTGATGGGCAGACCAGTAGAGCTAAAGCTAGATAGGATAGTGATAATGAGTTTTAACCTTGACATGGCGGACTGAAAAGCAGGAGGGCGAAAAATTTTTTCTGAGGGTTTTCTAGATGACAAATTGACACATGGAGATCAGTTTCTAGAAAACTTAGCTATGAATCTAGTCATCATTAACAAGTGAAAAATACTGATGACTAACACAATCCATGTTCTATTTCAGATTTGATCTGCTTTGTAACATATTCTTCATAAATTTCTAAATTTTACTACAGATCCATGTTGTAGATCTCAGACCTATTCAGTGTTCTTCATGTTCTGCTGAGATCCCCAAGGGGAATGTACTTAAAGGTCATTCTTGCATATAGATCCCACTTATATATATATATTTGTACTATGATATGTTATATATCTGAAACATAATATAACACTGCTGCAGATTCTTGTAAATTACATTTTCTAGTTCATCCTGCAATTCCTTGTGTTGTAATGTTGGGTTTTGAGGCATTTCTTCATGTATAAAGTTGTATTTTCTCATGTAAAACTATTGGATCATATTATAAACTTTAAATAATTTTATTCCTGTATAAATACATCTAAACCTTCAGAAAATCACGCTTCTGAAGCTTCAGTCCAATCTGCATACTTTAAGCCATGGGGAATCAGGGTTTTCTAGCCTAGTCGGGAATGGAGGATCTGTTTAACATAGTAAAACGCCTTTTTTTGAGCTGAAATTCGGTATGTAGGTCCCTCTTAACCTAATATATCAGACACATCCATCCTCTTCCCTTATTTTTACGCTGATACTTGAATACATTCATTTTAGGTCATAAATCCTCACTTTTCCCCACTATCGAATGAAGGGATTGAACCTCTTTCTTGCTGCTATGTTTCTAATTTTTAGATGAGTGTCTATCAGCATATTTTATGCAGTAGTAGCTCTCTTCACTTTCAGCAGGTCGTTTTACTTTGTTGTATCCCCTCATTGGGCATTTTCTTAAAGGTAACTAGGTGTGGGAGATCTGTTTAACCCACCTAGTCTTATTTGTTTCAGCTAAAATCTTGGATTCAGATTGTATATTGTCTGATATAAAGGATCCAAGAGTTATTTTCCTGTCCCAAAGCATATTTTACTGAAAATGCATTTTTCAGTGCATGATTCATGAGCTGTTCCTAAAAGGGAACATTGCAGTCAGTCATGGAGCAACTAGGGTTGCAGATCCATTTCCCATAAAAGGACCTTTATTCTTTTGACTCTGAAAGAGTCAAATTTCTGGGGATTATTAAAGATCTTGTGGTGAACTTGGCTCAGATCCCAGCTAAAAGTGTTGTCATGGACATAGTGGTCGTTGATATCCCAGCCCGGTTTTGGATGTTATTTTCTAGGTCATGGGGGACTAAAATAGGTGGTTCAATTAAACTTTACCTCACTTATGCTACTATCCTGGTGTTTGGTGGGCGATAAAGGAGGCTGTATTGGGAATCTAGATTTGTGAAAATGGTGACGACAGCCGATGGCTCAGTCAATTCCCTTGTATATAGCAAGGAGGGAGAGTTTTCCTGTCTGATGCTTGAGGAGGATCAAGATTTTTTACTAGAACCATCATTCAATATTTTGAGGCCGAAACAGTCTTCAAATAATGAAGAGAGGGGCATGTGGACTTTGCATTTTGACGGGGCAAATTCAAGGGAAGGAAACAGAGCGGGAGTCCTCCTAATCTCCCCTACCGGACAGTTGGTCCCCTTTTGTTTCAAGTTGGAGCATGAAGCCACAAATAATGTGGTGGAGTATGAAGCACTACTCTTGGGGCTACAAACTAATAAAAACACGAATATTCAGAGTCTCAAATTTTTCAGAGATTCAGAGCTGGTGGTGAGGCAGATCAAGAGTCAGTGCCAAGCTAAACATCCTCGGCTAAAAGCTTATAGGAGTGAAGTATGAGATCTAGAGGAAAATTTCTTCCTAGCTTTCAACATACAATTCATGCCAAGAGATCAAAATAGGATGGTTGACTCCTTGCTGTTTCAGCAAGCAATTTCTGTCCACCACAGAATCCGCTCCTGAGATATGAATTTAAGGTGCGTTATCATCCCTCTATCTCGGATAACATCAAACACTCGCGGGTGTTTGAAGATGAGGAGAAAGTGAAGTGCTTTATGGAGACCATAGGAGAATTCTCTAACTTGGTCATTGATGCTAGAGAAGAGGAGATTTAAGGGCAACCCCAAAATAAATGGGAAGAGATAGTGGTTGGACATAGGGTGCTGCAATTGAAAGGGAACGTGATTCCTAGAGGTCTTTGCCTTTGGAGAGACTGTTTGATAAAAATGACGTCCCTATTAGCCCCAAAAAATCGACCATTAAGGTCAAGTAGATGATGTAAATATTGGGACAGGAGACCCTAAAATTGTAAAACTGTCTAAAGGAGTCCTAGAGGAGTACAAAGACCAATACTTCAGGTTGTTTCAATCCTATAGAGATGTTTTTGCTTGGTCATACCAAGACCTGAAAATGTTTGATATTGATGTCATACAGCATAAGATCCTGCTCATAGGGGATGTTAAGCCCCATAAGAAAAAGTTGAGGCAAATTAATCCTTTGTTGCTCCCCTCCATAGAAAAGGAAATCAAAAAGTTGTTGAAGCCTAAGATCATAGTCCCTTTAAGGTACTCAGAGTGGGTAGCCAACCTGGTCCCAGTCAGAAAGAAGAATAGGGAAATAAGGCTATGCGTAGATTTCCAGAATTTGAACAGAGCATCCCTTAAAGACAACTACCCTCTCCCCAAGATGGATCACATACTGTAGAAGGTGGTGGGATCCTCCTGGATGTCTATGATGGATGGTTTCTCCGAGTATAATCAGGGGGGTATAATCAGGTGGCGGTCCTCCCTGAAGATCAAAATAAAATGGCATTCACCACACCATGGGGTACATTCATGTATGCTCGAATGCCTTTTGGACTGATAAATGTAGGAGCCACTTTCCAGCGGGCGATGGACGTCGCTTTCTTGGGAGAGCAAGATAAATTCGTGGTGATATATTTGGACGATATCACCATTTTTTTGAAGAATGATGCTGAACATATTGAACATTTGTGTCGGAATTTTGACAAGTTTCACAGGTATGGTTTGTCTCTAAATCCTCAAAATTTCATGTTTGCTTTGGAGGAAGGAAAATTATTATGGCATATTGTAACGAAACTAGGAGTGAATATTGATCCAAAATGAGTAGAGGTAATCAATGGCATATCATTACCTCGAAATAAGAAGGAGGTCCAGGTATTTCTAGGACATATAAATTTCTTGAGGAGATTTATCCCGAACTATGCTGAAATAGTTCGGCACATCACTGAGATGCTTAGAAAAAAAAATGAGGTAAAATGAACGCCAGAGTCAAGAGAAGCCTTCAATAGAATCAAAAGTTATTTCGTAGAAGCCCTGGTACTGGCAGGGCCCAACTATGGTAAGCCATTCATGATATTCTCATTTGCGTCCCCACATACTGTAGCTGCAGTATTATTACAGAAAAACGAAGACGGGTATGAGCAACCCATTTCCTTTTTCAGTCAGGTACTTCAAGATGCAGAGTTGAAATATAACATTTTGGAGAAGCGGGCATATGCCCTGGTAAAGTCCCTAAAATATTTTCAAATGTATGTGCTGCATTCATCCATAACCGCTTTCGTGCCTACAGCTGTGGTGAAAGACATCTTGATTTAGGGGGACAGTGAAGGCAAGAGAGGTAAATGGATCGCCAAGATTCAAGAATATGAATTGGACATTCGCCCCACGAAGCTCATCAAAGGAAAGGGCCTAGAAATAATCTTGTCTGAGTCAAACTGTCAAGCGTTGGGCATAAATCTATCTATGGAAGAAGGAGAATTACCAGATGGTACGGAAGAACAGTCTGGGATAGAAACCACGGTGCAAAAAACGCACATGAATTACCTGCTCAGTACTTGGTATAAAGATATTGTAGAGTGCCTTCTAACTCTCAGGTGTCCTTTAAACTTCAATAAGACAAAGTATCGAACTCTAAGGTTGAAATCCAAGAAATAAATTGTAGCAAATAGCTGATTATATTGGAAAGACCCTTCAGGAATCCTGCTCTTGTGTCTCATAGAGTCAGAGGTGGAGGAAGTCATGGCTGAATTTCATGAAGGCATCTGTAGAGGTCATTACAACTGGTGGTCCACGGCACATAAGATACTGAAGGTTGGTTTCTTTTGGCCTCAATTTTTCAAAGACGTGCATACTCAGGTTAGGGTGTGCGAGAAATGTCAAAGGTTTGTAGAAAAACAAAAATTTTCTCCCTTACCCATGATTCCAGTACATATTGAAGAGCCTTTTCAGCAATGGGGCATTGACTTCATCGGGGAAATTCACCCAGCATCAAGTGGTCAGCACAAGTGTATTCTCACTGCCATTGACTAATTCACCAAATGGGTAGAGGCGATACCCACAAGAAATGCTACTAATGTAGTCATGATCAAGTGAAATGCTACTGATGTAGTCATGATCAAGTTCATGGAGGAGAATATCATATCCAGGTTTGGCTACCCAGTTAAGGTTGTGATAGATAATGCTCAAGCTTTCAAATCCACCAAATTCACTAATTTCTGCTAGCAGTACAATATCACCTTGGGGCACTCTACAGCCTATTATCCCCAGGGAAACGCGCTGGCCGAGTCTTACAATAAAACTTTGGTAAGATCATTAAAGAAGGCTATAAATGAAAATCAGAAAAACTAGGACTCCTAGCTCAAATTCACACTCTGGGAAAACCGAATTACTAGTAAAAGGTCAACAGGTAAGTCACCCTATGAACTGGTTTATGGCCGAGTAGCAATTTTTCCAATTCATCTTGCCTTTCCTATTTCTAGATTCCTCCAAGATAGCCAAGGAGAGCCAAATGATCTCATCAGAAGAATGAACCAGTTGGTCGAGTTGGAAGAGACTCGGAACCAATTGAATAGCAGGTTAAAAGAATATCAGGAAAAGATGAAAGGCTTGTATGATCAGCATGAAAAAGATAAAGAAATGCAAGCAGGGGACCTGGTGTTGAGATGGGATATCAGAAGGGCAGATAAAGGTAACCATGGAAATTTCAAACCCTTGTGGTTCGGGCCATTCAATATTGCCAAAGTAAGAGGTAACAACACCTTCGTATGGGAAAATCTGGAAGGTGACTTGATCGAAGTGCCCGTAAACGGGCAGTTCTTAAAACCATACTTTCAATATTGACAAAGGTCTCAGAGACCTGTTGTATATAGTGTATATACTTTTCATTTTTACATTCACTTTTTCTACTTGTTTCGTCATAGGAGTGCTTTAAAATTTTGAAGGGGCTCTAGCTCTCAAGGAATATTATGCAAAGGGTTTGCAAAGTTCTCGACACGCTTGAGTACGAATGTGCCATCCCCAGGTGGAGCCAATGTTGTTTAGTTAGCCCTCACACTGAGGAAAAAAGAGCAGCTGAAGTAAATAAAGGAGAGGTCCATGAGGATGGCAGGGTGAGCGAGTTAAAAGATACTTCGGCATAGAATTTTCTTAAGGCACGGGTGCGGATGAGATACTTGAAGCACTACATAGTCAAATGAGGAGGCCACGTTTCATATGGCGAAAAGTCTAAAGGGAAGGGAGCATGCACAGGGTATTCTAGGGGTACCAAAGGAAATCGGAAGGAGGTGAAGGCTTCCCCCTAGAGAATGTGACGTCGCATGATGGCAGACCAATCACAAACATTCTGCGGGGTGGTAGAGTATAACGGGAGGCCCTCATGAACCACTGCCAGAAACTTAAGTGGGCTCATCGAGAAGGATATCTGGCATCATATAAATAAAAGGTAAGGTAACTTTAGGGAAGGCGGTACAAGACCAGTACATGCCTTAACTCGATGCGTGGCTTACACCTACCCGGCTCCTGGTAGCCAACAACCTATCACCGTGCATCCCACTGTCGACGTCCTTATGACGTCAGCCCTACAGTTCTCACCTTAGCCTCATATTCCGCAAATATTGGTCTATTTTAATCTCGTTTTACTCCAAGACTTGGTAAAATATTTTTTTTTATGAATTTTTCATGCAACGAAGCTTGAACTCCAGTACTAAGTCATTTTCAATCCCCACGTCATTTTCCCCTCGAGCTTCCTCACTGTTCACAGGTATTTAGTCATTCCTCCACCTCATCATTTTCCTTTTGTTTTACTTTTCAAATGGTCATGGGGAAAGCAAAATCCAGAAATTTGGAGCCTAAAACCCCACAAGCCCACGAGGTCAGGGTTGTCCTTGGACCCGAACCCATTATTGACTCCCATGCTTGAATTCACGACCCATTCTACCCTTTCAACGTAGCCCGCGTTAGACCTGAGCTATTTGAAAGTCATTTAAAGGGTCAAGATAGGTTCAAAGTAGTTGAGTCGGGTTTGTACTACCAAGTCGCCCTACCACATACCCAATCCCTGAATTCATTAGTTGGCTTGGTGAAGCTTATGATAAGTGCAGGGACTTGTTCCTGTCTGCTCAGGGTAGTAATATTTTCTGCATATCACCAAAGATCATAAAGAAAGCCCTATGTTTTCCTCATAGTCAAAATTATGTTGAGTTCACTGAGTTGTCCCTTTCCTGTCAGTTCTCAAAGCTACCCTGGAAGCAACAAAGTGACTTTCTCAGTTTCCTCTCAAACTCTTGCCTAACAGCTCTCTCTCCTTCGGACGTCGTGCCCTTGTCCTCTTTCAAAGACAATGTTCAACTGGTCCTCGCTCTTATTTCTGGGTTGCTAGGTCTTAAAGAGGTCGAGCGAGTGTCAAAATAATCTATAGCTCTTCTATGGCTCATGACGCAAAAGGGTACGCTTTTGAATATCCCCGTTTTCCTAGCTTCTACTATTCAAACTCAGTTTCAAGAGCTACCTTCTATTAGGTCTTTCAAGTTTTTTTCTTTAGTGTTTTACCTATTCCTATTTGAGCATGCTGATAAGTTTGAGAGTTTAGGCCTCGAGAAACTTTCGAGGACAAATTCCCAGCCAAGAACTGTCTTTGAGTGGAACATTTCAGTTCATCAACAACCTAGGGGAAAGGGGTATACAAGGTTCTTAAACGAGTTCATGTCCATAGCCTATACTATAATACATGAAAATCCTCTGCCTATAATTTTTCCTGAGCAGAAATACTGGTACCTGTATGATGATTACACCGAGATCAGGGTCTACGGTGCGGAAGTACCTCCCTACTGCTTGCCGATGTTTCAAGCTATGCAAATCTTTTCCCTTGAGTTCATCTGTCAAACCCTGAAGGCTGACCAGATCCACTTTGTGCCTGTGAAGAAATGATATATTCTCAAACTCCCAACTTCTGTTGTCCCCTTCACCATAAATTTGAGGCACAACCTCTCCATAGCGGAAATGTTGCTTCAAGGGATGGACTGATACAAGGAAAAGTTTGGCCCTATGACCCGAAAGGAATCCTTTCCAATAGGAAAATGAAAATAAAGTCAACTACTTATGTACATGAGACTAGGCCCTGCATTGAGTGGAGAGCTAACCTTGATACATGGCCTTTGGATGCACAGATGGAGGTCGAGTCTTCAACGACAGAAGGAAGGGCCGACAATGCATCCGAAGAGACATAAAAGAAGGGACAAGCAAACGAGTTAGGCACCCTAGGAAGTCAAGAGGGCATGTACATGGATGATTTTAGGGTCTTGTGATTTGGTAGATTGGCAGACCAAATGATAGGGTACCATGGAACCAAGCTTTGGAGCCCTAGGACCTAGCCTTCCTGGACTCAGAGAGGGATCTCTCTATTGGGTGCAAGGGATGTCTTCTTTTTGCTCTAGGGTTTTGATTTTAGGCTAGTTGTTAAGTGTATGGTTTTTTATTGTTTTGGATGGGTAAGATGGTCAAATGTAATAGGAGGAGTGAGAGGATGTCAAAGCCATTGGGCTATGGAGTCAAATGAAGTCAAGGGGGTCTAAATGATGAAACATAGTGTATCGCAGGGCCAATTTAGCAAGGTAAATGGATCCTTAAGGTGATGTATGAGGTTTAATGAACATTAAGTTTGGGAAAAGACTAAGAGGTATTGCACATATATAGTTTGAAGCAACAACTCATGAGGTAGGGAAAACCATTAAGCTCTATGAACAATACTCAAACTGATAAACATGTAAGATGAACATTCCAGTGAAACATAGAAGCATTAGAACTCCTAACTTTAGAAATTCACCTTCAGATTTTGGGAAAACACATAAGACAATACAAATAACTCAATTTATGAAGAGGGAACTACTAAACATCATATTTCAAGCTATTGGGAACTCTGAAACAAGTTTGTAAGCATGGACAAAGGGCAAGATCGAGCGAGACCTCTTTGACTTAACCTAACAATCAATATTTCACAGAAAGGCTTCAAGATAGGGTTTTGAAAACTTCAAATAAGCAGGGCATACCATGAATCATGATTGTAAGCTAGCATACTAACCATACATGAAACTAAAAACAACTTTTGGTGGACCTAAGGAGCAATTAAGAATTTCTTAAGATGGCCAAAATAGGAAAACATCAAAGCTATAATAAACAAGAGGATTGAAGTGCCTCAAAGAACATGTCTCAACCTATACTTTTCTAATCTATAGTAGCCAAGAAGAATGAAACAAAATTAAAACAAGAGAAATTAACAAGTTAAGAAGACATCACCATTCACCAAGCTATGGAATACTGCAAACAAGCTTCTCCATCATCAAGTCAAACAAGCCATTCATCCAACTCACAAAACCAATTTCTTCTCCAAGCTCCTAAAACCATGTATATTGATCTTCAAGCTCATCAAATGCAAACAAAATACATAGGGGCCTCGTGCTCTATTTATGGAGAAAATGAGGACTAAAACCCTAAATGTGGTAGGAAAATGTCAAATATAGTCATAAATATCATTTATGGCCAAGAGACCATGCAAGGCCCAAGGCACATAATATCCCAAGACATAAATGCTAAAATAACTATTTACACCTAATTATAGCTTAATTTGCCTCAAAAAAATCAAAAATATCTATTTGTAATAAATGAGTGTGTTTTGTTGACTTTTGGTCCAAAACACACTAGGCAGCCTCTGTGCGCAACGCCACTTTAACAGAAAATGGGATCTCTTGCATTTGCATTTTGGACCCCTTCCTGACACTGGATTTGGCTCCGTGATGACTTGTTGGAAATCTTGATGAGTCTACTTTCCAGAAATACTTGGTTTGTGCTGAGTAGATTCCATTTACCTGTCCAAAAATCAAATCTCCCAACACTACTCTGTGCATAGTGCCTCGTCTGAAAATGAGTTAGAAAGGTCAAATTTTTTATGTTTTTTGACCTTTTGAGGGGGTAAAAATGCTCCAAATGATATGAAATTTGGTGAGAAGACTATTGGTGATGTGAGAAATCCAAAAATGAAAACATTGAGAGCTTAGGATGCACCAATTTTGTGTCAAAATTTGGAAAAAACATAAAGTTGTCTAATTTGCCTCAAAATTTGTGGAGAGGTCCCTCAAGAGGTCTTGGATACCTGTTGAGAAGCTTCAACCAAAAATCTAAGGCTGTAATGCACTTTGGCTCTTTTTAGGTCTTCTATCTCAATGAGGGCCTTCCTTAGTTTGGCACAAGCAAGCATGTTTTTCCTTGCATAATGCTTGGCCATTTTCTTTTGTAGGGCAAGGTCTCTCTTTACCTCTTTGAAATGCTTATGCTCCTCTTTGTAATAGTGGATGACATGTTGTGCCATATCAAAGTCTCTTTCCCACTCATGACGTTGTGCATCTTTCTCCAAGAGAAAAAATCTTGTGTTCATCTCTTTGTCCTCATTGTCACTGTCTAAATCAATGAATTGAGGCCCTTGAGAAGTCCTCTTGATCCTTTTTCTTCTCTTTACCTTGACCTGTTGCTCACCTTTGTCCTTGTGCTTGATAGTTGGAGGAGAGATGGCCCCTTACCTTTTTGAGGCAGCAAACACATCTCTTTTGCCTCTGTGGTAGGTGCATGTGAGGGGAGTGATGAGGGTGCCTTGATCCTTGATGAAGTGACAAGCATTTTCATCTTTTTCAGGGCTCTCATGAGTCACTTCATGTTCTATTGGGTCACTGATTTCTTGAATTTTAACCTCATCATCATCCTTACTTTCCTCACTTTTTTCTTTGCTGACATATTGGCTCTCAAACTGACCACTATCCTCCTCACTTACCTCATTTTTGCTCTGTCCTTCACCAAGGTCTTCTTCTTTGTCACTTTCAGCATTGTCATTTTGAGTTATTTGGTCATTTGGAGGTTGATTAGTTTCATGACAGTCATGACAGTTGTCATGACTGTCATGTTCATTCCCTTGATCACCATTGGTTGTCTTTTTTATGCCACTACTGTGGTCACTGCCTTCATTTTCAAATTCTAATTCAACCTCATCATTGGTCTGCTCTTGGTCTTCAATTTCTTCATCCTCTCCCTCTATCTCTTCATTTTCATTTTCTTTATTCATTTCAACACTTTTGTCACCGTGATTGGGCTCACTTTCATGCTCAAAACCATCTTCCTCTTGGCTGTCATCTTGCTCATCATTTTCTTCATCATTAGGATATGTTTCTGCCCCACTGTTTTCCTCATTTTCATCACTGTCATCTTCTTGATTAAGCTCTGTACTTGCATCATTGTTTTCTGCCCTTGCCTTATTTTCCTCACTCCTTTCCATGATATCATCATCCTATTGGTCTTCCTCAATGGATTCTGCCTCTTCCTCACTGCTGTTTTTTTGTTCCTCATGGCTACTGCCATCATCTTCTTCTTTAGTACTGTTGTCATTATCTTCCTGCTCACTATTATCCTCTTCTTTGTTTTCTTCTTCTACCTCAGTTTCTACCTCACTGTCCTCTTCCTCATCATTTTCATATGTTTACTCCTCATTAGAGCTACTGTCAGCTCCTTCATTTGATGTATCAAGAGGAGAAACAAGAGGTAAGTTTCCTTGGGTAGAAGGCACAAGAGGAGCAGATGGAGGAGTTGAGGTAGGTGGGTGTGAAGTGGAAGGCAAGGTTTGCCGAATGAAGGTTTTGGGATTATAAAACACATCATGTGAGATAAAAACCTCCCAAGGGATACCTTGCTGCTCCAAATGGTGTAAGACAATCATTTTGATCAAGGAGTGGTGAAAAAGGCTCTGCATTTGGTGGGCATAACTTCTCTTCTTGACTACTGAGGCCATCTTGTCAATGCTATGGAATAGATAGTATGGTAGGTTTAGCAATTTTACTTTGGTGAAATGCATCAAAAGCCTTATGTGGTATGAATAAACCCTAGAGTACCTACCCTCACAAGTGAAATATTTTATGATTTGCTTCATTAGTAGGGCATACCTCTCTAACAGGTGGGAGAAGGGGAAAATAGCCTTGTAGCCTTGTTGACAGCTAAGCTTGAGGTAGGGCTCGTAGTAGCTCAAATCCAACTTCTTATGTTTAAACCACATCTCACCAATGTTTGGTATACCTGTGGCTTTAGAAATGGATTCAGATGAGAGTTCAAACTTCACTCCTGCTAGGTTGACTTGGTGATTTTTTAAGCCAAGGATGAAAAATCTAGTCAAGTCTAAGTTGCTTCGGACTTGTTTAACTTTCTCACAAAACTGATAACAACCAACATCCTGAAAGCATGAAAGGATCATGGGAGAGGAAATAATTTGAGTGGTATCTAAGGGCTCAAACCTATTAGCCCTTCCTCCCTTGTGCTTAGGCTTGATAGGCCCTTGGCCTTCATCACTGTTGGTATGAATCTCTTCTTCAGACATGGTGATTGGTTTTAGCACAGAAGCATTTTTAAACTTCGTTTGACAGCCTTTTGGTCAAAGGATGGCAATGAGTGATGTGAGGGAAATTTTTTCAAATGAGGGCTAAGATGAAGCTTTCAAGGAGTGTGTTCAGCTTTTAGAAGCGGGTCTGATGGTACTAAGAGTATTTTCACCTTATGACAACCCTTTCAAATTTGCAAACCCTAACTTAGGAGGTCAATATTGGATTTTTTATGCAGCGTAGGGTTTGGTCACATTAGGCCAAGAAATGCCTTCCTATATTATGAAAAGAACACTTGAAGAGTGATAAAAAAGAGTCAACAACCTTATTTGACTGACTACAGAAGAGTTGGAGGTAAAAACTCAAATTTTTGGCCCTTTTTGAGCAATTTGGAACAAACTTTGTCTGTGCATAGCGCCTACCTGACTACACGTTCAGGTCGGGTCAAGCTAGCCTATCAGAGCGTAGCGTCGGGTCAATTCAGGCTAGGAAGGGCATGTCGAGCCAGAGATGGGCCTATCGGGCCTGCCGGAGTGCAGCACCGGGTGGATGGTAAGAAAGTCAGGTTCTTCCTGTGCCTGTGCGTAGCGCCTGCCCAGATGCATAGCACTTCCCTCTCAGTGCATAGCATAGTGTTAAATAACACTGTTGCTATCTCCTCTATGCACAATGTTGATGGACAGGTGCGTAGCGCCGACCTCGATGCACAACACTTGTAATTTTTAACAGTTTTTCACAGAAACCCTCCACAGCTCCTTTCAACGATTTTTTACTTCTCTATAGGGGTGAATGAGGTGGGAAAAAGGTTAAGGATACTTTAAAGTATTTTTGAAAAATGATTTGATGCCAAAAACCCACTTTATAAGGTTCATTTATTTTTATTTTTCTCGCTGTCTTTTTTATTACTTTTGTTCCTGTAGGTGGCAGTTTGACAAAAACATTATTCTTTTCACTGTTGGAGGCCTCTTAATGTCACCCCTTAGATTGATAAACTTCCTGAAGAAGCTAAGACTATGCCTCTCATCTATATTTGGAAAATGAACCCCTTTCATGATTTTTACCACTTATACATAGCAAAATTTGTCATATTTTTCCATTTCTTTCCTCTGATTTACATTCTGTCATGCTTTCCTGTGAAGCAATGAGGAGAAACCTCTTGGTGGGAGAAAAACCCTATCAGTAAGCATCAACAGCAACTCGATTTTTTAGATATGCCATCATTATTTAAAACATTCTTGCTTTTGACCTTATCATTCTTTCTATAGGGAAACACCTTCAACAGTTTTGTAAAAGTGTCATTCATGTCTAGCCATATTTTGCAGAATATGCCTCTGATAAAGAAACTTTTGGATGTTTTACTATTCTTAGGGCAGCTACTTTTTGTTCTTTTGATCACTGTCTCTTTTGAAGTTGGACAGCTCATTTTATCAATAATGAACCTATGTTTTTCATAGTTGCCTCTTTGGGCACATTCTTATCTAATGCTTGCCTCCTTTGATCTCTTTAGTTCTCATATTTTACCTTTTGAAACCTCACACTTTTTGTACCAATACTCTTTACCTTTTCAACCCGTGATGATGTGGAGTTAATGCCTCTTTTCCAAACCCTAAAGGGAAGGTTGAAGTCCTCTTGTAGCCATCTGCTATGATGAAGGAGTCTCTTTGTCATCATTTCACCATTTTTGTCCATATCCCCAAACTTCTAAGTTTTAGGGCTGCTTAGAAAAAATTAAATAGTGCTATCTTCTAATTTCTCAAAAACTTCTCAAAACTTATTAATCATGTCCTAAAAACCTTTAATAGTGCACTAATGGAGCTTGAGGTGGCCTTTTCCTTTGTAACCCTAGTACTGATTTCTGCTTGGTCAAAACAGTCACAAACCTCGATTCTCAGCAAACATATGCTTGCTACTTTCTTCTTGCTTTGAATTGTCTTCTTATGATGATTTTCTCTTTTACCTTACCTTATTTCTAATCTGATGGCTTTTTTATTCTCTTGCAGAAATGTGAGCAAAGGGCAGTTGTTCCCTTGGAAGATTCATGCTTTAGGCAAAAAACCTTCCTTGAATGATCTCTTTGATAAATTTAGGACAAAATGACTTGTCCCTTTCTTCTTTGAAAGCAATATCCTTGTAGATATAAAATAGATATTTTTAGGATACCAAATCCACCCTATGACTCATGAAACCCTAGGTGACCTAGTGGAGGCTTTCTGGGACTTGGCTTTTGGACTGAAACTTAGAAATTGGGATTTATCAAGTGTGAGATCAAATTTATGATAAACTAATGTTTTGAAGATCCAAAATCCAATGTACTTGATTTATCTAAAGAGTCTATAGAGATATTTTGAGACCATCAGTGTTTGGGAGTATCTTGGGATACACAACAACGACTGCTTGGTTGGTGGGTTTAGGTAGCAGTGGGGGGTATTTTAGGCAAAAAAAAACAAAGGATTTGGGCCAAAGGTGAAAGGATATAGAAAATATGGATGACATGAGCCCCTAATGGGATTCTGAGACAGGTAAGCATAGCTGGACATGATGGAAAAATGAAAAAGTGAAATACTATATTTAAGGATGATGAAGGTAGTGAGATTTCTAGAACTCATAATGTTCATGAACTTTGTTTCTAGAAATCTATGGAAACTATTTAGTCATCTATGAAGGCAAAAAATTACTGATGACTAAAAGACGAGGGGTCTCATCCCTTTAAGAAATAGAGAACAGGAGGACCAGAGATTGTATGGGAAGAGCCATCACAGGAAGAGTTTTCCATGTATGGGTTGCCTGATAACAATAAGGATGGTTTCATGGTCACTTTTGATGGTGCCTCTTCATCAGGCCCTTCTAGGGTGTCGCAAGAAATTTCGATTGATAGAGCAGAATTTAGGGAGGAAATAAGCACTAGGAACAGGACCACAAGAGAAAGGCTAAGGACTGAATTAGCCGGGTTTATTGATAAATATCATACCCAACTCACCAATGAGCTAGACATGGACAAAGAGCAACTTATATTTGCTATTTCACAATCAGTGTTACAGCCATCAGCCGACAAAACCCATTACCAAGCCTTGGAGATCGCTTTGAACTTGGAAATTATCCTGCTAATGGATAAGCTCGGCCTGCACTAGTGCGTCGGGGACATGTTGCGAGATGAGGTAATAAAACTCGCACTCTCTTTGAGGAAACTTGAAGATAAGTACAGCTCGATGTTGGAAAATCATAAGAGGGAAAGGGCTAGTGCCAGAGTGATAAACAACAATCTAGAAACCCTCAGGAAAGTATTAAGGGACAAAGGGCTGACAAGGATGCAGGTCGGCAAAAGCTCATCACTGATCTGGAGGCGGAGAACTCTAAGCTGAAGAAGAAACTAAATATCCCCCATGGAGAGCATGTGCAGAAAAATGAATTTGTCCAAGTGGAAATGGAGAAAGTAGCTCTCACTGATTCACTGGCTAAGGACCAAGAAGATAACACCCAAAATACCATGGAAATTTTAGGCCTAAAACATATTTTGTCTGACTTACAGGGAAAGTGGGACTAGCATGTATGTGTGGCCTCGACTTTCGATGAGCCTGGAACTACCCCAGAATAGCTGACCAAAGCCTTGTCAGATTTAAAGGTTTCAGAAAATGAAGCACAAACAGCTCGCCAGAGACTACAGGAGATTGAAGCTACACTGGCAACAAATCAGAAGGTGGTAACAGCCTTGCAGACAGAGGTCGAAAAATTGCAAAGATAAAAATAGGTACAAGACAATACCATCAAATATTTGACTACTCAGATGAAGGGAAACATGACTCTCCTAGAAGCCAGACGCCTAATCTGAACAGATATAATATCGAAGGTCAGAAAGCACTAGAAATACCTGATTCTGATGGATGACAAGAAAATCGCGGTCCACTTATTCGAAGTGTAGTTGCAAGAAGGGTGCGCAGAAGGAGAGGCAAAGGTTGCAATGTCTAAGGGATAAATCCATTACCTGAATTGATTAGACCATGAGGAGTTACTCGCTCAAGGAATCACGAATCATTTCAGAGGGGTAATGGAAGTTAGAAGAGCGATCGAGAAGGAGAATGCTTGCACGAGTGCGCTGAGTTGTTTAGATCGGGTTGCAAAAGGATTTTAGCAATTTGATTGAAAGTGGAGTAAACTAGTGGAGGCAAGCCTCCCATCATGCTGGAACTCTGAAATAGCTATATTTTCTGAGTTAACAGCCTATGAACAACAAATGACAGGCATCATGAACTAGGCCGATTTACCTCTGGAGAAGACTGTCCGTCTGAAGGCAGAAACAACAATAGCTGCTCTGAGTAAATATTTCTCTCTCCTCTGCCAGGTCAAATAGTTCTTAGCCATCCGTGTGGACTACACGGAGGTCACAAAAATCCAGGCACTAATCGAAAAATTTGCCACCATGGCGCCACTAGGAGAGAGTGTGTGGCAAAAATGTAGTGAATATATCAATACTCTAGCGTCACCATCTTCTCAATAGTCACTGCCTTCCTTTGGTCGCATAATAGGTTCATCCTCATCATTAGCACATCCAAGTCAGTAGCCATCGAGCACCCCTCTTCTCCCCAAAAAATTAAACTCACATTCTGGCCCATGTGGCCTATCTAATTTTATTTTTATGTATTATAAAATTGGGTGAAATATTTATTACACCCTATGCACCTTTTATTTTTCATTTACTATTATGTTTTTAGTTAGTGCCTTAGCAGGCCATGTTGCAGGTAATGAAAGGTTGTTTTTACTCATCATCATTTTTGGTTTTTGATTGAGACTTTGAACTGAAAATATCTTCTGAGGAATATTTTGTTTTGAAAAATATCTTCTCTCAGGACTTATCTGTAAGGCTATAAAAGATGAAATCAGAAACCGAGAAAGGGTTCCATATTTTCCAGAGAAGAACTTGTGAATTGTGAATTTTCTCTTTTGTAAAGTTTTGAGATCCTCTTGTAGTGTATGTTGGAAGATCCCTTTGGGGAAAGGAAATGAAGCTACTTTGTTGTTGTAATGGATTCCAAATGAGATGTGTAATATTATATATTTTCTTAGCAGTGTTTAAATATAAGTGTTCACTGTGTTTTTCATCATTTTCCTATTATCGTAGCTTTCGGAATGCGAATTTTCAAATTGGTTGGATGTGAATTTATCTTGAATGATACTCATATTTCCTTGTCTGTAACATTTTAAATATGGATCGAGGCGTGATTTCTATTCCAAATTCTATTCACATGCTGTTATTCTTCTTGTATTAGTAAAGGGTGGATTCTTATGTTAGTATAAGCCTACATGTCTCTGATATTTCCTTCATGTTCTTTCATATTTTTTCCATACTCGTTTATTCTGGTAACTGTTTACTGGTCTTATGTTCGGCCCACCTCACATCAGTTATCTTTCATGTCTGCTTCTAATTTATGCTTATAGGCCCTTATGCTATACGAATCGATGTCATTCTCGTCAATATTTTGTCTCTGATGTCTTGGTCCCATGTCAAAAACTTTGATCATCATTTCATAACAAGAGGTTCCTTCCTATCAGTTTGCAAAAATACCTTTGAATCCTCTTGTCTTAAGATGTCCTAGGCACTGGTCTTTAACAACTCAAGGCTATCTCTAGGAGTTACAACAGTGGGAATAATCATTTCCCATTGATTTCATTGATCCTCCTGACATTTTACTAAAACACAAGATTTCATGTCAAGATGGTATCGTAGTTCACAACCATTTCAATATGTTGGAATTCGTCGAAGGCTCATGCCACCATAAGCATCTCATTCAACAATGCTTATACAAGAAGGTCCCAGTCATACACCCATGCATACAATGAGAATTTATTATAAAAAAATATAACATACCAAGATTATCTATGTGGGCACTACATTCAACCTATTGTCAAAGAAAAAACGCCCCTGAGGGCGTCAACAATTGTTGTCATCAACCAAATCAGCATATCACTACCATACAAGTGACACAAACAACACCTTTATCTATCATATAATCTTTAACTAGCTAAAGCATCACAAGCATGGGACATGCCTGCCTCATAGAAATATTGTATTTATGCAATCTCTTGTAGGTTTCCGACGGGACATGGTCCCTCTTTTACTCACAACAAGGGGTCTCCAACCTTAGGCTTCACGTGAGTTACACTCTCTCTCTCTCTCTCTCTCTCTCTCTCTCTCTCTCTCTCAAAACACAGGTTATACAGAACAAAAATTGTAATGTATTTCGACTATACAATTATTCCTATACCTCATACATTAGGGGGAAAATGTTATCACTAGAAAATCGAATAGGAAAAAGACATCATGAAATGTTAAGCAGAAGGATTTACAGTATGGAAAACATTACAGAATCTAGAAAGTATAACTTTTCCTAAGGTCAAATGAAAATTTATTAAGTCGTGCACAAAAGGCATTGGCACAAAGTTCTCCGCGCGACCTTTTTTCTGATAGTAGCGGAAATCTCCACGACTATCCCTCAAATAGCTGCGTGATCCTGGGTATGGCAGAAGTTCACCATATGGGACCACTTTGCACACTTCAAGAAGAATATTTTCCACTCAACACTGTCAAGGACAACCACCTAGAGCCACCTTGAGGCCTCAAGTGTAGCACACAATGGAATCAACCTCCACTCTTGGGTCACTATCCACAATTGTACCAAGAGAGGGGAGAATATTTCAATTTTGCCTATAAAATAGCATCACAAGAAGAAAAATTTAGAACACATTGTTATGCTGGCCAAATTTCCCATGAGAAGACCAACAATGTGTTTTCCAAGCAGATAAGGAGTGAAGGGATTCATTTGTTGGCCATCCAACATCTCAATCCCAAAGGAGAAGTGCATCAGTTGTTCGTTATCCGATCACTCGTTCGAGGAGAAGACAGAGGCTTACAAGAAACTTAAGGGAATAGCCTTCCTTGCTTTGAGTATTAGAGCTCCATAACTCTAAGAACTCACTGTGAGTGTTTTAGCTTTCTACCTCTTTTTTATCACCAGCAGCTAATAAAAGTGGATTTGTTCTCCGTTGGTATTATTAGTTTTTTAAACTCAATATTGAGCTTGTGTTATATCTGTATTTTTTGTTTCTTGTTTCCTCCTCTATTGTAGTATGCTATGTTTTATAAGTTTTTATACATGTTATGATGCTTCACTAACCATCTAACAACTCATTTTTTCCCTGTGACATTGCTTGTAGGAAAGAAACCTCCCCTACCAAGCACTGTGCATTTCGTACACCCTCGTGTCAAATGCACCAATACATTGAGGAATTATGATTTTTCATTTATGAATAGTTCCATATATGTTTATTTAAATTTTATACATCTTAAATTATTTTTCATTTATCTTGTTATTGACACAATGTAATGCAGGTCTTGTGACATAAAATGTTACTAATTAAACTACTAAAATGTCCTTGTGAGGGAGAGATTTCTATAATGTGCGAAGGTAGATGCGAGTTATGTTATGGTACAAATTTCCATATATTATCCACTATTACCTATTTACCTAATAGATGATCCTTCCTCCTTACCTATTTAGGGTTTATGATTTTTCATCTATATATATTTCCATTTACATTTATTTCAATTTTAAGCATCTTACACTATTTTTCATTTATCTTGTTATTGACATAATGTAATGCATGTAATGTAACATAAAATATTACTAACTAAACTACTAAAATTTTCTTGTGAGGGAGGGATTGAAATAGTGTGCAACGGTAGAGGTAAGTTCACTTTTGGTGCAAATGTCCATATATGATTTGCTATTACCTATTTACCTATATATGACCCTTCCTCCTTATATATTTAGGGTTTATGATGTTTGCATAAGATGTACTTTCTAGTATGTAACATTTATCATAATATTTTTTGTCATGCTTTGATATTACTCATAAGATTTTTCAGTCTTTAATTCATATATATTACAACATTTTGTGTATTTCCTATTTTTTCATAGTATTTAATTCAGTGCAATACAATGCAGATAATGGAATATGAAGGATCATTAATGAAACCATTGAAATATCTTTATGGGAGAGATATTGTAGTAAAGTGCAAAGGTAGAGGCAAAGGTAGATGAGAGTTCTTTTGGGTGCAAAATTTGTGTATGATTTGTTGTGAAATTCTTCTATGAAATAAGACAATATCGTCCCTCCTTACCTATTCAGGGTTTATTTTTAGTGTTTGCATATGATGAAATTTCTAATGTGTAATATTACTCATAATATTGTTGTATCTATTTAATATTTCTCATAAAATATTTTTATCTTTATTTATATTTCGCACAACAATTTATGTGTCTTGAATCTTTCTCAAACTATGTTTTTGGTGTAGAGGGTGTTCTTGGTTGGACATTAACACATTTTGAGGTTGCAGATCAAAGTCTTAATTTATTATTTCCCTTTTTTTTTCTTTTGTTAGTTTTGTTTTTTTTTGCTATTGGTGTGTTATTCCACTTCTATGGATTTTATTTTATTTTCATTTACAAGCATGGCCATGCTAACTTGTGGCCTAATTTCATTTGTTGCTTCATAATTATAATATATGTGTTTAAATTTAAATGAAATGCAGATCAAGGAAGGTGGAGGAGCATTGATGAAATCACTGAATATATTTGTGTGAGAGATGTGGGGCACCATAGAAAAGGTATAGGCAATGGCTTTGAGGGTCAGTCACTAGCATAGAGGGTGAGTTCATTTTTTTTCTAGTTTTCCATTGTTATTTCTTATTTTTTGCATTTGTGAGAATAACGTGCTAATTTTCTTTGCTATGAAGTCCTATGTTTAAGAACATTGGTTCACCTCCATTTTTACTTATTTAGTGTTAGGCATTACTCATCGGATCTATGGTAATATTTCTCATAATATCATTTAATATTTTTCATAAGACTTTTGTTGTTTCTTTCATATTTTATGATTTATGTTTAATATTTTTTGGTTTTGTTGGGCAGGTTGTGAAATAAAGGCATGTCCTAGTGTTGGTGTATATTCCATAGGTGCATTAGATGAAGGTGAAGGCCAAGGATTAGGACGTATATATGATTCCATGTGTGCTTATTTAAATTGAAAGCATAATATATTTTTTGTGAACTATTCATTTATTGAGTGCATTTCATTACAGATAAGGGAAGGTGGAGAAGCATTAATGAAACTATTATTAATTGAGTGCACTGTAATGTAGATAAAAGGACATGGAGACACATTGATTAACCTATTGAAATATCTTTGTGTGGGAGAGACATCAATTTAGAAAATTGAAAGGGCACAAGACAAGAAGTAAGTTCTCTTTTTGTTTTTTATGTGTTTCTCTTTGTTTCAAATATGATGATTCTCTTCCCTCCTTAATTATTTAGTGTATAAAAATTTTGGTCTTCATATTATGAATTTTTACATAAACTCACTGATAATTTTTTTATTTCTCATACTACATTCAATATTTTCTTAATATTTGTAATGAAAATTTTGTTTCCATTTTAAGATTTTTCATCAGATTTTTGTTCTTTATTTAATTGTTTTGGTTTTTTTTTTTTTTTGGGGGAGGGGGGGGGGTTTAGTGGGTAATGAATTTAAATTAGGTCTTGTTACAACCAAACATTTCACTTCTCGCGATAAAGTCAAAAATATCAAGTGTGGGATCCTATGTACTCAAGAGGAATCCAATTTTCACTTCACCAATCTTCTCACATTTGGCTCACTCCCTCTAGCCCAAGTGACGTTCTCCCTAGTAGATCTCATGGATCTAATGTCATGGTCCAGCCATGTCAATAACTCCATATGTATTCTACTTCAAATATCACCAATCAAAGTATTGAACCATTAGGGTTTAAGGTGGATATGATTTCTATATCTATTTTGATTAAATTTTGGGTTTGAGTTAAAAGTGGAAGGTCCCCAATAACACACAAGCAAGGAACCATAGAGTAAAACCCTAACAAAATAGTTTAAATGACTTATGAGGGAAAAGGGTGATGGAGGATAGAATATTAGGGCCTTAAATTTCCAATATATTTTAGGGGTATATGGGATCAAGGAGCAACACAATTGGATAGAAGTGGAGTATATTTAGCTTCAAAGTCTAGAGAAAACTAACTTGTGTTTCCTTGAGTTTTAACCTAGTGTCCTTCAATATTCAAAGATAGGAAAAGGGAGAGAGAGCACTACTTAAGTCATATCAAAAGAGCTTGATGGGAGGTTCAAGGATGCTTGGAGAAAATTTACCTTCAAGGACTAAAGCAGACTAACCTGTGTACCCTAAAGGCCTGGAGCTAGGGACCTTACATTTTTTAAGGCTAAACAAGAGTGGTACTTTCACTTAGCTCAACTCAAAATAATTAGATGAAGATATTGTTGAAGGAAGATAATGAGATTGTTAGGTCCCTATATTACTAGTATAGTCCCTTATTGTTGTTAGTGTAACCCCATTATTGTTATTATTGTACCCTTGTAACCCCCATATTGTTATTATTGTGCCCTTAAATTATTATTGTTACGTCGGCTAGGATTATATTGTGGCCCCATGGACTACTATATATAGAAAGGAGGTTTTGTAATTTGAATCATCCAAGAATTGTTAATTCATGTAATGTATTGGAGGTTTCCCCCTCAAAGTGGCTTATTTCTAAGGCGTTGATATCTCTTTTCTTCTATTTTTGGAGAGGGTTTCACAAAATTTGGTATCAGAGCTTGGGATTCTAGGGTTTCGCTGCTCCAAACAGGTCATCGTGGCTTTTTCGCTATAACTTTTTTGCTACCAAGGTTCAAAAGTTGAAATTTTCAGAGTGTGAAGTTGAAATCCTGAGGAACATTTTCGCAAAATTTCATAGCTTGATTCGCAATATTTTTGGAGATATGATCTATGGAAGTTAGGTTTTTTTGCAAGCTCCTGAATTTCACTTAAAAAGGTCATCGCGGAATTTTCACTATAAAATTTTTTCTATGAAGGTTCAGAAGTTGAAATTTTTAGAGTGCGGAGCTGAAATCCTGAGGAACATCGTCACAAAATTTCAGAGCTTGGTTCGCAATATTTTTGGAGATATGATCTGTGGAAATTAGGCCTTTTTCAGGCTCTCGAATTTCATCTCAAAGAGGTGATCGTGGAAAAATATTCATAACTCTCTCTTTGAGCATCAGATTGGAATTCTGTAAATAGTGACTAGAAGTGCATGGACCGTAGTTTCCTTTCTATAAATTTTAGATACAAAGGATCAAACAGTAACACGTTGCAAGTCGTACAATTTCGCTCTACTGAACCAGTCCATAATTAGTCATTGTGGGAGATTGGACATAAATTTGTCTTGAAGAATCCAAATCAAGTCAGACCTATGGCATTTGAAAGAAGCTTCAGAGGACTACTACAGGGCCAAATTTCAGATATTGAGGATCTTCAGTTATAGAGATAAGTCAATTTCAATATTGAGCTCCTCAAAAGAAAGTAAAAGGTGTGTAATTTTTTTCTGAATTGCATAAGTCTTGTTTGAAGAATCAAGTTGAATTGATTCCAAGGGCATATTATAGAATAGATATCAGTATTGGATTTTCAAATGGCCCCTAAAAATAATTCAACACCCATTAAGCCTTTATAAGGCTCTACTATGACTCATGAAGACGAAGAATGGCAACATGACATATCAAAATTACAAGAGCAAGTGCAACAAATTTTGCTCTCGCAAAGAGCAACAAAAAATGACATGGAAGTTTTGAAGAAAGGCGTGGAATATAAGATGGATGGTTTGAAGAATGGCATGGAAGCTAAGATGGATGGCATGGAAGCTGGCATGGAATCTAAGATGGATGACATGGAAGCTAAGATGGAAAACATGAAGAATGATCTAAAAGAAGACATGGAAGGTTTGACAAAGTTGATACAAGAAATGTTTCTTAATGGTGAAAAGATAGTAGAGGAAACTCATGATGAGAACAAAATAAATGTTAATCGTGATTTCATAAACTCTAATGTTGGAAGGAAGAACCACCATATTCCAAAAATGGATATGAGGAAATTTGATGGAAAGGATCCTGTAACATGGATACTACAGATGGAGCAATATTTTGATTTCAATAATGTGCAAAACACACAAAATGTACACATCATAACTTTACATTTAGAACAAAATACATTTGTATGGTATCGATGGCTTTTCTCCCGTAAAAAAATTGTCACTTGGTCAATTTTTACGAAGGAAATGATAGCACATTATGAGGATACAAAGAGCAACACCTTCTTTAGCCAATTGATAAATCTCAAACAAAAGTGTTTAGTGGGGCAGCACATTGAGGACTTCCAAAAATTGAATATAAGGGTAACTGATATTCCAGAGGAACACAGGATTGATCTCTTCATAGGTACTTTAAAGGATAACATCCAACATGAAGTTCACATTTTGGAACTTGATTCATTGGAGAAGGCATTCAGGTTGGCAAGAAAAATTGAATGTAAAATTATGGCGACAAGGAAGCCTACCACTCACTTCTATAAAGAGGAAAGTGTTGCTACTCCTAGATTTCCACAACCTACAAGGTTGACACCACAACAATTGGAAGAAAAAAGAGCAAAAGGGCTTTGCTACAGTTGTGATACCAAATACACTAAAGGTCATAAGTGTGCTGAGAAGAAATTATTTTACATAGATTGTGAAGAGGAAGAAGAAAATGAACAAGAAGAGGATATACACCAGGAACCAGCCCTAGAGGAGGAAGAAATGAATCCGACCATATCGTGTAATGCACTGGCAGGAATTACCACTCCTCAAACTCTCAAGATAGAAGGACAAATCAAGAAGAAAAAGGTAATAGTGTTGATTGATTCAGGTAGCACCCATAATTTTATTCATTGTAAGGTAGCCAAGGAATTAAATTGTTTCCTATACCTAGCACCATAATGTCAAGTGATGGTTGCAAATGGAGGAACTATAAATTGCTCTAGAAAATGCCATAATATCAAGCTAACCATGGGGGAATATGTATTGACTAGTCCAATGCTTTCCATTCCTATAGGAGGTGTTGATGTTGTACTAGGAGTACAATGGTTACAATCTTTGGGGACGGTAGCTTTTAATTTTCAAGAACTTTTCTTGAAATTTTTTTCAGAAGGAAAGGAAGTCGAATTACGTGGTATTGAAGGGAAGCCGGGAAGGATAATAAGCTCTAATGTCATGACAAAGCTTCTAAAGAAAGAACAACAAGGCATAATTGCACAATTATGCTCACTAGAAGTTCCGACATCAAAATCATCTATTTCTGCAGATCTCCAACAAGTCTTGGACAATCATTCCAAGGTGTTTGAAACTCCCAAAGGACTCCCACCTATTCGTGATCATCATCATGCTATTCATTTGATTCCAGGAAGTGTTCCTCCAAACATCAGGCCTTATAGATATCCTTACTTCCAAAAGAGCGAAATTGAACGTATGATTGCAGAAATGTTAGAGGCGGGTATAATTCAACCTAGTCAAAGTTCTTTCTCTGCTCCTGTAGTATTGGTACACAAGAAGGATGGATCATGGTGAATGTGTCCGGATTATAGGGAGATCAATAAGCTCACCATTAAAGATAAATTTCCCATTCCTGTGATTGATGAATTATTGGATGAATTACATGGAGTAATTTATTTTACCAAGTTGGATCTTCGTTCAGGATATCATCAAATTAGAATGAAGACCGAAGATATTCCGAAAACAACATTTCGAACTCATGAGGGTCATTATGAATTTTTGGTCATGCCTTTTGGCCTTACCAATGCACCTTCTACATTTCAAGGGTTGATGAATTCAATTTTCAAACCCTTCCTTAGAAAATTTGTGCTAATATTTTTTGATGATATACTATTCTACAACAGGTCTTGGAAGGATCATGTTCAACATGTTGACAGGGTGCTCAAACTATTGCAGGAGAAACAATTATATGCAAAAACATCCAAATGTTTCTTTGGAGTACAAGAGGTGGAATATCTGGGTCATATTATATCTCACGAGGGTGTTAAAGTGGACCCTAACAAAATTAAAGCCATTAAGGAATTGAAAGTCCCCAAGACAATAAAGCAGTTGCGAGGATTTCTCGGGTTAACAGGCTATTATCGCAAGTTTGCTAAGAATTATGGGAGAATAGCAGCACCTCTAACAACATTATTGAAGAAAGATGCATTTTCATGGACTCCTGAAGCAACTAAGGCCTTTAAACATCTTAAAGAGGCAATGTGCCTAGCACCGGTCTTAGCTACGCCAGACTTCACAAAAACATTTATTGTGGAATGTGATGCCTCAGGAAATGGAATTGGTGTGGTTTTAATGTAGGAAGGAAGACCCATTTCTTTCGAAATTCGTCCAATCAAAGGAAAGTATTTACGTAAACCTATTTATGAGAAGGAAATGTTAGCAATACTGCATGCACTAAAGAAATGGTGAACTTACCTAATGGGAAGACACTTCAAGGTAAAAACTGATCATGATAGTCTTAAACACTTTTTGGAACAAAGACTATCTTCAAAATAGCAGCAAAAATGGGTCACAAAGATGTTGGGTTATGACTTTGAAATAATCTACAAAAAAGGAAAGCTTAATGTTGTTGCAGATGCACTCTCAAGAAAGAATGAAGAGGTGGAAGCATTGGTTTGTGCCATTTCTATTATCCAACCAGATTGGATAACCGAAGCAAGAGATGAATGGAAGAAGGACAAAGATGTATGGACACTCATTCAAAAGTTGCAGCAAGATCCTAGTACATTTGATACATTTAGTTGAAAAAATGATTCCTTATGGTACAAATATTGCTTATATCTTTGTAAGAATTCCCAACTAAAACAAAATATTCTTCTGGAATTGCACACTTCTCCTTTAGGAGGACACTCAGGATTTTTAAAAACTTACCACAGGGTGAAGAAAGATTTTTTTTGGGATGGCCTTAAATCTGATATTCAAAGTTTGTGACGGAATTTTTGGTTTGCCAGCAAAATAAAGTTGAGACAATTAAGACCCCGGGACTTCTACAACCTTTATCCATTCCAAGTCAACGTTGGGAGGAGATTTCAATGGATTTTATCACAGGTTTACCTAAGTCCGAAGGAAAGAATGTCATCATGGTGGTAGTTGATAGACTTACCAAGTATGCACACTTTTTGTGCATTATCTCATCCATTTAAAGCAAGTACAGTTGCTACTACATTTATGGATAGAATTCAAAAGCTACATGGAAGCCCAAGGGTTATTGTGAGCGACAGAGATCCCATTTTTACTGGAAATTTTTTGATGGAGTTATTTTCTTGTTTGGGTACTCAATTAGCTCATAGCTCATCTTATCATCCTCAATCCGATGGTCAAACTGAGATAGTAAATAAATGTTTGGAAGGATATCTTCATTGTTTTGTATCTGATAAACAAACACAATGGGTCAAGTGGTTACCTCTCGCTAAATGGTGGAATAACACTTCCTTCCATACTGCTGCAAAAATGACCCCATTTATGGCACTTTATGGATATCATCCACCATCCATCACATCATATTTAAAAGAAAATTTGAAGTTTCAAGCAGTGGAAGATCACATCAAGCATCAACAAGAAGTTCTCCAACTCTTAAAGGACAATCGGAATTGGGCACAAAATCGAATGAAACAACACGCAAATCAACATCGCAGCGAGAGAAGTTTTGATGTAGGAGACTAGGTATTTTTATGGCTACAACCATACAAACAAATTTCCCTCAAGCAAGCTAAGAAGGATAATAAATTATCGCCAAAGTAATATGGTCCTTACAAGGTGTTGCAAAATATTGGTACTATGGCATACAAAGTGGAGCTTCCTACTTCTTCACGAGTGTGTCCAATTTTCCATGTTTGATGCTTAAAGAAGGTTATAGGTGAAAATCTTCTAGTTCAAACAATATTTCTAGAACTTTATGACGAAGAAAAAATCATATTGGATCCTGAAGCGGTCACGGAAACAAGAACTCGACAGCTATGGAATCAATCAATTTCAGAGTATCTCATCAAGTGGAAGAACTTACCCACTGAAGATTCTACATGGGAGGATGAAAATTTTATAGAGAAGCACTCATAGCTACTCAAGCGTTGAGGACAACACTTTTTTGAAGGAGAGGGGCATGTTAGGTCCCTATATTACTAGTATAGTCCCTTATTGTTGTTAGTGTAACCCCCTTATTGATATTATTTTACCCTTGTAACCCCCATATTGTTATTATTGTGTCCTTAAATTATTATTGTTAGGTCGACTAGGATTACATTGTGGCCCCATGGACTCCTATATATAGAAAGGAGGTTTTGTAATTTGAATCATCCAAGAATTGTTCATTCATGTAATGTATTGGAGGTTGCCCCCTCGAAGTGGCTTATTTCTAAGGCGTTGATCTCTCTTTTCTTCTATTTTTGGAGCAGGTTTCACAACAGAGATAAAATACAAGTATGATTAACATAGGTTTGTTGGTTTATACCATATTTAAATAAGTAAATGGGAATTATTTAAGGTTTTAAGCATTAACAAATAAAATCAACACTGTGCCCCTCGACTAAGATAGATTCAATAATAGTCTATTTTTGTAATTGTTTTATCCATTGGTCAGAATATTGCAAAATTTTTTTGTTGAAGAACAATATTTTCCTAGGGATTTTCTTACAACTTAGAAAACCTCGATCAAAATTTTCCTTTGGTCATAATATTACAAAATTGTCTTTGCTTAAGAACAATTTTGTACAATGTTGTGCAAGGGCTTTGCTCACAAGTTGTACAACCTTGATCAAAATTGTACCCTGAATAACTATTGATTTAGGGCTTTTATAAAACTAGGAAAAAAATAATGAGTACGTCAATAGTATCCTACCAATATGGTATTTAGCAACATAGAAAAGTAAGTTTGAATAACACAAAAAAATTCCATATGGATTTCTCAAGTTGGTTACTGTTGTGTGAAGTAACTGTCGAATTAATTCACCAATATTTGTATATCAATCCGAGCTCGTAAACACGAGTTGTACTGTTCTCTCAAGCTTCAGATTTTAAAGTCGAAGTTTAGATTATTCCTTATGATATTTGATTTAAGAATTGAGGCACACACACAAACACACACTGTCGGAAATAAATCAATTCATCTCATCATAAAACAGGAACAATCAGAAAACTCTGGTTTGAACACTGGAAACCCTTATTCAATCTATCTCAACATTAAATCTGAAATAAAAACCATTACCAAATCAACAACAACTGTAATTCAATAGCTCATTGTTTGCCGAAAATCTCAAAAACCCTAATTCTTATCTTTGGAGGTCACATTTAAAAGGAATTACCTAATCTGAGTAAACCTATAAATTGATTCCACACTCACACAGTGAACTTAAAATAACTAATGGTATCCCCAATTAACTATGATGTCAACACTTCATGCCGATTTCACTATACTGGTGTCAAGCGAAAAGGTGCACTATCACACTGGTTTGAATATCGATTTTACACACAGACTTCAGTCATGATAGCCATTAATCTTTCATACCTGGCCAACCCATCTATATATGTATTACTCACTTCTGAAAGTTTCAATTCCACAACGTCCACTTTTCAAACCAAACTAAAATAAACTCAAGTTATCAAAAATACACAACTACACTCTCGAGATCAGCTTTTAATTACAGTTGTCTTTCATCAAACTTCCAACTATACTCTGGAAAATTTACTCAAACTTCTACATCAATAGACACTCTGGTTTCTACAATAAAATAATGCTATCAATTCAATCAACACATGCTGCATCAAGACACATAAAAATAAATTAATTCAATCTCGAAACTAAAAGTTGACAAATTCACATAAATTGTTGCTGGCAGTCATCTAATCATCCTCTGAAGCTTGCAATAAAATGTTTCAACCTTTAATGAATGATTGCTTTTGAACCAATTTGCAGGGGTTAAATCACTTCATCACTGCTATTCTTTATGGACATGGGATTATGAGACTTGCACCAAACTATGAACCCTAACATACAATTTCAAGCATCGATCTAGGAAGGAACGTTGGTTAAGATTCTTCCATGACCATTATGTCCTCAAGAAATATGCATTCACTCGAAATAATCTTGCCAATTCAACTCAACCTAGATGCTACAACAGTATTTATAATGACCTTCCACTCCGAACCCTAATCTTATGAAAAATGAAACAAGACTATAAACTTCTATTTAATCACACCAAAAGAATGAAGAAAACTTGCTCAGAACCCTTCTATGAATCATCTACTTTCTCCTACCTAATCGACACACGGGTCTCCTAGTGACTTGCCGGCTAAGGCCCCAAAAGAACTTATATCTATCACTCTTCAATGAATCAAAAGCAATGATAAATTTCAAGCCAAAACTCCAATGTAAGCGAAAATCTGCTTCCTCAAACCAAATGCATGGAATTCAAACTGAATTATTTAATCTATAAATGACATGCAACTAGTACGAGCAACTGAACTATGTTTACCAATCTGAGCTATGCACACATGAAATGAGATGCGGATTACTTTAGCACATAGAACTAATTAACATGCAGAACCAAATAATTATTAAAACTGTTTTTCAAATTCAAGCTATGCTCTCCTACTGAAATCGATCTAGCAATTTATCTCACCAAGGATTTAATTAAATGCATACGACCATGCTCTATTCAATCATACACAGGAATGCATTCAGCAAATTCATTTATCCAAAGAGGTGAAAGAGTATATGCCAAGAACGAATTACCTCGATTACAACAACATGAATTGAATGCCAGAAACAAAATTGACTTTCAAAAACGATTAATTGGGAAATCAAGAATTGAATCAAACTCTCTTACAAATCGCGTCTGCTACAGCAACATGAATTAAGGCTAGAAACGAAATCGACTTTCAAAAACAAACAATTAATTGTGCAATCAAAAATTTAATCAAAATATACTTGCAAATTACCTCTAGCTACGTCTACGGGGCTGGACCAGTTGTGGTGGGCCCTTGCCACACCCAGGAAAGCATTGGATTATAGTCCTAACTACACCTACAACAACTTATCTCAGAATTTCATTGAATCCACAGCAATTCACAACAAATCAAGAATGCATCAGAGTAATTTCAATTCTGCTTTTACCAGCAGAACATGAAATCGTATTTTAGTATTGATAGCTGAAAATGAAAATACATTAACCTCCTCCTCAAACCAGATGTCTTTGCCTTTATAGGCATCTTACTTACATAATTAGTAGCAATTCTATTACAGAGCAAGACATTGGAAACCATGGATATGGTAATCCACGAAATCAGCACTAATTGTCCTAAATTTACACTATCAGTTCCTTATTAAAAACCGCATGCTTCTATAGGAAAAAGGTTCGTAATTCTTGTCAATTGAACTCCATTATACGTATAGTGGCCAGCTGGTCCTTCACCAATCTTTGAATTTGTCGAAGTGCTGGAAGGGGCATCAAACTTGCTGAGCTAGAGCTTCTATCTTGACGCATGCTGGATTATCAACTGAAACATGGTTGAAGGAAAATATTTTTCCTCCAAGTCAAAGAGCCAACCAAACAGGTCCTGCAAGAAATCCATCCTTCTACCCATAATAGTAAGTTAACAAATAATCATGTTACTAAAAATGCCTAAACTAGCTATAGATTAGTAGAAGAAATTATACTTGTACTGCCTTTTACCTTTAACAAGAATTGATGGAAGTTTGGCCATATTAGTGATAAAGAGAGGAAAAAGGAAGTATATATGTGTCAAAACTGGGCCAAAAGAGGCAAGAAGGTGAGGAAGAATAGACAAAAAGGAGCGTCAACATCTCCCCTACACTTGATCTGAGGCATGTCCTCATGCCTCCAAGTCATCACTGTCCAGTCAAAAATCAATTGCTTGGGCCAACTTCTCCAAACATCTCCTAAATGAGGCCTTTGATCCTTTGATCCTTTGATTTCAGCCTTTGATCCTTCCTTCAAAGCTCATAATTATGTAAATATAACAGGAGGTTCTCTTCTCTTAACTGATCATTTTCCTTACTTACATATTGGAATAGCGTTTTAAACCTGTGAACCTTGTTCCTTAATTTAGAGATTTTATTCTGAAGTCTTACTAATCTAATTTTGAAATTTTCTTCTTCATCAGGGACTGATATCTTTGTTGGAACTGTTGACTGTTGGGGATGACCCTCATCTGGCATGTGGCCTACACCCTAATTTGGAAAAGGACCCTGTTTTTATGGGCTTATGGAAGGGGGAGCAGGGGTAAATGCATGTACATCTTGGGAATTATTATCTGGAATATGAAACTAATGGGAAGTTGAGGGAGATGAAGGAAATTGGGGAGAAGATGAGGGAGAGGGAGTAGCAGAATATGGGGATGAGGCCCCAAAAATGTGTTGGGAATCAACAGTGTTGCAAGGGGACTTACCCATGCTTCTAGTCCTTCTTTCCTCTTGTATGACAGTCTCGGAAGTGGGAATTGGAGATTTACTAGCATGAGTTGAGTTTTTCCCCAAACTAGGCTTGCGACCTTGTTGAGTTGGGGTATTTTCAATTAGTTCCTTGGGAGGGGACAATGCTTTCCTTATTCGTTTACCTAACTGTCTTTTTGAAGGTCCAGCTTCATGACTAAAGGAAGGATCAGGCCTTGTGGGATTTCTGGTTGGAAGTGCAGCAGATTGGGTGGGTGAAGTGGGTGCAACAGGGATGTTTATTTTTTATTTTTCAAATCGACTTACACACCTCTGTCTCCATTTCACTTGAGTTTCTTCACTTGGAAAATTCTCTATGAGGAAATCCTCCCATGACTTTTTCCTTTTGCTCAGTTCAAACACAACCAGGATCTTGATCAAGCTATGATGATACAATGCAGTCCCTGGCTTCCAACTCTCAGATTGAACTCCTCTGGCCATCTTATGCAAACTTAATTTCAAGAAATTGGGAATATCTACAGAACAATCCTCAATTAGATGCATTAGCAATTTGATCTAATATAGAAATATGATTGCATACATGCCTTCACAAGTTAGAAAGTGTTGGATCATGGTTAGCAGTGACTGCCATTGATCTTGAATGCAGCTCTGTAGCATTCCCTTTTGCCAACTCAGTGACAGATATGTTGGTTTTAATAATTTCGCACAATCGGTTATGCTTAATTTTCCCCCTTTGAAGAATTCCTCACCCCTAGTGGGTAATTTGATTGCTTTGCTTACTGATTTTTTTGTGACTTCGAGACAAAGGTTCCCGATCCTTTCTCTCTTCCCATCGAACATCTGGGCAAATTCCAATGCCACAGCGTCATTGTATCCTTGAATTTTTTGAAGAAAAACCCCCCATCCCTTTTGTTCGATGGTCTCCTTACATAATTGATAATCTGTAGTTTGAGCGAATTGGGTGAATGTGGGATCGTGTCTATCGGTTCCCATGATCCAAGCAGATTCAAACATCTCTACACTCAGCCCGTGGCATGTAATCGCCCCTGTCACGACCCATAGTGAAACGACTATGTAAGCAATAGGTTAATTTGGAAATAAACACAGCACAGAAACGTTTATTCCTTGGCTCTGTAAAATCGGTGACTGGCATCTGTTATGGCTCACAAGAATAACATTTGCAGGTGCCCACCATTTATGAAAACAATCTATACTCCAACGTCCCCTCTCTTTATCGAAATTCACCTTAGCCTACACAGAGACGCTGCATTTATTATCATGGATATGGATAAAGATGCAATCATGACTTATGATGGAGACATTACCCAGTAATCAGATTATGAGGACAATTTTGAGTTTAAATGAAAATGGCACATAAGCTTATGATGGAATCTCGGTCTGCATGAAAGGCTTGGTCCCTGTCATATCATTATGCCCAAAAATCATATTGTTGTGTGGATGGTGTCGTCCCTCGTCATCATGTGCTTTTCTTTCATCGTGCGTCCTTATCAACAGCCCTGATCACCACTTGTAATCATATGAAGTTTGGACATGGGTGGACAAGATTTTGAAGGGAATGGGTGATTCTAGGATGTAGGATTATAATTGGTTTGGAAGGAAAAAATGAAGGTAGAGGCATAGGGAACATGGTAGACAACATGTACTTGTAATAATCATTTAAACTACCTATAAATAAGTTAAGAAAATTAAGCACATGCCTTTGTTACTTAAATGATATTGGGAATGAAAATAGCATCATATCTTATCAATACAGGAGCAGGTCTGTTTTTTGAGATGTAGCTTCTGCTGCAATGACGATCATGGTCAACAGTAAAATTTGCAACAAATAGTGATATCTAGATCAAACAGACTTTTAGGCCTAGGTTGCAATTCCAGGATTGTACTGCTATTAAAAATAGAGCTTTGCACAGTTTATTGGTACCACAGATTATTCATGACCATGTTGTAGCTTCTAGACAGCAGATTGCCAATAGAATATTTTGGTCCATTATTGAATGTCTAGGTACAAAGATGACAAAGATGACAACTTCAAAGTAACTCAAGCATGGAGCTGGTTTTTGTGAAGAACAGAACATAGAATCTCCAATTTCTCTGAGAAAGTTCCACTCAGTTTTGTGAGGTGGCGCTAGAACCTTCCCACCATCTCATGGATTTTAACCAGGCCTGAGATGATAACTGCCTGGGGAATTTCTATTTAGGGAACTTGAAATGTCCTGAAAGAAGGCTCCAGGGGGGTTTATTTTCCGTAATTATTCCAGTGGGCCCCAGAAAAGAATAATTCAATGCCCATTAGATCCCTAGGCTACCACCACCTTATTTTTCTATCGAGCTTAAGGTAGTTCGTGCTTGGGGAATTCATATTTAGAGAGTCTAAGTTTCCCATAGAAGACTCTAGGGATTTTCTTTTCCGTAGTTATTTCTTTGGGCCCGGAAAAAAATAATTATATGCCCAAGGAATCCCTAAACTTCCACTGGTCCATAAATTTTACGAGCCTGGATCAGTCAGTGCTCGAGAGCTTCATTTTTCGAGAGTCTGAAGACATCTAAAGAAGACTCCAACTGTTCCTTTTCCATAAGTAATCTGGCAGTATTTGATAAATGAATAAACCCACTCCTGCTGAATTTCTCCTTTATTATACATGGACTGTGGGGAGAACCAACTTTAGATATGGAAATTGACAGTCCACTACATATATGTACATATATATATATATATATATATATATATATATATATATATATATATATATCTGTGTGTGTGTGTGTGTGAAAAATAGATAAGAAAAATCAATCGACCAATCCAGCAAGAGGCTGGTCATTTCCATGAACCAGCTCTAGTCCCGGATCCTTTTGAATGTCTTGCAAAAACAAATCATGTGAGAGTGGTTTATGGTAAACTTTTAGCCGATGGCCATTTACCACAAAGGAAGTATGCTCATCATCAATGGTTCTAATACGAACTGAACCGTTGTCAAAAACTTCAACTACCTCATAGGGTCCCAACCAACGAGTAAAGAAATTACCTTTAAAGTGTTTGAACTTACTGTCGTACAATAGGGCCCAGTCGCCTACATGGAAGAATTTATTTTTGATGAAATTATCATGCCATTGAGCTCTTTGATCTTGAACCAACTAGGTTTTGTGATATGTGTCATGTCAGATCTCATCAAGCTCATTCAGCTGCATCAACCTCTGCTCTTGGGCTTTAGTCAGATTCATCTCCAATTGGGCGGTCGTCCTAAATGTCTTCACTTGGAACTCGATGGGAAAAACTACTTTTTTTCCCATAGAATAGCTCGTACGGGGTGTGTCCCGTCATGTTTTTCCAAGAAATCCTATAAGCCCATAATGCTTCCAATAACTTGTCCGCCCAGTACTTATGGTGCAGTTGAACAGTTTTTGTGAGGATGGAATCCAAGACTTTGTTTGTGGATTCCACTTTCCCATTAGCTTGAGGGTGGTAAGGGGTAGATTTACGGTGTTTAATCTGATACTGCTCAGTGAGTGCCTTGACCAATTTTGATGTGAATTGCATACCTTGGTCTGTGAAAATCTTGCGTGGCACACCGAATCTCGTGAAGATGTCTTCGAACAGAAAATCTACTACTACCTTTTCCGTGGCAGAAAATAATGCCTTCGCCTCCACCCACTTGTTGACATAATCGGTGCATACAAAAATGCACTTCTTCTTTTTCGACATCGGAGAGATGGGCCCTAAAAAATCCAATGCCCACTTCTCAAATGGTTCAATGGCTATCTGAGGCTGAAGAGGCATTTCGTCGAAGGAAAATGGTATCCCCATCCATTGGCAAGCATCACAACTAGAGACGAACTTCTTGGCATCTTTAAAGAGCGAGGGCCAATAATACCCAGTGCGAAGAATCTTGTATGCGGTTCATTTGTCGGAAAAATGCCCCCCGCAAGGCTCGTTGTGGGAGGCTCTCAAAAAATCATACATTTCATCTTCCCGCACACACCGCCACATGATCAGGTCTGGTCCTATGTAAAACAAGTCTCCCTCGATCCAGGAGTAATTAGCACTACGTTGCACAATGTTATTTTTTTCCCACGCATACATGCTCTGAGATAATTTCCCTGACACCAAATAATTTGCAACATTGGTGAACCAAGGAGTGATGAAAAAAATGGCTAATAGTGCTTCATTTGGGAATTCATCGAGTACTGGAGTTGTCATGCTTCCTTGTCCAATATTCAAATGAGAAAACAAGTCAGCTGCTAGATTGTCACTTCTAGGACTATCGATTACAGTTATATTAAATTCTTGTAAAAGCAACAACCATCTAGTTATTCTACCATTAGTAACTGGTTTATTCATTAAAAACCTAATGGCATAATTATCGGTATGGACGAAAGTCTCATAACCGGTAATATAATGTCGAAATTTCCCAATAGCATGCACAACTGCTAATAATTCTTTCTCAGTAACTGTATAATTGAATTCAGCGGAGGAAATATTTTTTCTAATAAAATAGATAGCATAAGGATAGAGATCTTGCCTTTGTCCCAAAACTGCTCCTAGTGTAGTGTCTGAAGCATCGATACATATGTGAAATGGCAGGGACCAGTTTGGTCCTCTTAACACCGAAGCATTAGAAAATCTGACGTTGAGTATCTGAAAAGCCTGTTGGCAATTGACATTCCATACAATGTCAGCATCTTTAGTCAATAACTTAAATAATGGTGTTGCAATCTTAGTAAAATTTTCGATGAAATGACGATAGTAACCTACATGTCCCAATAAAATTCTTACCTCTTTTTGTGAACTGGGAATAGGAATATGTGAGATTACCTCAATCTTTGCCGGATCAACTTTAATTCCTTCTATTGATACATGATGACCCAAAACGGTTCCCTTAGTTTGCATCATTCTGCATTTGTCACTACTAAGGGCCAGGTTTGCTTCTTGACAACAAATCAACACTTTTTCTAAATTTGCCAGAGCTTGACCAAAATCATCTCCATAGACTATGACATCATCCATATAGACTTCTACACAGTCATGGACCAAATCAGAGAAAATGGCAAGTACAACTCTTTGAAACGTAGTTGGGGCATTACAAAGACTAAAGGGGAGGACTCTATATGCATAGGTGCCCCAAGGGCATGTAAATGTAGTATTTTCTTGATCTTCTTCAGCTATCTGGATTTGATTATATCCACTGTACCCATCTAGAAAAGAGAAGTATTTATTACCTGAGAGCATGTCGAGTACCTAATCGATGAAGGGCAGGGGCAAGTAGTCGCGCAATGTATCCTTGTTTAGTTCTCTGTATTCAACGCAGATTGTAAGTTTTAACCCTAAACAGAGATTATCTACACACGAATCTTATAAAAGAAAATAAACAATAGCGAGAGCATAAACCATAAAACAGATACACACAGATATTTTCCCCTGGATTCCAAATCGGGATGACCAGCTTGATTTTTCATTATATTCCTTTTAGTGTTACAACACATATATATACATGTCAAAGCATACATACACCCTAATCCATTAACCCAGGATTAGAACATAACCGTAGTTCCCTTGACTGGATCTACAAAAATACCAGGGGCCTAAAACCATGGGCGCGGACCGCCCACTGGAAATTAAGGACCAAAAAAATTTCGTGATTAGTCGTGGAAATAATATAACACATACCCAACACAGAGAAGCTTTTCATATCCTGACATCATTTCTCCACAAACCATAGGTTCCAAACACCCAACCATTTTTATCATCTCCCCACCTTGCACATGATAAACATCCTTGTCAGTCGGTAGATCCTCCCCCTCCATTGCGTCCATCACTGAAGTAGACCATGCATCAAAAAATATGATACCATTGTTGAGCTCTAGAATTACCTTCTCTTTTACAAACCTTCACTTCATTTCATCATTATTTTATCACTTCATAAGCCTAAAATCAATGAAGAATGATTAGGATTGCTTAAAGGTTACATGAAATTGATTAACATATTGTATTTTCATGATTTTTGCTATTTTAACAATTTTCTGCAAAATAGCTATAGAATACAGGCATTCCGTAGCTGACCGCGCATTCCGTAGCTGATCCCGCATTCCGCAGCTGTTTTACAGTTTGAGTGGGTTACAGGTGTCGTCTCAAAGAAAGGCACATATGGGCAAATTCCAGACTTCATCCACATCATTCCTTGCTCCCTACAAAGTCTGAGCACAATTCTACATGTGGTTATGCACGTGGGAAACCAAAACCAAGAGGTAGAGTTCTACCGGGACACAAACTCTACAGTTGTTTGCATCAAAGTACGCAACCTCCAATAAGAGTTTTAATTCGATTAGAAGTGGGAAAGACACTTATCCCTATTTTTCTCATAGAGTAGTTATGTAATTTCATTATAAAAATAACTCGAGAGACCAAGATGCGGTTAGTTGGTGGCTGTTTGTTTGTTAAGCTGTCTAAGACTGTAATACGTTGCTTTTGAAGATTTTCTCCTTTAATGAAAGAAGCATCATTCTGCTGCATGAGCTGAGTCGATCTTGAGCTAGATTTAGTGTGCTACTCTAGTGGCGAAGGGCCCCTGCCTCCTGAGCAGCTCTTTTTTTATAATTTAGATAAGTATTTTAGCTCTGTTTTCACAGTTTAGATAAGTATTTACTTTCAATCTTATGTTTATGTTTCAATTGCATTGAGTTATACAACCAGAATTGTTCTAATAAACTTTTCCAACATATCATTCATGATGAACAAGATGGACTGTGTAATTTCATAGATTAATGGCATGTCAATTTCAATATAATACTCCGGAGGTAGAATGCATGTGGTTCAGCTTTGTCCTTTCTTTTTAAGTATGATAATGGCTCTTTAGTTTAATACTGTTCATTGTAGATTAATCGCATCTTAGTTTAGTTTTAACTCATTGCTTTAACACTTCAATTTTAGTTTTTTTCCATTGTAGTTTACTTTGTCTTAGTTGATAAATTCAATCTCACGGGCTTAATTATTTACAAAACTTCTTTTGTTCAAAATTCATACTCATACACAATTATCTGGACAGAAGATAGTATCATTATAAGGTCTGGAGTATTTTGCAGCCTCTTTATCATTTCACAAACAAGCCTTTCTTCAAAATACTATTCTAAAAGGAAATATAGAACTTTTGAGTGAGGTTTAGTGGTGTTAAAACTGAGTTGCAGAACAGAATTAGAAGCTAGTTTAGAGTAGAAACTTTACCTTGTTACAAATATTCTTTTCCACATATTTTCCAACAAATCTTTATTCATGGATGAGATGTTGTACATTGTAAGTTGTCTGTTTGATTAGTGATTTAGGAGAAAACTTCATTTACACTTAGCTTGTTAATTTCTCAGGTTCATTTCAATTTCATGTTGTGAGTTTACAATAGAGTCATTATCAAGCTTTGTATTTGTTGGTTGCTAGTCATAGTTAGACTCTGTTTTGTTTCAGTTTACCATCATAATTTAGGCTTTACTCTGTTTTGACATAGTCAATAGCTTCTTTGCACCAGTATTTAGCTTCTTCCCTTTTCAAACATAAAACCATAAAAAGACCAAAAACATCATAAAACACTAGACACAACGAAGTAGGAAGAGTTTACTTAGGCACATATGGTGCACTTCACTTCAGCAGTTTACTGACCCTGGTTGACAATTAAATGAGCTCAGTTTAGGAGACTAGATTGAGACCAAACATTTTGGCGCCGTTGCCGGGGAAGTGTAACTAGGTATCCTGATTTCCTACATCCACAAAAACAAAAACAAAAACTTCAAATCACCTACCACACCCACTATATCATGTGGTGCAGTAAGAGCCACACATCCACATCATGAATTCATATTTTTGTAGGTAGAAGAAGAGGTGACAAAGCAGGTTGAAGAAATGGATGGAGATGATGACAATGAGGAAGATCCTTTTGGATTTCCCATTCAAGAAACTGATATCAATGTTCAAATGAAGAACATCCATCCATCTGTACTTCCTAACTTCAAAGGTATGAGATCAGAAGACCCAGAAACCTTTCTTTTTGAATTTGAAATAATTTGTAGATCTTATGGCTACTCATTGCACATGCAAAAATTGAATTTGTTTCCAGCAACATTAAAGGATAGAGCTCTTAGATGGTTCATGACTTTAGGAACAAATTCTATAAGGACATGGGATGATATGAAAATAGTATTTTTGGAAAAATATAAAGGTTATTGCATGCACCATGACCTTAGAAATGAAGTCTTTAAGATGAACCAAAAAGAGGATGAAAGCCTAGAAGATTTAGTAGAGAGATTTACTTATAATGTCAAAAGATCTAAATTGCATAATTTAGGATCAGATGCATTAAAAACTCTCCTACTAAATGCTATAAAGGATGAATGGATTGATCTTCTTAATCTTGTGGGAAAAGGAGATGTCTATCGATTGCCATTTCAAGAAATTTGTGAACTGTGTAAGAACATATCAAGAGGAAAAGCAAAGTGTGTAAGATCCCCTCAAGATCCATTTATGGCAAGAGTAAGTAAGTCAGCTTCAAGATTGGTAAGTCAAACTGAACCTAACAATTTGCTAAACATTCTTGGTAATTTAAATGAACAAACTGACATGCTAAGAATGCAAAACAAGCAAAAAGCTTCTTCATTTATATTTTTCCCTAGATGTAGAAAGAAACATGCTTTGCATGAATGTCCACTTGATAACATTAAAATGTGTAAAATTTGTGCAGGATCACATACTACTAAAGATTGCCCATCATTACCAGGGTTGAAGGCAATTTACCAGAAGGATAATGGAGCAAATCAAGCACAAGAGCAACTTTGTTATGTAGCTCCAAGAGGACTATGGCAGCCTCATCAACCCAATATGATGCAATATCCTTATGCACAGTTTAAAGGTTATGCACAACAACCTCAAGGTAATTGGAGAACACCCTTGCCTTGGAAACCTTGGCCATCTCAATCCCAACCTCAAAACCAACCTTGGAAACCTTTGCCATCTCAATCCCAACTTCAAAACCAACCTTGGAAACCTTGGCCATATCAATCCCAACCTCAAAACCAATCTTGGCAACAAAGTTGGCAAAGGCCCTATAAAGGAAATCCACCATATCCTCAATCTTTCCCTCTCTATCCTCAATACCATGATCGATGTTATCCATACCATTTGCCTCCACCACAACATCAATATCACCCTCATTTGACCTCAATTCAACCTTTCCCATTATCATCCACACAAGCACCCCAAAAATTCATTCCCACTCCACTACCTCCACAACCATTTCATACCCCCAACAATAAAACACCTCAATCAACTTACAATTTTGAGGTATTGCAAAATGATTCACCAGCTGTCATTGAAGAACAACAACCAAAAGAAGAAGAAGACTCAGATGAGGTCCAAGAATCATGGATGTCTATTGATAGAGAGAAGATATTGGAACCAGAGATTGAAAATTCTCATGCATGCCTATCACCAGATTCTACGAATGAAGATCACATCTCCGAAGACTTGCATTTCATGATAGAGGAAAGACAAGGAAGACAAGATTACATTGAATCTTGGTTCAATTATGTCATCAGATTCCAATGCTCAATTATTCAATATCTTCTGAGATCATCTAAATCAAGACAGTTGGCATCTCAAAGAGTACATATCAAAGAGTGTCTTTCAAACCTACATATGAGTTTATCTATCATCTTGTTATAGACATGGTTCCATTGGAAGTACTCATATACTTGAACAAGATTTTCTTTTTCAAGTATAGTAGGACATTAAAAAAAAAAAAAAAAGTAAAGAGAAAAATAAGTCCTATTGTGAAAACCAGCTTGCTGGCGCAATTAGACATGAGCTTTGTTTGAAAACCAGGCAACTGGCGGGAAAATTTCACAATAAGTTCTGCAATTTCATGATGGTTTCAATCTTTCATGGTTCTTCAAATCATTCTTGGTTCTATGCTCGAGTTGGATGATGTGGAATTCCTTAAGGTCCACCTTCCAACAGATCTTGTCCCATCGACCTCAACACTTTATCTGGGATCAATATTAGAGATTATTTGAAGTGCCTTGGAGCTTTCATTCATTAATGGCAAGCCTCCTCGTTGATAACAATGGGAATACAACAATGTCTCTTGATTGTCAAATCTTGCAGGCGACTCGACTTCGACACATTCATCCGTCCCTGTCAAGATGCACTGAGGTACCTTGACACTCATTTACATTATCGGTGAGTTGTCTCGCATTGGTTAACGATTTTCATTATTGATCGGTAATCCAATGATTTCGTCTCATGCTCGACTTCGACACATCTATTCGCATGGTAAGAATTGTACCATGAATGTTGGCTTTGATGAAGACTAATGGTTTTATGGAATCAACAACAAATTGCAGCAGTACATTTTATTAGTTTCTTGTAGCAGCATGTTCATCTTTTTGTCAATTCAATAACAGTTGCAGAAAGTGGCAGTTTCTGCAGCTATTGTTGTAGCAGCCTGTTTTCGTTTTTTGCAACTTTTTCCAGAAGGCAGTTTTGGCGCAAATATTGCAAGATATTGGAGCAGAAATAAAAAATTATGAGCTTCTGGGTTTTCTCAAAATATGATAAATTGAGTAAGACTCAGACATAATTTGAAAAAAAAGCAATTTTTAAGGGCATTTCAGAAGGGTTTTTCAGGCAGATTTTCAATTTTCAGTGTTATGGACAAAATAGGACAGATTTGAGTATTTTTGCATAGCAGCACTTTTTTTTCATCAAAATGGAATTATAGAAGCATGTGGCAGTAGAGAAGGTAAAAATACACAGTTTCCCTTTGGAATCACTCAATTTGGCCTTAAAATGAGTTTGTGGCGTACTTTTTTTTGTTGCAACATTGGGCAAAATGAAGGGTGAAACAGGGCAGAAATTGATTTTATCATAACTTTCAAACCGTGCATCCGTTGGTCCTAAAATTTTTATGGTAAATGCATTGAGGCAGGGTGAATAAACACAGAAAATTTCAGAAAATTTTAGTTTGTATTTTTCAAGAAATTGGCCACTTTCACCTACAGTCATTTCTCATTTTCCGGGAGATCCGTGTAACCAATGGTAGATATTTTTCGTCGGAAGATGCATAATAATATTGGTGACAACCTCAAAAAATTTCAGGGAAGTCTGGTGTACCATTTGAGAGAAATTGCAAAAATTCATTTCATTCTACAATTCCACTCCATCTCACTCCATCTCACGCCATTTTCATTTCATTTCACAAGTCCATTCCACTTTCACTCCATCTCACGCCATTTTCATTTCATTTCACAAGTCCTATTCCACTTTCACTCCATTACATTTCACATCCATCTTCCATATTCATACTTCATTTCTTCTTACAGATTGCATGTTGCAGCCACATCTTATTCAACAGTTCTGACATAATTGTATAGCCTACAAAGAGATGATGATTACAGGAAATTGAAGGATTCTGTTTTGAAGATCAACATGATCAAAGAGGACCAAAGGAACAACATCAAGCACAGCAATTAACAAGGTCAAAATTCTGAGGTAAATTGTGAAAATTATTTTAATAGCAAAAAGTTAAAACATGAAATAGATACAATGTGTATAATCATATGTTTCCTAAAACAACCTATCATTCGAATTGATTAACATATCTTGGCCATAACCCTTATCCAACATTCCAACCTACTATTCCACATCTCCTTAAGATTGTATCATTCACTTATTTCACCACAAGTTCATCATAAATTCTCCATCAGATCCATAGCCACTTCATTTTCCCTTGTAGCTTAATTACCTCCATCCATTCACTTCCATTACACTTTGCAGCCAATCCATCTCTAAGTGCAGAAAGGTAATTCTAAGGGTGAAGCATCATTCTTCAACTAATCCATCTTCAGACATAGAGATACAGTTTCAAAATAAAGCATTAGACTCTGTAGTCAATCTAGCTTTAAGCATAGAAAAGTAATTCTGAAAGGAAGATAATCTGCACAAAGGAGGAATGTGGCTAATTTTCAGGACACAATCAGTTGAAGTCAAGTATTTGGAAGGATATCCACAAGTCAAGGAGCTACTACAATAAAAAGGGAGGCTAAATTTTATCGAGAAATTTGATGGCTTCCATAAGGAGATTACAAAATCTTTCGCCAAATCTTTTGATGGAGCAGAAGAAGAAAAACTGACATGGTTATTGAAAATAAACTTGACACTCCACTACAAAAGGAAGATGAAGAACTAATCTCTGAAAATTTAACAAAGATTAGAAAATAGATTAGGGTCAAAAGAAGCAGAAAGATAAGGTTGGATGTTTTAACAGAGGTTTCAGAGCACATGGAATAAGTTTTGATGAAATTGCATGAGGACATGCAATAGTCTTGCAGTGGGGGTATGTTGAGCGCTAGAATTGCCTTCTCTTTTACAAACCTTCACTTCATTTCATCATTATTTTATCACTTCATAAGCCTAAAATCAATGAAGAATGATTAGGATTGCTTAAAGGTTACATGAAATTGATTAACATATTGTATTTTCATGATTTTTGTTATTTTAACAATTTTCTGCAAAATAGCTACAGAATACAAGCATTCCGTAGCTGATCACGCATTCCGTAGCTGATCCCGCATTCCGCAGCTGTTTTACAGTTTGAGTGGGTTACAGGTGTCATCTCAAAGAAAGGCGCATATGGGCAAATTCTAGACTTCATCCACATCATTCCTTGCTCCCTACAAAGTCTGAGCACAATTCTACATGTGGTTATGCACGTGGGAAACCAAAACCAAGAGGTAGAGTTCTACCGGGACACAAACTCTACAGCTGTCTGCAGCAAAGTACGCAACCTCCAATAAGAGCTTTAATTCGATTAGAAGTGGGAAAGACACTTATCCATGTTTTTCTCATAGAGTAGTTATGTAATTTCATTATAAAAATAACTCGAGAGACCAAGTTGCGGTTAGTTGGTGGCTGTTTGGTTGTTAAGTTGTCTAAGACTGTAATACGCTGCTTTTGAAGATTTTCTCCTTTAATGAAAGAAGCATCATTCTGCTGCATGAGCTGAGTCGATCTTGAGCTAGATTTCGTGTGCTACTCTGGTGGCAGAGGGGAGGGCCCCTGCCTCCTGAGCAGCTCTATTTTTATAATTTAGATAAGTATTTTAGCTCTGTTTTCACAGTTTAGATAAGTATTTACTTTCAGTCTTATGTTTATGTTTCAATTGCATTGAGTTATACAACCAGAATTGTTCTAATAAAATTTTCCAACATATCACTCATGATGAACAAGATGGACTGTGTAATTTCATAGATTAATGGCATGTCAATTTCAATAGAATACTCCAGAGGTAGAATGCATGTGGTTCAGCTTTGTCCTTTCTTTTTAAGTATGATAATGGCTCTTTAGTTTAATACTGTTCATTGTAGATTAATAGCATCTTAGTTTAGTTTTAACTCATTACTTTAACACTTCAAGTTTATTTGTTTTCCATTGTAGTTTACTTTGTCTTAGTTGATAAATTCAATCTCACGGGCTTAATTATTTACAAAACTTCTTTTGTTCAAAATCCATACTCATACACAATTATCTGGACAGAAGATAGTATCATTATAAGGTCTGGAGTATTTTGCAGCCTCTTTATCATTTCACAAACAAGCCTTTCTTCAAAATATTATTCTAAAAGGAAATCTATAACTTTTGAGTGAGGTTTAGTGGTGTTAAAACTGAGTTGCAGAATAGAATTAGAAGCTAGTTTAGAGTAGAAACTTTACCTTGTTACAAATATTCTTTTCCACATATTTTCCAACAAATCTTTATTCATGGATGAGATGTTATACATTGTAAGTTGTCTGTTTGATTAGTGATTTAGGAGAAAACTTCATTTACACTTAGCTTGTTCATTTCTCAGGTTCATTTCAATTTCATGTTGTGAGTTTACAATAGAGTCATTATCAAGCTTTGTATTTGTTGGTTGCTAGTCATAGTTAGACTCTGTTTTGTTTCAGCATTTGCATTTATTTACCATCATAATTTAGGCTTTACTCTATTTTGACATAGTCAATAGCTTCTTTGCACCAGTATTTAGCTCCTTCCCTTTTCAAACATAAAACCATAAAAAGACAAAAAACATCATAAAACACTAGACACAACAAGGTAGGAAGAGGTTACTTAGGCACATATGGTGCACTTCACTTCAGCAGTTTACTGACCCTGGTTGACAATTAATGAACTCAATTTAGGAGACTAGGTTGAGCACAAACAACCATGACCATAACACCCCAGTCTGGAAAACACTTCATGATAATTCATCCAGCATGCATCAATTCAAGTTTTACCATATCACGATAAAAGCCCTTTCTCAGACTACCATTTTCGCAAGTAGATCCAACATGTGCCATTGCGTCTTGCATTTGGCCTAACATCCCTCCATCAACATAGCCCATATGTGATAATTTTCATCTGCTTCACCACTGCGTCTCGCATTTGGCCTACCATCCCTCCATCATTATAGCCCATATGCGATAATTTCCATCTGCTTCACCACCCCGACACCGAGACTAACCAATGGGGCCCCCACCCTCAGCAAAAACACCTTCCTCACATCATTAGTGAGCGATGATTTTCATGCTTTTGGGGCAACCATCTCTGTGTTTGTACAAACCAAACCCATTTTATATTCTTTTGGCAAGTGTACAAAGATTTTTTAGGAGAACATCCCTTGCCCATCCATCCACTTTTTCTCCCATGGCAGCAGTCCCTAATCACCCTTGGTCAGAGCTTCACACCTTTCACACAAAGCCACCACAACATTCATAACAAACACATACCCACCCTAGATTTCCTACCGATGCCAGGCTTTCCTCATCAGAAATCATTATGACTGCCACCAAACTGCTCTTTCAAGCTCCGAACTTGGGCCACCGAACTCCCATCACCAGTTTTCAGCCATCTCTCATCATCATGCCTATTTAACCTATCATATCAGAGACCCTAGTCCCTTGCATCAATATTTCTCTCAATCGGTTTAGGCTTCCTTCTTTTCGACTTCAACAACTATTTTCCAAAAAGGAAGCAATACCTTAGATGGATTCTCACCTCAATAGGGGCATCCTCGGATGACACTGTGGGAATCATCATCACCCATTGATGTCATCGATCCTCCTAAAGTTCATCTACAACACAAGCTTTCATGTCAAGATGGTATCATACTTCACAACCATTGCACTTTGTCAGAAATCGTCAAAGACCCGTTCCATTATAAGAATCTCTTTCAGCAATGCTAACATGGGAAAGTCCTAGTCATACACCCATGCATACAATGAGCATTTACTCTACAATATGCCATACCAAGATTATGCATGTGGGCACTACATTCAACCTATTGTTAAAGAAAAAAATCCCATGAGGGCGTCAACAATCGTCCTCATCAACCAAATCAGCAAATCACTACCATATAAGTGACACAGACAGAACCTCTATCTATCAGATAGGCTTTTAACTAGCCAAAGCATCATGATAATGGGACATGCCCGCCTCGTAGAAATATTGTATTTATTGTATTATGCTATCTCTTGCGGGTTTACGATAGAAAATGGTCCTTCGTTTACTCATAGTAAGGAGCTCCAACCTTAGGTTGAATGCAGGATGCTCTCTCTTTCTCTCTCAACATGGGCTATACTGAACATAAACTATAATGTATTTCGGCTATATAGTTCTTCCTAGACCTCATACATTATGGGAAAACTCTTATCACTGGAAAATAGGACAAGAAAAAGACATCATGAAATGTCAAGCAGAAGGATTTACAAGGTTGAAAAAAATTATAGAATCTAGAAAATTTAACTTTCTCTAAGGTCAAGAGGAAAATTTATCAAATTGTGTAGAAAAGACACTGGAAAAATGCACTCCGCGTGCCCTTTTCTTCGATAACAACACAGGTCTCTGTGGCTTTAACTCAATAACCCGTATGGTCCTGGGTATGGTGGAAGGTCACTATCTGGGACCACTTTGCACACTTTAGGAAGAATATTCTCCACATGAGGTCGCCCAAGGACAACTACCTAGAGCCACCGTGAGACCTCAAGTGAGCACATAATGGAAATTACCTCCACTCTTGGGTCACTATCCACAATTGTACCAAGAGAGGGAAGAATAGTTGAATTTTTCTTATAAAATACCACCATGAGAAGAATAATTTAGAACACATTGTTATGCTGGCCAAATTTCCCATGAGCAAACCAGCAGTGTATTTTCCAAGCAACAACAGAGTGAAGGGATTCATTTGTTGGCCATCCAACATCTTAATCCCAAAGGCGAAGTGAATTAGTTGTCTGATATCTGATCACTCATTCGAGGACAAGAGAGAGGCTTTCAAACATCTTAAGGGGAGAGCCCTCCTTGCTTTGAGTATTAGAGCTCCATAGCTCTAATGACTCACTATGAGTGTTTTAGTGTTCTACCTCTTTTTTACCACTAGTGGCGAATAAAAGGGGATTCGTTCTCTGTTGGTATTATTAGTTCGTTTACTCGATATTGAGCTTGTGTTATATGTGTATTTTTTGTTTCTTGTTTCCTCTTCTTTTTGTAGTATGCTATGTTTTATAACTAGTTTTTATACATGTTATGATGATTCACTAACAATCTAACAACCCATTTTTTCCCTGTGACATTTCTTGTAGGCTAGAAATCACTCCTACAAAGCACCGGTGTTTTTCATACGCTCATGTGCCAAACACACTAACACAATGGGGAAAACCCTTGACCAATTATTCTTATTATTAGTATAAAATTCTCAACATAGAGAAAGTAAAATAATTCAAGGTCAAAATGGACTTGCCAATTATAAGATCCAATATCATTGCCCTTAGATACATAGCTAACCCAAAAATGCAATTATGAAAAGACAAATTGTGTCCTCTTAGGCTCGAGTCATACTATTGTAGAAGCTTCTTCATTTTGGAGTTTTGGTTAGGGTTTGATGTCAAACTGATAAAACCTTCTTTTACTGCTCTTAGACCCCTTCCTTGATTGTGACCTTCCTCCAAGATGATCTTCCCACATATATGCAACCTCAAGGGCTAGTGCAAGTTTGGACAATGGTTAGGGTTGTTGGAAAGCTTCTAAAATATCATTTTCTTGCCCTCTAGACCTCTTTCTTGACTGTGACCTCCCTCCAAACACCTCAACTCAAATTCGTTGTTGGCCTGAGCTAGTAATTGGTCACAAAAAAAGTGTCACAACCTCCTGTATAAGAAATCCAAGGCCTGCGAACTCATGCCTACCTTCTTCCCCCCTGTCCAAGTTTATCTAGGCATGCAACCCACCTGAAGCACAATACTAGAGTTGCAGCCTGCTATAGGAGAGAAAACCCAACCAACATAAGCCTAAAATCATACAAATCTCCATAACAAATGTATTTTCTTACCTACACCAATTCATACCTGTTGGAGACACAAAACCACCCACAAAATAGTCCCAAACAAACTCGTCCTTCTCCTCTTAAGATTGACTACCTCAGGGATGTATTTCATATGAGATGGATGCTCTTAGATCTATCGATTGAGGTTGGATGGAACTTCTTTTTATAATAGATGGAGAGGGGTTTAACTTGGTTAATTAATTCCAAGATGACCTTGATAAGTTACACATGGGTGGGTATAAATTCAAAAATACATTTATCCTTATCCAAATTTGATGATTTTTAGGTTGATTTTGGTCCTCTCTAAAAGAGGAATTTAATACAATAATCATCTCCATCAAAAGATATGTCCAAAGTGGAATTCTTCCCTAGTCACCAATTTTAACACCTATGTTTTCTAGGCGTTGTGCCTGTACACAAGCCTCATCCATTGTTCTTCATTTTAATAACATAAATTCATTTCATAAATGGTTGTGTATACCCTCTGGATACTTGAGGAGTATATCTGGTTTCTTGGGAGAGATACCCATCATTATTTCCATCTTCCAAAATTCCATGGTGTACTCATTTACACTCTTCTCTTTCCATTTCCTAAAGTAATTCCATATCGAATCCACTTGTCCTCTACATAATTGATAGGGTAGAATTGGGAATTTAGGAGTGTTTTAAAACTTGCCCTCTTAGTTATTGGAGGATCTCCCTCTATTCTAAAGGTTTATGTGTGTCTTTCCCACCAGTTTAGGGAGAGGGCAAGGAGGAGTTGGGGGGTAGGGGTGGAGGGAGGAGTTGTAGGGAGGGGAGTCAGGGTGAGAGAGGGAGGGATGGGGTGGAGGGAGGAGAAGGGTGGGGAGGTGGGTGACATGGTGTTACATAAAAAAAATTCATTGTCCTTGAACTCCCTGTTCCTAAATCCTTGAGGATCCTAAAAAATAACCTCTGCGTCCCTTTTCCATCATGAAAATATGCCATTGCATCCCTTGCAATCTACAGACCTAAATCCCTATTGATCATTCCTGGAGTAGCTCCTTAGAAAGCTATATTTTTGGAGCAGCGCGACCTCTCTGAGTCTCACCAGAGTCGATGACCCATCCTAAGCTTGTGAGTAGATCCAGTCAATGCTAGTATGGATATCACACCCACGCTAATCCACTTTTAGAATATTTTTAAAAAATGAAACGAAGCTTCATGGCCTAGAAGCTTCGAGGGCGGAGAGCTAGATGTTTTTTTGTCAGGATATGGCCAAGATTCCTCCCTTGGACCTCTTATTGCTACAAAAGAGGAACCTCACAAAGAGATAAGCCATTTTACCATAACAAGTAGATCCATGTCCCCTCCTCCATCTCTATAAATCCATCATCCTCCAATGCCTCTACTAGTGAGAACAAAATAGAGCATAACAAAGAGAGGTTTGAAGATTGCCTAAGTTTTGAAGGAAAGAGTTGAGCCCTTAGCCTTCTTAAGCTGATTTTAAAACAAGTGCTTTGGAGACGTGCCTAAATTCAGAACCATTGAAGGAGAGCTTCGACATCAAGGCGCAGGATGTAACTCCTCTTCTATTTATAATATGACACGACTGATATTTATTTCCATTCTTTTTCATGTTTATGATTGAGAATTCTGACATTCCTTGATCAGTTGGATAGGTTATATCTGTATATGCATGTTGTATTTGTATGCTTATTGTTGTTTCTTGGTCACTTGTGCAAGTAATTGAATGTTGGTAGCAGCAGAGATCAGGCTCTGGAAAATCGAAGGATCAAGGAGCTTCGATGAAGAGAAACATTGCAGCATCAGGTCGAGGTAGGCCATCTCTCTCGATCTACGTTTCGTTTATGATATAGGAAAGTAGGTGTTAGCATGTTTCCCTTATTGCTAGACCCACCCTAGGGCAATATGGATCGTCTCTGTCCAAAGAGAGGATTTACCTATACAACAAGTTGGAGACTCTGTTGGGGAGTCATTTCCTTTAGTCTCTTTTCAATTTTTGAGTTTTTTGGTTTTTCCTTCATCTTTTTTCGAATACCCACCTCACCTTTGTTTCTGGCTATGGTGACTACTTATAGTCATCATCTTTATTCTGAAGTGATAAGCCTGGCTTGATTCAGACAAACCCTTTTGTTTTTTATCATTTCCCTTGATTGACACTGTTATTTCTCTGACATATGCATTGATCAGCGCTAAATGCTTTAACACAGTCATGCTTTTTCCTTCTAGTGCGAGGTTCAACCTCGCAGGCATGTTGATTTCTGTGTGACAATTTTTTAGGGTTTCCCTTCATTGAGTTCCAGTGTGTCTTACCCTTCAAGATTCTTTTCTCTACTCTATTTTCTCTTGTTTTCTTCTATTCTATGACTTGATTGTCTCATTTAGCTCATTTTGGTCTTCTTTATTTCGAACCGTGCATCCTCTTCATTCTAGAATTTCTAGGTGTTTCAAGCCATGTGATTGGTTGCATGCTTCGTTGAGTTCCAGACCTGTTGTTGGGTCATTTTTTTCATCTATCTCCAACCTTTTGATTTGTTTGTTTTAGTTATTCGGTTGTTTTCTATGATTAGGGTTTTTAAGTGTCCATCCCGTGAGCATTTTATTCTCTCTTCTCCATCTCAAGCATGGATCACATTGCTTGTTTGCAACTAAAAAACTTTATTTGTACGATTAGTCAGTGTGAAAAGAGAAGAGTCTTTGTTTTGAGCAAGTGAATCAAAATATCTCTTTAGTGCATCAACCCTTAAAGTTTTGTGGCGTTTAGAGAAATTAATTTGGGATACTCAAAAGAATTGTTTGTGTTCTTCCATTTAGTGTCTTTTTGCATTATGTTCATACAAAGAGAAATAATTTTGCATTCATCTCAAGATTTGTGTTTCGTTGAAAGTGCATTAGATAAGTTGCATTCATAAATATTTTTTGAGATTCATCATTGAAATTAGATTACATTTTTTAATGATTGAAAGCTAGAAGTGCATTTCGTGCATTCTTATTCATCGAAATAAAATAAATTGTGCATAGATTACAATTTCCTAGTTTAAAAAAAAAAAAAAAATTACATAGATTACATTGCATAACTTACATCTTTGAATATTTTGTTTTGGTTTGGGATAGTGTGAGTGGCCTAGTTCGGAAATTTTTCATTTGCTACATTGTTTATTGTTGCATCATTGTTTGAAACTATTCCTTACACTAGATAGCATCCATCGAATTAAAAGAATCATTTTTCATATTAGTTGCATTATAGGTGTTTAGGAGACAATCATTTTGAGCCTTCAAATTGAAACTTTAATCAAGATCAACTTTAAAATGAACCTCTATTAACCTAAGGAGCATTTGAAACTTAACGTGAAACATTTAGAGTTCTAAGCTAGAGATGTGCTCCAACATCATAAAACGTAGGAGATGTCGCTAACAGTCTGCGTTACAATCTAGGGTGATATTGTGTCCCATGTGTTATCACTCAGATTTTCCTTGAAGTTGTTAGAAGAGGAAAGAAGTTCGAGGTAACCACAAACCAACCTTCAGGTACAAAATCTAGCCAATCTGTACCCAGAGAGGGCTCTCTCTTTAAGTTTTAGCTTTGTTTTTAAAGATATTAGGCTAGTTATAAAGTTTGAGGGTTTTGATTAAAATTGGGTGATGGAATTCAATAACAGAGGGGTAGGACTGAGTAGTTTAGGCCATTGGGCTAATGGAGTCAAAGAAAATGGCTTAACTAGATTAAGTTCCTTAACAAAAGATGGTTTCACAGGGCAAGGTAATCAAACTTGAGAACAATGGTAGATCTAAAGTGAATGGAATGGAATCAAAATGGATGAAGGGAAACTAAGAATCCTTCAACATATTTAAAGAGGGAAGTCGATTGATTATTAATAAAGAGCAATTAAGTATTCTTCACTAAATAATCAAAATGTATAAACTAGGAAAACAGGAGAAATTAAGAATTCACTGTTTTAAACTAGTTTAGAAGAAAACATTTAGAATATTAATGATTGAAAACAGATTGTACTTAAACACTTTCTGATTTATTCCTTTTCATTAATCATTCAGACATGAAACACAGATGATATAATAAACGAGTATAAAACTTCAAAACACAGGAGAAAGATGACTTATTGATCCTTTGTTTGACGCAAGAATCCAGTGAAAAGTCTTTTGCCTCAAATCTTTATCCAGCTAGCCACTTGAGATTGATCCAACAGCACTTTTATTCCAATTAACTCAATATTACAGCAATGTCTAAGAATCCACCCTCAATACTCCTATTGAGGGAGTATTTATACAAAAATTACAAAAAATATCTCATAACAACTTGAGATATAATCTAGGATGACTCATAAGTATTTTTACAATAAACTAGAGACAGATGGTCTCGTAGATAGGAAAAATGATAATTGATGTTGTGTTGTTTCCTTCTTTTGAGAACGTGTTGGAGGCAGGCCCTATGATTAGGCTCATTGCTGTCTTCCACAATAACTTTGTGCTGATTGCTCTGTTTTACTAATACTCTTTGACTGCTCTGATACTCTTTAATCTTTGTTTACCCTTATATCCTTCTTTTACTGTAGTAAAAAAATTCATATAACGATCATTTTTAAAAAAGTTCTAACAGGTCTTCCCACCATTTATCTTCAAGTATTCTAGTCCTTTGCAGCTTTCTTAAAGTTTCATCAGTCTCTGTATACCTGAAGAAATTAGGTTGTTTTGGAAACAAATGCTTATCTCATGCTCGAGATAAAACAATTTTTCCAATCTATTATGAAGATTTCTTCCTGTAGGCAATGCTGTTGTTGATGAACTAGTTGAAGAACTGGCCTTATTATCAGCATGCTTGTCCAATTTCTCAACATAACTTTCGAGGTCCATCAATTTATCCTCTGAAATTAAAGGACTAGGCAATCCTTCATTCAACAAAACATCAAATATTTTTCTAAAGGCATTGATTTCTTCTTGCATATCAGAGCACCTTCGTTCCAAATTCTGCATCAAAGTTCTTTTGGTAAAAACTCTTTTTATTTCTAAAATAGTTCCTTTCCTATCATGAATTCCAAGATCTTCAAGTTGATGCTTGTTCTAATTATTCAAAAAATGGATAAGCTCATTAGCTTCTTCAGGCCGATTTCCCAATTCTTCTCTTGCTTTGAGGCTTTCTTCCATAGCCAATTTGACTAGATCATTCTGTTCATACATTATTTGAATTGAGGGCCAAAAATATTTTATTGATTGGATGATGTTGTCCCAAAGAATTTCATTTATTTCCTGTAAAGGATTTTCTAATGTGAGCTCCTTTTCCAATCTGTGAACCAACTTTTCTAATCTGGTGACCTCTCTTATCTTATCTGCAACACTCATTTTTGAGAGGTCATATTTATGTTCCAAAGTAGTGAGTTTCTCCTTTGTTTTCTATAGCTCTGTCACTTGGAGTTTCAATTCCTCCATTGACTTTATTAATTCTTCTGTACTCAAATTGGAAGTATGTACCTGTGACAATTCAGTTGGTTGTCCTGTTGTAGATGTTCCTAGAATCACTTCTGCTGTAGATGTTGGAGTATTTGACTGCTTATTTTTCAATGATTTTTCAAGCTCTTTTCCCGTTTCATTAAGTTGCTCATTCAGTTTCAAGAGCAAGTCCATCAATTCTTCTTCAGAATTTTGTTTTATGATTTCTGCAGTCTGGGGATGTCTTGAGGCTATTAATTTCAATTTTTTTCTTAGGGCTGCAATATCATCATCTTTTTTCTTGATCAGAGCTTCTATACCCTTGACATCCTTGGGATTATGACCCAATCCAATGATTATTTCCTCCAAAGTTTTTATCATGTTATCCTTAGCTTGAGAAGAGGCTTTTTCAAGATTTAATTGAGCATTAGTATTTTCCAAAGAATCCTGCAATTTGTGAGTCATCATTGATTTATCCGTCAGAGTAGAATAAATCATTTCACCTGTCTATTTATGCAGCTCAATTTGATCTAAAGGATGAATATCCTTAGCTAGGACTTCAAAGTTAGTCCTGATATAATCTGCAGCTGTTTGAGGTTGCTGCACTTTGGGTTTGAAGTGACTCATTAAAATTTTTCCCTACTGCATGTCATAGGCTGACATCAACCTCTGTTGATTCTTAGGAGCCATCTTCAAGCACTGATTGTAAACTTGTAGTCTAAGTGGATCATTTCTAGCCTTTATATTTATGAATGTATTTTTGATATCCCAGGCTTCTTTTGCTGGTGGTTTTAAAGATGATATATATGTACTTTGTTGCCTTTGTAGCTCTCTTCTCTGTAAAGTAGTGGATTTCCCACTAATTGTACCTATGTGCTGACTACCCAGATCTTCTTCTGTCTGACTATCAGGGATTTCATGAACAGATTCCACTACTGGAAGAGGATTCAATTTTTGTCTTTTAATACTATGCTATTGTGATGACCCACTGATAGGGGTAACTGCCTCAGCATCTCTCTTTTTACCCTTTTCTACATTAAGAAGAGTTTGTAAAATTGATACTTCTGCCACATTGGTCTGAGGAGGAGAAATCTGCACTTGACCCTGTTCTTTAGAAGTTTCTGGCTGTTCTGACATTGTAAATTTCTCTATAGCCTGTATGTCAGCCTCTTTCTCCTTTCCTTTAGATGGTACTGCAATGCTTTCCTGTAAATTTTGCTAGGAAGTTCCAGCAGAAGAAGGACCAATTCCTGTAAATTGCACCTGTTCAAAAGAGTCTAAGTCAAGCATTTTTTTCAAGGTCTTTCATTACATTTTCAACATTGATCTGCTCACTATCTTGTTCTATCAATGTTCCTTCCATCCATTCATCCATATTGGCATTTTGTTCAATTTATGGGATTCTTTGATGAATGTATGGTGATAATTTATTTTTCATCCTTCTGTCACAAATGAAGTTGTTTGGGTCATAGGGTACCCAGTAGAAAATTTTTTGTAATCTGAGAAAATCTTCTAAGATTCTTTCAGCCTCTTTCCCAGCATCCCTAGAGTTACAGATAAAGGGACCTAATTGGCTTTTGATCCTGAGTTGGGCCTTTTTCTTTGCATTACAAAAATGAACTATGTCTGAATTGTTCATCTGTCTGAAATATTCCAAAGAAAAAAGCCTTATTGGGACATATTTTGGCAATTTGAAAGGGGATAACTCACATCCATATATTCTGATCTCTGTGTGATTTTGATATAAATACCAATCACCAATCTTATATTGCTTTGATAGCTGAAGAATTTTCTTGATGTCACTACTGATCCTGGGAGGGGAGACTCCTGTCAACAAGGTGGTTGCAGAGTGTACAAACAAATCAATGAACTCATTGTAGGAATAAGGAGAATCGGAAGAATTATGAGTGATGGCAGACTAAAAAATTACCAACCTAGGATTTCCTTTGGCATCAAGTTTTTTCACATAGAAAGGGAAATTCTCTGATTGAAAGTAAAGCATGAGGTGATAGATAATAGAAGAATATTTGAACACTCTCTCATTCTCTAATCTCATGAACTGGTCATGGATTTTATCAGCTATGTAGGAAGAAAAGTCATACTTGACAGCAGGGGGCTATCTAGGGGTGAAAATTGATAACGATACTAGGGTTAATTGATCAACATACTCACTAGTATTGAAACCCATTATAGAGGATATCATATTCAGAATAAGTCTCCCCACATCAGTGAAAAAGGTATGACCATAAGGGGGAGGGCCTTTGGGCTGATGTTCTAGCAACATGAAGGTTTGAAAAAGGTGATTTAACTCTTCTTGGGATAAATTGGTAGATTTCTCAAGTAATTCTCCCATGGAAAGGGGAGTTAGGGCTTGACCAGGTTGAAATTGTAACATCTCGTTAATAGACTGAGAAGTGATAGGAAATAGGAAATTTTGACTTGGAGACAAGACTGCTCTTTGATTAGGGTCATAGTTTGCATGGAAGTAATGGATTATCTCTGGAAAAATATGGACTAAGGGGAGAAGATACATGGGAAGATTGGATTCCCACAGTCCAATAATTTCAGAACCATTTAAGTAATTATATCTACAGCGGAAAAAAATTCGAAGAGGACTTTCACTAAGAACCAGGTCTTTAATTTGGAAGTCCCTGCCAACTAAAGGTAGATAATCTAAATCTCTGTGAGGGGAAATGAGGGGTGCGACATTGAGAGCCACGGGAATCTCCATTTCTGGTTCTTGTGGATTCAGAAATGAATTGGGGGTTTTTTATGAAAAACGGGCACAATCACAGGTTAGGGAATACAAATGCAATTTTGGGAACTGTTATGAACTCTGTTTCAGTTTTCTTATGAAATTCAAAACAAAAACCTGTTTTCTTACAGATTTTTATGGGAATTGAGGTAAATACCTATTTTCCGGGAAAAGAACAGTAATTGGAACAGGTATTAGCTATGGCAGATGAATTCTAAATGCTCGGCTGCAATTTTCCTCAGTAAGGTGGCAGTTGATGGTGTTCGACAGTTGGTTTTGGAGTTTTTTGCATGAGACTCTGGTCGTTACACAGAATAATGAAAATGACGCAGGCACATTTGTTTTATTTTCAAATTCAAAGGTTGGCGGGTTTTTTATTATTTTAATGGATGACATCAGCATGTACGGGGGCTTTGTCACGGGAGGCAGGCAGTAAGTGGTTTCCATCGCACCACTTTTGAGGAAAGGTGGTTTTCAGCGGAGGGCGAGCGATTCCATACAATGAACGACGCGTGGCGCGACACTGTTCAGAAAACCGCTTGGCTATCACGCATTATCGTTCGGATGCGGATGGGCGGCGATATGAGCGTCAACCGTAGATCTCAGACAAGTCGATCGGATGGTCCTCGGGAAAGGAAGATGGCGGAGAATTAAAAAGGCGGGCCCAATGCAATTTATTTAAACTAATTACATTGGGGATGATTTGATTGGCAGATATAAGTTATTAATTAATCATGAGGATTAATTAACCCTTATTGATATGGCGGGGATGTTGGGTTTTTAATTAATCGGTAATTCAACCAATTAATTACAATTAACACAATTATATGGTTATTTTTCAACCAAAGGGGCGGGTTATTAATTATTGGGGATTTTATTAAAATAATATGAGAAAAAAGGAGAATTTTATATGGGGATTTAAATAATAAAATTATAAATTAATATGAAAAAATGAACTAAAGCGCTAAGTGTAAAACATTATAATAATGTATTTAACTTATGCTTGCATGAATAGGGTTTTTTGTGCAATATTGCATGATTTTCCTAAGTAAAATGGAATTTTACTTAGGAAAAGATTTTTTAGAAGTGAATGAATGACATGATGAATGATTTCAAGTACTTAGGCTTTTCCAATTATTGGGCCGAGGGTCCGGTCCCTCCAAAAGTCAAGGAAATGCCTTGAGCTCCTCTAATTTTCAAAGGTCTTGTACTTAGGGGAAATTAGTGAAATTTTTAGGGAAAGATGAGAAGGGAAGTTAATAATTTTGACTTTGCTTTGCTTTGAAATTCTTCCAATGTAGTGTCTGTCTTTGCACTTGTGATGAAAGTAAAGATTTAACACATCTAGAGTCATTATCCATCACATGTAATTCTACAACATCATCTGCCTACCCTACCTACTTCACCCTAACATTATTCTTCTTTATTAGGGTGCACTTAGACTGGCAAACCCTTATCACACTTTTTCTTTTACATATGGAAATCTATCTAATTCTAACCTTATTACATCCAAGGGCTCAGATTAAACTGCTGAGCTCCTTTTATTTACTCTACCTATCTACTTATCTGCCAAGATTAAACAGTTCGGTCAGATTTTACTTTCTATCTCTAAAACATAAAATTGAAAAATGAACTAGCCAAGCTTAAATTGTTTGAATGTTTATATATTGTGGCATAAAATACAAATTGCACACAATTTTATTTTTTACACAAGAACAAAAAGTAGTGGCATTTAGACTTGCACACTTTCCTTGGCCTTTCTTTTGGTGGGGTTCATTTTCTTTCACTTTTTTGGCCATTTTATTCTTTTCACCCTTTGATTTTTCTTTTAGGGTATACCCTCTTTACATTTTTTAAATTTTTTTATTTTTTGACAATATGGAAAACCTTTGTAACAAGAAAGGTATGAACATATTACATAGTTTATCAAGTCAATAATGATATATGACACCTATTGGTATAGGATTCTAACACCATGTACGGAAGTATATTGACGTATGATAAGTATATTTGGGATGCTCTTATCGAACGGTTACGCATTAGACATCACTACTACAGACTTGGACTCCCAAGTGTCATCGAGAATATTTTGGGAGACACCATTAGGCTGAAAAAATACCATAGGTAACTGAGTATGCCGCCTTGTAAACGTGATACATTGAACACAACATTTAGGGAGATTAGCTATCATACATTAAGTCCTTGGTAAATTTATTTGCTAAGGTGTATATTGCAGTTCTCATATACTTGGTAAACCCTCTTGCCTAGTTTACCCCTTTTTTATTCATTTTGTGTTTAGTTTCTAAAATTTATCGGCCACGATAACATTTTACCCATGCTCATCTCCTTAGCTAATATTAGGTTGAGATTAATGGAAATAGTTCCTAATTTTACCAACCAAGGAGTCCCTTCAAATGGGAATCCTAGTCCTTTTCCTTCTTTTGGAAATGTTGGAGCTCCTTATATGGCAATTTCGTCCCTTCTGAGATTAACCATTGGTCTACCAGTTTGGTTGTTTTCGAACCTCGTGGTTTCGAACTTCCAAATTGCTTCTCAACTAAGTTCTCCTCCACCTGAACAATTTCAACCCCATGTTGATATTAAGGTTGACCCCTCGCCTTCTCTACCCATTTATTCACCTCATTCTTCCTCTTCGCCTAGTGAAAGTCTGGATTCTAGTAACCAGGTGGCTAAGAAGAAGAAGAAGAATTTGAAGAAGAAGAAGGAAAATAAACAAGGGGGAAAACCAACAACAATTGCTACCCATGCGACTGATATTGAAAAATATTCCACTCCATCCTGCAAAGTAAAATTCCCTTGCAAGCTATGTGAGGGTGACCACCTTCTTATAAATTTCATTTGTATTCCCAAGGTGTTAGAAGTGTGGTCCTTTGGCCCAAATCAGCCTTTATCATCAGCCTCTGGAGATCATGCTAGTGATGACCTTCAACTAGATATTTTAAGACTCAGAAGAAACAGAGTAAGGTCAAATTTCCCTATAGGTTATGTGAAGGGAGCCATCCCATTCACCTTTGTCCTTATATGGATGAAGACATTAAAGTGTTGGATACCCTTACAATTTCTTAATCCTATCTTCCCACTGGTTACTGGAATTTTTCTTCGAGTCCTCCGCTAGTTGATCAAGTGATTGACCGAGATTCATCTCTAATCAATTCCGCTCTCTCCAAAATTCAATCTCACGAGTCCATTCCCAACCAATCATTGGTCGAGAAAAATATCGACCTAATTCCACCTATGGTTCATCAGGTCTTTTCCATAGAGAGTGGATCTCATACCACTCAAGTTCTCTTTGTTTCCTCATATTCCCCAAGATCGGAGGGAGATCCCCCCGTTCCCATAATCTAGGAGGGTGATCCTCTGGCTCCCATTCCCGCAGTCCAGGAGGGTGATTTGCTTGCTCCCGTAACGCAAGGAGATAGTCCTCCTATTACTATTGTACCCCCTCCATGTATTTTGGTTGCTTCCTTTGATTGGAGTCGACTAGCAAGATATCACCTTCCTACTTACATGCCCTTTGAGATCATGGTGCAGGCCTATAATGTGGATGTACCAAGCACATATGTCAGTATTCTATCCTCAACTACCTGGCAAGCTTTCAATTCTCTGCAACTTGTCCCTGTTACCCAGAATCTATTGGCCTTTAACATAGGAACCAGTCGTCCATTAGGGATCATTCTAGAGTTGCCTATTAATTTGGGAGGAAATATTGTCTATATAGATGCGATGGTTGTTCAAGGCCCCTTGGATTTTAAATTAATCCTGGGGAGCGGCTATACTTATGTCATGGGAGCACTTCTCTCTTCCCTCTTTCATGTGATCTGCTTTCCACATGAAGTTTGAATTGTGACCATTGATCAACTTTCATTCATTGGTCCTAATATGACACCTAGTCTACCATAATCGCTTAATGGTCGTTATACGTTGGTTGTATCTTCCCCACCACAGGTTAATTATGTGGCCACCTGTTCATTGCTTGCATCCAATGATAATGTCGTCGTGTACTGTGTATTGAGGGAATTGGATCCCGATTTCCAGAGTTTTTTCCTCCCATCAGATGAGAACTTCTTGGAAGCCATGACCTCTTATATGTCATGAACAAGTCTACGGAGCATAGTTAATTTTCTTATGTCAAGCTACTTAAAAAATGAAACAAAATCTCCAGAGAAAATTTCTTTTCTTGTGTCAATCTATTTAACAAATGAAACAAGGTGTCATGAGGATAGTTCTTTTACTATGTCAACCTTGTTAAAAAATGAATTCAGTCTCATGAGGATAGTTATTTTACCATGTCGACCTCGTTAAAAAATGAAACAAGTTCCCTTTCAATTTGATCTTTTGATTGGATCGCGTAAAATCCCAGTCGAGTCTTTCACTTGATCTCATAACTAAACCTTCATTCCATCCACTTGTTAGTAACCAACATTCTACTAAGGTGAATGAACTGAAGCTTTGGGGGCATGTACCTAAAATTGAGTCACCATGTTGGGGGCATGCAAGCTTATTCCAAGCATAGTTTCCATGTTTCAAGCTTCTATAAAAATGAAACCAGTGTCAAGCATAGTTTATATTTGTTTCAAGCTTGTGTAAAAATGAAACCAATTCCAAGTAGAGTTTTCCATGTTTTCAAGCTTGTGTAAAAATGAAACCATTCTCATTATACCTCTTGTGATTTCCATTTTATCAACTTGTTTTTCCATATGAACCTTGGTTTTCTCAGTCTACCATGACCATCTGCTTGGATGATCATACGCCTTCACTTGGTTGTTTTACCCATTCCTAAGGAACCGCTGCAATGAATGGCCTTGTTATCCATCCTCCTAACTTTTACTTGTTCTAAACAATTCCACCATAACCGGAACCAGTTGTTATCCTTTATACCACTCATTCCTTCAGGTGGAGTCATCTTTAAGCTCTTTTTTTACTCTCGCAAAATCAAAAGATTTCCAATTATTTGTCATTTTTAACCCGTTAAAGTAAAAAAAAAAAATGTCATTTACCTAGTATAAGTTTACCCCTTTTTTGGGCTGGGATAAACTATTTAAGAAAAAGAAATACCTTAGTCAATCATGACTACGAGGTTCTCTTGAACTTTGTTTTCTACCTTTTCGGATTCGAGAGACTATATACAAAAAAGCCCTTGTGGAGTTTTCTTTTCTGCCTCTTTTAAAACTCTCTAAACATGAAAAGGTGTCGAGTTTCTCCTTTGTCGAACTCATTAAACTTTAACGACATTGTAATCATCACCATGATAGTACCAAGTTCCTCCTTCTTAGGGCTTGTAAAATTTAATAGGATGGATTTGACCGAAGGAAAAACTTATATGACAAGCATAGGCTATCCCCTTCAAGATTGTTTTCAAAAATAATTGGGGTACTCACTAGAAATGGTGGGGGAAAAATGGAAGTATTTATCAGTTGTGTCGACAGTATGTCGCTCTTGAATATTACACTTGTCTGCAGTACGTGTCAGGTTGGTGACATCCTACATTCATCACTTTGCCTTTCATGGATTTGGGAAATATGTTTGCCTCTCATTCAATTGCTCATTTTGGAAACATAATCTCTGATTCCATTTTATTCAAATACTTCCAAACTTCAGAGTCATGTCGCTGATATGTTCAAGAGAAGTTCCCTCTCCAGTTTTTCATCCCCTGATTCTCTGTTCAGTCTTGACTCACAACCATCTTGTTCCTATGTCTCATGTCGATCATTTGGGATACATCATGTCCCTCCTTTGACCGATCTCTTCTTATTGACTTCAGCTCATTGTCCAGGAAGTTGATCTAGAGACTCCTTTCAGTACCTTAGAGCCTGCATGCCTTAATGGCAGGCTTTTCGCATTCGACAATAGGATCACCTCATTAGCTTTTGATCAGATGATTTCATGAGTGTTTCAAATTTAGTTCCTTATTCACCTCTCGTGGATTTTACTGCTAGTAACTTTAGGGCCATCACCATTATTAGTGGTCTCTCTCACGCCTATTAACAGTTTACATCATTGGCTGGTAATCAAGTGATTTTCTTTCATGTTCGACTTCAGCTCACTCATTCACATGCCTGAAATTGTACTTGATTGGGTCATGATGGAGCGCAAGACCCTAGATTTTGTATGATAAATTCTAGGTTGCGAGGTGATATGAGTTATTCATGATTGTATACATGACTCTTTTGATGGATTGTTGCGACCATACCTGAGTCCATATTTGTGATCCTTCTTATTTCTGGATTACTGTGTCCATGCCATGGATCCTATTTACACGATCTCTTATACATATGATTGTGTCCATGCCTCATTATCATGTATTTATATCAAATATTTCAGTTGTATATATGTGCCTGATTCACAGGTTTTCCGACGATGACATCTTGGACTTGGCACGTTCTCGTAAAGAATTTCACCCCTCAATCTTGGTCTACCTGCATGCTTTAGGGGGAATCTGTTACACAACATTTTTTCAATTTCCTTGAACTCCCTGTTCCCGAACCCTGGAGGACCCTAAGCAATGACCTATGTGTCCCTTTTCCATCATGAAAATATGCCATTTCATCCCTTGCAATCTTCATACCAAACTCCATGTTGATCATTCCTAGAGTAGCACCTTAATAACGTATATGTTTGGAGTAGCACGACCTCTCTCAGTCTCACCAGTGCCGATGACCCATCCTAAGCTTGGGAGTAGTGTCAATCAATGCTAGCATCGACATCACACCCACGTCGTTCCACTTCTGGAAGATTTTTAAAAGAGGAAACGAAGCTTCATGGCCTAGGAGCTTTAAGGGTGGAGAGATGGATGTTTTTTGGTCATGATATGGCCGAGCTTCTTCCCTTGGACCTATTTTTGCTACAAAAGAGGAACCTCCCAAAGAGATAATCCATTTTCCCATTATAAGTGGATCCATGTCCCCTCCTCCATCTCTATAAATTCATCATCCTCCAATGCCTCTGCTAGTAAGAACATAATAGAGAATAACAGAGAGAGGTTTGAAGATTGCCATAAGTTTTGAAGTAGAGAGTTGATCCCTTAGGCTTCTCATGCTGATTTGAAAACAAGTGCTTTAGAGACGTGCCCAGATTTAGACCTGCTGAAGGAGAGCTTCGACATTAAGGCACAGGTTGTAACTCCTCTTCTATTTATAATATGACACGACTGATATTTATTTCCATTTTTGTTCATGTTTATGATTGAGAATTCTGACATTCCTTTATCAGTTGGATGGGTTATATCTATATATGCATGTTGTATTTGTATGCTTCTTGTTGTTTCTTGGTCACTTGTCCAGGTAATTGAATGTTGGTAGCAACAGAGATCAAGCTCTAGACAAGTGAAGGATAAAGGAGACTCGATAAAGAGCAACATTGCAGCATTGGATCAAGGTAGGCCATATCTCTCATTCTACATTTCGTTTAAGATATAGCAAAGTATGTGTTAGCATATTTCCCTTGTTTCTAGAACCACTCTAGGGCTAGAGAGATCGTTTATGTCTACAGAGAGGATTTACCTATACAGCACATGGAAGAGAGAGGGGAGGAGGTGTGAGAGGTAGAGGGAGTGGGGTAGAAGGTGAAGGAGGGAGGGGCAAGGGCAGGGGAGGTGGGGTGAGAGGGAGGGATGAGAATGGAGTGGGAGGCAGGTTGGATGTAGGGTTATATGGAGAGGGAGGGGTAGGGGATGGGAGGTGGGGTGAGAGGGAGAGGGAGGGGAGGTGGCTATAAGTGGCAGTGGATGGAGGGGATAGGGGGAGAGGAGGTGGGGTGAGGGGCAGAGTAAGGCAATTGGTGGAAGGTGATTGCAGGGGGGAGGGAAATGTAGGGTGGGGGTATGGAAAGTTTCGATGAGGGAGAGGGAGGGGTTTTTGGACAAGGGAGAGGGAAAGGAGGGGGGGTGGTGAGATGGAGGGAGAGGCTGGGGGGAGGTGCGACAAGAGGGAGATAGAGGGACATGGAGGTTCCCAATATCTAACTTGAAACTCCTTCTCTTTATGAACTTGCCATTTCATTTATCCCTTTATTTCTAAATGACATGTGTTGTATGATGTAAGGAATATTGATGAAGCTTTTCCAATTCACTAATATAATGGAGTTTTTGATGTTGTTCTTTAGATAGATCTGTCCTTAACCGTAATGCAACCCTCAATTGTTTTCACCTCTATCTTTATTTGTAGGATGAATTTCTTTCTACACAAAGCTCATATTGAGTACATACTATGGAGTTTCACCATGTGGTTTTATAATTCCATAACTATTTTGAAATCTCATCTGTCAAATTGTTAATATGACGTTAAATAGTCTTTGTTACAATAGTGACAAGGATTGTATTTGTTCCTTCCACTTCTCTATTGGCCTATAAGCGGTATGAAATATTTATCCTGTGTTTAATGCAGTAGAGCTATGTGATGGTTATAATATGCATTGAAGTGAATCAAGGTCCTCCATTTATAGCATTTTCCTAGGGCATCCTAAATTAGATGAAGATTTCCTTGTAGAGGAAATTTTTCATAGCTTGCTTTGTGGCTGCCAAGAGTGATTTTTCTTCAATCCACTTGGTGACATAGTATGTGCAAAAAAATATGTAAGAGTTATACTAATATGGAGGGTTAATAGGCCCTATAAAATAAAGGGCCCATTTCTGAAGGGGCTCCACCATAAGCTGTCTCTAGAAAGTAATTTTATCTTATTGAATTCAATTAAGTAGGAGTGATATTCTTATTGATTAAATATATTGCATATGGCTTATGCCCTTCATTTTTTCCCAATACGACTCCAATGGTAGGGTTTAAGGAATTTGTTGATATATGGAATTGGAGGGACCAATTTGTTCTCCTTAATATGGGTTCCTTTGATAACTTATTTTTGAATTCTTCAAACCCATAATAGTATTTATCTCTCCAAATAAATTCATCATTTTTAGTAAGTAATGAGAACAAATGGATGAGTTCACATGCATAAAGGGAGGAGCTCATAATGGGAACCCTAATGCCTTCATCAACTATCTTTTTCTTTAGAGAATTTTTGCTTCAGGACAATGTTGTTTGTTGGAAATATCCTCATCTTGGTGCTAGGACTAGATATCTCGTAGAAATGAGAGGATTTTTTTTGCATCCCGCATACAACCTAGGGCTACTGCTTCATATTTTCTTAAATTTTCAGTTTTTGAGAAAGAAAATTCAAAGGGAACTTTCTGTATTCAGGTGAAAGCCACATATCTTGTCTCCACACTTGCTGCCAAAATTCAAGATCCGATAGGAATTGGGTGAATGCATGAAAAAGGGTTACACATTTTGGCCAAATTTGGTGATGAAATTTCAAAATTTTACGCTTTTATCGAATTAAAGCCCTCAAAATTCATACAAGTGTTGTGAATTTTGATTTTGAGTAAAAAGACAATTTGTGTGGAATTATTTTTTTGTACCAATGATATTTTTTGCAAAACAAAATAGTGTCATATAGCCTGTCAATTTTCCATTAAAGAAAATGCTTGTTCTTGCAAATTTTTGCACATCTTAAGAGTTATGTGTGTGTTCATGTAGCATAACTTAGTCGAAAATGTGTGTGTGTATATATATATATATGAACATGATATACATAGTTAGAACTAAGTTATGCATATTAAAAAAAAAAAAATTATGCAAAATTATATATATTTTTTAATTTTCAATGTTGACTATTTAATATTTCAACTGCATTTTCCAAACACGTGTTCATTGAAGAGGACTTGTAAATGAAGATATTGGTATTTTTTGAAATTTTTTCATTTTGTATATTTATGTTATTGATTTTTTATTCAATTCCTATGAAACCGTCCAAAAAAATTTCAAACATTATATTTAAACGAAATTAGATGAAAAATATCATATGAATTCAAAAATGTTAAACTCATATGCCATTGGATAGAGGATTCCATCACGAATCCAACATGATCAACTCCTCCACTTAAATAAAAATTTTGCCTTGAGTCCACTAGATACAAAATGGTGTTGCAGAGAAAACTACAGAAGAGGAACTAAAACTCTATTTTTTAGGACCTCAACAGCTCGATCGAGCACTCAAAACACTCGATCAAGCTCTTGACATGGTTAAACAAAGGCTTGATTGAGTTATAGCTCAATCAATATATAATGGCTCAATCAAGCACTCAAAACACTCGATCGAGCCCTTAACGTGGTTAAAAAAAGTTTTTATCGAGCTATAACGCGATCAATCTATGATGGCTAAATCGAGATATATCTTGATCGAGCCTTTGCAAACATAATTTCCCACCAACTGAACACCAACTATATTTATGACATTGATGTAAAAGGCTACAGACCTAGGATCTCAATCGAGCAACTGCTGCCATTGCCAAAAAAAACAAAACAAAACAAATTTAATGTGCATTCCAAGAAAAATAATAGAAAACATTCATTCATGGAAAATAAAAGAACGTACAAATTACACAAATATTCACATCAAACATAGGAATTTGGAGATTTTGATCTCGAAAAGGAGAGAAAGTGCCAACCACAGAGGAAGTGCAAGAAAAATATAAAGAAAGGATGAGAAAAAGACGACGTACATTGACAAAACAACAAGATTATGGAATTCAACAAATTCATGAAATTACAAGTAATTCAAGTTGTCTCACTTCTCAGATTACCTACTCCATATTGTATGTATTAGGAAATATGATTCAAAACAAGAAAATAATGGAGAATGAAACAATAGAACTAAGATAAAATAATAATTGAAAGTAATACCATGTAGTTAAAATTTGAGATATGACAACAACTAAAGAAAAATCACTTTGTGTGATTAATGGTTCATTGTAATTTTCTTAAACCGCTTGATTTATGAAAATTATGAACCACTTTCAAATTGTAATGGTTTAGGGTAACCCAAAAAAACTAAGGATGTGATTTAACCAAAGAAAATTGTTACATTTCCATATATTATTTACATGAATTACAGTTCATGGAAATATTTACAAGAGGGATTAGCAAAAATAATTGCCACATAGGTGTTCCAAAACCTATAAACATTAGTTTGATTAAAGCTTGATATCCTTGGAGGAGTTAAAAGAAAGAAAATGTGTCAATAATTATAAGGAGCAAGAGTATTCCTCCTTCCAATTTTCATGTTGAGAATACATTCTTTGTTAAACATATAACAACATTATATATTTGTGACATCCATCATCATATATAACATAATGCTTCATTTAATCCTAAATTATTATCCCTGCCTTAAAAAAACTCACAAGTTTCTTCATTCAATCCCCATGAATATTATGAGTATTTTTTATAGAGAGCATGTTTTTTAATGACATACAAAGTGTAGTGTAGATTTGTGCTTTCACAAAAAGGAGTCTATCATTGCATATCACGACAATGCTCCACAAAAGGCTCATGTGATTAATCACTATTAAATTCATATTAGTATAAATGGAAAATAAATAAATTAGCATGCACATATTAATGATGTGCTAAATGTTTATGATGTTAATCTTCTTATATTGTGGCAATCTAATGTTGGTTTTCATCTAGTTGTTTCTCAACATGTAATCATGAAATATATTGCAAATTATGCTTCAAAAGTAAAAAGGAGGTTATAAAAATTTATCAAGATTTTATGAAAATAATTGAAGACATAAAATACATTGGATATCCTTCTTTTCACGTGCATAAATTTTTTTCCTTGTAGAAACATAATATAGTTTTTAAAATTCTCTTACCCCTCCTTGTGCCCTGCTTGATTGTTGTGCTAAAATTTCCATGTTCATTCTCCAAAAAAAATCACTCAAATCACTTGTGCCTCTCTTCACCACAAATGATAACAATATACATCCATTGTTGATAAGACCTTGAAGCATCTTCCTTGTTCTTTAAATCCACTAAAACCTCTATCTCTTGATTTCTTTTTGTTTCCTCATAAACAATTTCATTGGTCTTCTCATACTTCTCATCCCACATTTCTTCCACTTTTTGTTTGGAATTATGAAATTCTTTGTAGTTATGATAAGTTATTCCTTTAATAAAGTTCTTCTTACTATTGTTTTATTCCCCAAACAATAAAAAAAAAAAACTCTCTAAAAACAACCTTAACTTGAACACATTAAATTCCCCATAGGGGCCACAAGAAAATTTATAGTTCAAGTTAGGACCACAGGGGTAGTAAACACATAAGCTAGCGTGGTTGTTTTCATCTTGAAACGTAGAAGTTGTCTTTTAGGGAGCTTAAAATATGACATCATCTAGTGACAAACTGGTAATTAGGAGAAACATATGAAGGGGCAAAGGCCTAGGTGGCGAATTATCATGAACCTCCTTGTTGTCTCCTGACACTTGGTTGGGGTTCTATATCCAAAATTGACTAATAGAAGCTGAAAGTTACTAATTCCCACTAGATGTAGGTAACTTAGTGGCCAAATTTTAGAGCATACTTCCCTGTAGGTAGCAGGTGCAAGAACACTCCACCTAAGGCGATTTTGTTCAGGCTACTATAAACGTTGCCAACTCTTTCAAGACATAGCCCTACTACCCCCCACTATAATCCTCTTTGTAGCTTGGTTTGTTTTTGGCTGTTGGAATCGTCACCAATGAATTACATGATGTGGCCCTAGTACCCTACTATAAAATCTTCACAAGGCCCAGTTACTACTTGAGCGGAAGGACATTAGGTCTTTTTAAGAATTTTTTTCATATGCAAAACCTAACAAAACCTTTTTTTGTTGATTATTAGCCACATTAGAATTAAAGGTAAAATTAACCATTTATTTTTCTCTTTGTCTTATGTATGTAATTCATTTGGTTTTCCTAAAGAAAATCCTCGTCACCATATTTTCCCACAAATTTACTAGGGAACCATAGGAGACCCAACAGTTAACCATCACTCTAGGCGTCTACAAGATCTCCCCTAATTATCGGGAGGAGTACCTAGTTTCTCCCCATTCTAGCACAAAAGACAAGACCAAGCCACCTTGTTTGGCATATCCATATTTGGAGCCACCTTATTGCGATATAACTCCTCTCAAGGCACCCCCACCACCAGCCCTCAAGGAAATAAAATCACTACCCTATAAGGTATTCCAACCAACCCCACCGCGCAGGGTACCCCAACCAATACTACCTCGCAGGGTACACCAATACCAATACCAACACCAACACACAAGGTCATTAAATCATTGCTAACACAACAAGATACCATTTTTCCATTCCTTAAATCTCCCATATGTGATGAAACTCACAAATGATCCCATCACTTATAATAAAAAATGCCCCCCTTTCCAACCAAGTTTCCATCGAATATCCCTAAATAATAAGGAAAACAAGGGGAGTAACTTGCCAATCATATCATGATCTCCCACCTATGTGATTTCTTGAATAAACATGTGTATATATACTATGAAATACATATTATTCACTTAACTTACAAGTATATTTTGTATTCACTGTAGTGACCTTCCTTAAGACACTAAAGTGTAGTGACATTCCTTCTGACACTAACCCTTCTTAAAAAAAAAAAAACTATAAATAATGCAATTAAGTTTGGAATACAACCATAAGTGAATAAAAAATTTCAATTTAACTAAACATTACCAACGACATCTATACCAAGATCACACAATAACATGCATAATGCATAAGTGTTCATAACTTTTCAATGCATTCCACAAATTAGCTATTTTCACATTCTGGTAACTGTAGATATAGAAAAATCATGTAACATAACCTCATGAATACAACTTGTACTATACACCCCAAAGTGGATACCCAGTCTTTACCTTGCCACTAACTGCACTTCTTTGTTGTCATCTGCCTCCAAGTGTAAATGGTGATGTGCTATCACTGAATGTAGACCCACCGGTTGACGTCTCAGCCTACTCCTTGGTTACTCTTCTTCCTCGAAGACCCTCGGGTTACAATGGGGCTATACAATAGAGGAAATGTCCTAACTGATAGAGGTGAGAACTCCTTTACTCAATATTCCCCTCTCTAAATACCTCCACCTCACCAAATTCACTATCGCGTGTAGCCACTCACAATGAAATAATCTCATCCATTGAACAATAGGGTAAGAAAAATTATTTTCTCCCATGGCTTGCCACTTCTATTATATGGAGATTCATAGGTGACATTTGACACTTCATGCATAATTAAGTGTTTTTATTAATAATAAAAAATTATTATTCACCCACCCATGTGTCACCCTCTCTCCAAGGCTCTCCAAAACTATTTACTTAAATTTTAATTCATAAATAATATTTTTCCTTACCCCAACAAGATTCCCTATTTATTTTCCTAGTTGTATGTTGATCCCACTTTTTTGCTCCTTAATTTGTGCTCATTACTGATGTCAACTGAGTCTCAAATTTGGTCCCCTAATTACCTCCTAATTTAACTCAGTTTGCCTCTTCAATGGATATTCTTGCATTGGCTCTTGCCACATGGAGGTTCTATAATTTAATTTACTAATATTTATTCTAATTCACCACCCTCTTTTCTTAATGAATTTTAACTATTTTAGGATTAATATTTATAATTAAATCTATGTCGCTCTTCCCTTTACCAATTAAAGTACTTATGTACATTATCTACCTATTTTTTTTTCCACGGTGGGAATGGCATAGTTCTCAAGGTACAATATTTTTATTTATTCCTATTCTTTGATTCCCAGATGACTGATTTTGGTGATTGAGCATTGGTCCCCTTTGAAAATTATTGTGTTCCATATTGTTTCCACAGGACACTCATGATCATGCAGGCTTTGTTTTCCTACTAGGTATGTTGTTCACGATTTCCTCCTCTGCGATGATCACCCGTTGAACTACCTCGTGCAAGGTGTGAGGCATTAAGATTCTAACCTTGACCCAAATGTTATAATTTAATATATACACAAATTTGTTCACTCTAAGATTTTTTGTGTTTAAGTGAGGGGCATAGAGAAGTAGTTCCATGAAATGAGCCTCATACTTCGACACTGATTGACTCCCCTAATTTAGTGCATTGAATTCATTCAATTGTCTCTCAAGGAGATCCTATGAGAACTAGAATTCTCTAAAATTTCATCAAATAATTCCCAAGTTACGTCTGAGATATCCATCCCCAACTGCGACAATAATGTATTCCACCAAAGTACTGTGTTTCACTTTAAATGAAATATACCCATATTGGCCCTCAAGTTTGAAGTTTATTCTATCAGGGTAAAGCACATTGCCATGTTTTCTAGCCTTGCCTCTGTATTCTGACCATCTGTGGTTCCCAAAATTCAAAAAAATTTACCTTTTACAAATATCGACGCACATCATTCCTTGCAGGGTTTAGGGTGCTTCATTTTTTGTGACAAGTCTGTACTACTCCCGTTCCAAACGGTTTATTATTACCTCTGACATGTGTTGGAATGATCTCATTAAGTTCAAAACTTCTCTGGCGAGTACTTGTTCCTATGTTGCAATGTGACCCCCATCATTGGCTGGAGTGACAAGAGTTGGCTGTTGTGGTGGAACCATGTTGTGTTGTCTAGTAACCCTAATCCTACATGAACATCATCCTACCATGATACCTATTCTGTTCAACCATCAATAACATTTGTTAGTTCACTACGTTTCACTCCTATATCATGACATAGCAGGTATGAGGAAGTTATGAATGTACAATAATTGATTTTTAAGGGACTATTATATATATAAATATATAATTCATCTAGAATATTCACGTCTAACAAATTGACATCAATTTACTTAACAATAGTCTTCACAAACCTTAATCCAATTCTACCTTCATGAACTTCCCCATTTCTAGTCTTTATATATATATATAAAGACCAAAAGTAGTTGGAATCTAGGCAAAAAAAATTAAGAAATCTTGTAGTAGTAGTGTTTGAATCATGTTTTTGATGGTGGAAATGGATTCAGCACCATCAAAAACCTCTAGAGCACCCAAAATATTGAAGTTTGATAGCTATAACTTGGATTTACAAAAATCCCTGCCGGATTTTCTTAAAATCTTACCAATATTTCCATGATTTTCAGGGCAAAAAAAACAATCTAATTAGACTATGGCTATAATAATTCTCCTGCATTGAGAATACGAGTAAGGGAACCAATGATGAAATTCCCATGCATAACTCTCATAAAGAGTTTGAAATTATTGACACACATAATGCTAAAGGTTGGGAGTAGAACATTATGAATTGATGTAACATTATGAAGTGGACCAATTTGTCTCATCCCATGTTTAAAGAAATTCGCTTCTTAAGTATTTTACATTTCAACACTATTTCATAATAAAATTTATGTCATTCCATAATATACATATTCCTCTAGTATATATGTATTATGAATACAAAAATGTCTACCAATAGGGTAGTCACATTGGAAGAAACTGTATTATCAAGCACCTCTGCAAACAAGTTGTTGAAACCATTGAAAAAAAAAGAGACAAAAATATATTGAATAATTATTAGATATTTATTAAAGAAACATAAACTCTACAAAGTTATAATGAGTTCACTGAAATTAGATTTCCAGGCTACCGACCGTGGGATATTAGTTCAGTTTCGGTGTAGCTATGACATCATACCCCTTTATGCAAATGATACATAGATTTTCATCTAAATATTCATCCAAACCATTTCAATGTCATATGAACTTCTTGTAATTGACAAAGATTAAATTGGCAATCATTTAGCAAGATTCTTTATCTTTTTCATTCTATCTAATATCACAAAAAGGTCCAATATCCCGTAGAAAGTTATCCACAACTCACCTAGCTCAAGATTTTAAGGAAGAAGCTATGACTCATCTGTCCAACAAGAGTAAACACTAGGATCTCATGTTTCTATATATTCTTTTAGGTCATTAGAATATGTAGAGCCAATAGAGCCACGACAACTCATAGTACTAGTTCAAAGCCTGAACTTGTTGACTCTGTAATGCATATAGTAAATCAACATTCTCATGTTGGTTCAAAAATTGAATTTTCATAAATAAAAAGAGGTAAAACCAACAATTTTCTTCATTCCATTGATATAGGAATAAGTATGGAAATAGAGATCGAGAATTCACTGAATGTGATAGTCCAATCAAATCTGGGGTTAATGCGAATTTGTATTATTTTAAAAGATAAAAGGTCAGGCACCTAGAACATCAATTTTATTTTCATGTTATTTTATTAGTGCTTCACACATAACCACATACTTCGAAGAATAGGGTTTCGAAATAGCATTAATACAATTTACAATCAATATAATTATAAAAATGTGAAAATCCCTCCCCAAACTAAACTAGTTTCCTAAATTAAGACATAGAAAGAAACAACAAGCATATATTTTAGCCCCAGTATTAAGAAAATTAAACCCTTAGTGGATGCATATGTAACAAAAGTTCATAAATTAAAGTCTGGTCTTTAAGAAAAGGGGCCAAGAGCCCATTTTTGGTAAATAATAGAGAAAAAAAAAGCATTAACTAGATGTATGTGATGATTGTCATTTCTTCCTAATAGACATGATGCATGTAAAGCTTACCAACCATGAGTAAACATTAGAAACAAAAAAAGGTGGAAGTGTGGAAAATATTGCATGTTTTTTCTATTTCATCGGGATTCCTCTTCTCAAGAGAGGAATATTTCCCCCCAATTTTAGTATTATGAGGAACAAATAGCACCATTCAACTTGGTTGCCTATGTACTAGTGCACATCCACAAGCATGAGCAATATTGCTTGCATGTCACTTGGTAATACTTGAACCTTGGTGGGGGTTATATCAACTTAATCACTTTCACTGACTTGAATAGCCACCTTGGTGGGGCTATATTAGCTAATCACTTTCACCGACTTGACCAACCACTGTTAACTACTAGCTCAAGTTTTTTTTATGTTTAATTTTACAACTTATTATAGTTTCTCTCATTGGGATTTTAATAAAAGTAAAAAGATGCAATAAAAAGTACTAACATGTCACTTGGTAGTACTTGAACATAATATAAACACTAAATATATTTACAATAACAAATACTAACATGTCACATGGTAGTACTTGAACATAATATAAAAACTAAATATATTTCCACAATTAGTATAATATCAGAAAAATAAGATAAAGGCACAACCCATATTTACTATGTCCTAGTTTTAGCCATGATATATGCTCACACATCAAATATGTCAAATTTATAAAACAAGAATGTGAAGAAAAGTATGGGGCAACATCAAAAAAATTATTTGTCTATCCATTGTCCAAAATTCATAGTCAAGAGCAAAGCACAACCACTCACTAGAAAAATTACAACTCAAACAATGTGTATTAAATCATGTATGCAATGTTATGCAATCACGTCTCTTAAAAGCATTCACATATTTATTGCACATTGTTTGATGTTGCCAAAGGATTTTTCAATTTTTGTTGCTCAGGTAGGTACTTCTGCACAAGCCTTATGTCTAAGAATGTAGAATTCGCCCAAATTTTTCTTAGAATACTTGCTCTAAGTGTGAGCAAGTTGCTAATGTAACTTATCCTAAGTTAGGAAAAACACATATTAGTATGTTGACTTATTGAGCTAAAAGAAACTTAAGAAAATTAAAGTAATTTACTTTATTGATTTTGTTTCAATCTTAGCCATTTATCTCAAGTGAGACAATATCTAATCTCGACCATTAATCACTTTGAAATTAGGGTTAGTGTTAGGTATTTAGCTCAATGTAGAGTTATAAAAGCAAGGCCAGGGAGAGAGAGAAGACACACCATATGACACTAGCCTCACGAGGAGTGTGATACAGTAGAATGCCAATTCCAAGGAATTACAAAAGGGAGTCTAGAGATCCAAATCTCCCAAGGAAATCAAGCACCAATCTAGCGAAAATTTATTGGATCAAATCCGAGGAATTTGTATTTTTGTATATTCTTAGTTGGACCATTCTCCTAGGAGGGGAGCCAAAGTAAGTTTGGATTATTAATGAAAAATTGTGATTGGGCATGATCTCTTTGTGTCATTTTGATTGACATTGATATATTTTCTTTTGTTGAATTTTATTGTGTTAGGAACCTAGTTGTGTGTTTATTCAGTAGATTAGATTTCTGCTAGGAATTAATTACCAGGTGCAAGGTTCGCAAGAATTATAACATGGTATCAAAGTTGAATCTTTGGAAACTGATCTCAAAATTACAGGAAGCCAAGGTTTGAACAAGATCGTTGGGTCAAGCTTAGCCACAATCGTGCAAAGGAGAGGAAAAAAATTAATTTCATGAAGGAACCCGATCCTATAGTGGTATGGACACAAAGAAAAAAAAATTAGAGGCCAAAATTATAAAGGTCAAATAAAAAAAATAGTGGAGGGGAAGCGTGGGGGTGATGCGTGACTGACAAGCTTGACATCCTACCGACCCACCACAAGGAACTAGTCACCAAGGCATATCTATGCAACGAGAGTCACCCAATAGGAATATCTGGTCAGGGGTGAAAAAATTGTAGAACAATTGCGAGAGAAAGGGTCGTGACAAAAGAGAAAGCATCAACAAGTCGAAGACAGATCATAAGCCCACCCAACAATAAAATCAGGAAACATTGAGCTCAATAGGAAACAAGGAAAACTCAGAGTTGTGAAAAAATGGATACAAACCGACAACAAGAAGTGACAAGGGTTGTAGGGAGTCATTGCTGGCATAAAGCGCTGAGAAAAAATAACACATGTTACAACATGGTTCACAAGAACACATGTAATTAAGGAAGCCCCTAAGAGTTGTCACAAGTGACAAGTGCAGAGAAACACAGGGAAATCTGATGGTGGACATCAAAATACCGTGACAGGGATAAAGCATGTACAATCTAGTTGAGAGAGCCATCAAATAGGTCCATCTAGGTGTAGTAGGAGAAAGAGCAGTGGAGGAAAACCAAACACAAGCCAACTAGAAGTGTGCAACCACTGGAGAAAAATCAGCAAGCCGACTACAAGTGTGCAACTAGTGGAGAAAATTCAACAAGCTGACTAAAAATTTGAAGCAAAAATTCAGGGAGTTGTGCCCACATGGGGAAAGGTTGGTGAGTTGACATGCCCAACCACCATAACAACACTCACCGACTAATAGTACACAAGTGTGGATTGTAGAAATCAAACTTCAATTGAATGCAAAGGAGTGGTACATGAACGTGGTAAGATGGTTGCAATCAAAGAAATCATTGTGCTGAATGAATATTATAAAAATAGGAGGTCAAGCTACTACAAGTTCTGGAGTAGAATGTGTTGAGAAATATATAGGGAAAGAGTAGAGATGATTTCTTTTTCTATGATAACTGCTTGTGATGTATTTTTAATTTTTCTTACTTATTAGCTTCCTTCACTTATTTTATGTTTGTATATCATCAAAAATTACCAAAACAAGAAGAACAATCGTACACAAGAATAGAGAATGTGGGCTCCAATCCAGGGCCGAAACCTCTCCACTTGAGAGGAAAACCTGCAAAATATATTATCTTCTTATAGATTCTTCAATTGACGAATTCCAAGACCTCTAGACCAAGACTAATACCCTCCAAGACCATGTCCAAACTTTCCTGATGATGTGCTTCCCTTGTCCAAGTCAAATCTCTTTCGGCAACAAAACTTCAACCCCTAGCTTCAGAATTTCAGCCTCTACTGCAAGTTTGAAATTTTCGCCCCCCTACAACTGCTACCACGTCCACACGTGTGAGCTAAATTAAGGATCCAAGGCCTCCAAGCAGCTTCGCTTGCCTTTTTTCCTTGTCTAGGGCTAGAAGGTGACCTAATATACCCTTATTCCAACATATTTGATCCTATTCCAATAGAGAGAGAGTTTCAATCTTGAAGCAACAAACCCTAGATTCTCTTCTTCGCACATGTGAGATAAAATTAGCCCAGAAACAATCTTCTTAATCCTATTCCATCTTCAGTAGCCTTCTTGCTTTTATTCTTCACTTGGATGAGTGGGTGAATGAATGTGTCTCAAGGAGGTCAAGTTACCTACTTTATATAGACTTCTCAATGTGGATGTGGCTCCTAAAAATAGGTCGACTTCCCAACTTCCAGACCAACTTGGTCTTGAAGGGTATTTTGACACTTTTAATGACAAAAATAATTTTCTTTACAAGTTACAATGTTCTTGATGGGGTATTCAACTCATGACATTGACTCTTTTGACTTCTTGACCTAGGAAAAACCCTAGAAGCACTCAATGGGTGTTTGACCTCTAAAATAAAAGACCCTGAGCATGAAACCCATGTTCCAAAAATAACAATAATACAAGAATCAAAAGTACATTTCATATTTATGAAGACCGAACCTAGTTATACTTTTTTCAACACTCCCTCTTAACTAGGGAGGTATTCATAAATGGTAAATGGACATTCTCAATCTGAAGAGATCTCATAAGAGGTGTCAAATTGGTAGGCCATCTATTTAGCATAATAACAACCAACATTGCCACATAGCAAGGCCTTGACTAAAAACTTTATCTCTCCACAAGATCATAGCACAATGTTGGCGATACCAATGAATTATAGATACCATCATCATTGTCTCTCAAGTCACATACCCCACCCGAGTGTTCAATGAGTATGTCATTCCTTGGACTATTCTTCTCTTGGATAGCTAGTCCTCAAAGAATATCAGTCCTTGACTACTCTTATCTTGGATGCCCCACCTCATCCTCAAAGAGTATCGCATGCCAGATGTAAACCCAATCCTCCATTCTGTCTTCCAAAGTGAAGACAAGAATGACGTGCCTATCTATCCCTATCAACTAGGGAGGATATATCAACTAAACCAAGCTTTTTTCTCAAATACACAAGATTATTATTAGGAAGAGATTTTGTCAATATGTCAGCTACATGCTCATGGGTGGAGATATATTGTAGCTGCAACACACCATGTTGTACCAACTTCTATATCTAGTGATACTTGTTGTTTATATGCTTTGTCTTTCCATGAAACACCAAGTCTTTAGACAATATTATATAATTGGTGTTATCACAATGTATTATTGTAGGGTCCCTTGGTCCTTCAAATAAGTCAGGCATCAACTTTCTCAACCAGACAAGTTCTCTTCTCACTTTATAAGCTGCAATATATTCAGCCTCAACAATACTCAAAGAAATTTATTCTTTCTTTATACTCATCCATGAGACCATGGAGGATCCCAAACTAAAATATACTCTTGTAGTGTCACTTCCATCCTACTCATTGCCTCTCCATTCAGAATCTGTATATCCAATCAAGTGGACATCATTCCTTCTTTCATATTTTAGGTAGTAGTGGATTATTCCATGCAAATATCTCAATATGTGTTTGGCTTCTATCCAATGATCATGTTTTGGCTTCACTTGCAATTGACAGAGAACATTCACTGAAAAAAATATGTCTCATTAGGTATTCACCAAGTACATCAGTTAGCTAATCAATTGTCTATACCTGGCTGGATCCAATGGGATTGATTCAGAACTCCTTAGTCTTTTCAAGTTTGTGATCATCGAGGTTGTCATTGGTTTGCAATCCATCATGTAAAACCTCTTCAACATCTCGATCACATACCTCCCTTGACCTAGATAGATCTCATGAGGTCCCTTCCAAACTTCTAGCCACAAATAGTAGTGCATCAACCCAAGATCCTTCATATCAAATTTTTCTCCTAGATGCTTCTTGCATTCTTGGATTCACCCTTCTACACCTGTTAAGAGAATATCATCCACATATAGAATAATAATCATAGGTTCACCTTTTACAACCTTGATGTAAATATTCAGATCATCAGAACTCTTTGTGAAGCCCAATATTTGTAGGTACGCATACATCCTTTCATACCATGCCCTTGATGCATGCTTAAGTCCATATAATTCCTTCTTCAATCTACAAACATATGCCTCTCTATATTTGACTTCAAATCTAAATGGTTGATCTATATATGCTTCCTCATCAATTGTGTCATTCAGGAATGCAATCTTGACATCCATTTGATGTATATTTCATCCCATCGATGCTGCCAAATTGACCAATGATCGTATAGTTGTATACCTTGTTTTTGGATCAAATGTCTCTTCATATTCGATGAATTCTGGTAGAGATAATCACCTAGCCACAAATATTTCCTTATACTTGTCAATACTTCCATCTACTACATGTTTAATCTTGTAAAGCCACTTGGAAGTTACCAAAAACTTGTCTTCAAGCCTAGGTATGATCTCCCATACCCCATTCTTCATTATCGATTGATATTATTCATTCATGGCATATTTCCATTCTTAATGATTGACAACTTCTTCAAAGGTGGATGGATCTGATTCTAATAACTTTGTAATATATGCAACATACCCTGAATAAATTTTTGGCTTCTTTCTTTCCCTGAATGTTCCCTTAGTAGCTCCCTGTCCCTCTACATATAATAGAGTAAATTTCAACCAATTACATATATTTCTAGTCTCGATAATTACCATAGGTTGTATAGGTTCACTAGTACCTTCATCTTCATGATTTATTTCTTCCTCCTCCCTAGTAACTTCCTCTTCAAATACTAGAAGTTCTTCATCATCAGAGTCCATAGGGAGATCCTTTTATTTATTGAATGGAATACTTTTTTCAAATATCACATCTTGACTGACTTCTATTTGATGTCCTTATTTTATGCATATCCTATATGCCTTAGATGAATTACTGTAGCCAACAAATGTTCCCTTCATGCATGATGGATCCAACTTCTTTCTCTTGTCCTTTGGTATCTGAACATAGCTATGACAACCAAAAATTCAGAGATGGTCCACGCTTGGTTTCTTCCCAGTGGATACTTCTTCAAGATTCATGTTATCTAGTCACCCGAGGGGACTTAGATTTTTTATGTATACAATTGTCTTTGTTGCTTCACCCCACAGAAATTTTGGCAAATCTTGATCATGTAGCATAGTTTTTAAACTTTATTCAATGGACCGATTCTTTCGTTCTGCAACTCCATTTTTCTTGGGATTATATGGGACTATCATCTCCCTCTTAATCCTAGACTCATTATAGAAGGATATAATTTCCTTAGATGTGTATTCTCCTACATTATCAGACCTTAATATCTTAATTCTCCTTTTTGTAAGGTTCTCTACTTCAACTTTGAATTCTTGAAATTTGGTAAATAATTCGTCCATGAATTTCATTAAGTAAACCCAAGTTTTCCTTGAATGACCATCTATGAATGTGATATAATATAGATTACCTCCAATTGAATTTGGATTCATAGGACCACAAACATCAGAATGAATAAGATCCAAGATTTATTTTGACCTTGAAGCACTACTTCGAAATGGTATCTTGGTGTTCTTACCCAATGCACATCCCTTGCATACTCATCCATGATAATATTTCAGTTCAAGGATGCCATTCACTTTTGAATTTAGGGTTGGCAATATTTTGTAGTGAATATGACCAAAAATTCTATGCCAAAGTTCACATGGGCTAAGTTCAATGTGAACCAAAGCTTGAGCGAGGGGAGTTAACAATCTGTAAAGTATTCCTTCATGAATCCCATTCATTCTTGCATCTTCTATGCATGGGTTTTTATCCCATACTACAACCTTTCCATCAATGAAATAAACTCTATCACCCTTGTATTCTAGACATTAAATGGAAAGAAAATTATTGTGCAAACCTGGAACAAATAACATATTGTTGAGATGAATGTTTCCTCCATTCTCTAACTCAAGTGAAGTTGATCCAATTCCTCTTACAGGGTAAATTTTATCGTCACCAAGTTCAAAGAAGTAAGAGGACTTCCCCTTTGATAATGTATTCAATTTCTTGTGTTGGCTCACCATATGTCTTGATGCTCCATTGTGGATTACCCAAATATTCTCATCTTGAAATGTGCTAGTGAGTGTTGAGAATAATCCTACATTGTTTGTAGATGTATTGGTCACTTCCTTCTTAGAAGAAAATATGAGATCCCATGCTTCTTTGATTCCCTTCTTGAGTTGACTTGCCACATTTGTACACTTATTTAGGAACTTCTTAAATGTAGTAAATATCTTCATTATTCCCTTATCCAACCTTAGCTCTGATACCATGTTGAGAAATCTATAGGGAAAGAGTATAGATGATTTCTCTTTCTATCTTGTGATGTCTTTTTAATTTTTCTTACTTATTAGCTTCTTTCACTTATTATTATGTTCATATATCATCAAAAAAATACCAAAACAAGAAGAAAAATAGTACATAAGAACACATAATGTAGGTTGCAAGCCCGGGCCAAAACCTCTCTGTTTGAGAGGAAAACCTGCAAAATCTCTTCTCTTCTTATAGATTCTTCAATTGACGAATTCCAAGACCTTTAGACCAAGACTAATACCATCCAAGACCAATTCCAACCTTTCCTGAAGATGTGATTCCCTTGTCTAATTCAGAACCAGTCAAACCTTTTTCAACAACACAAATTCGACCCCCAGCTTCAAAATTTCAGCCTCTACTACAGGTCTAAAATTTTCACCCCCGCTGCAGCTACTACTTCATCCACGTGTGAGAAAAAATAGCCTTCCAAAGCATCCCAACAACTTTTCTTGCCTTGCTTCTATCTAGGGCTAGACAATGACCTATTATACCCTTCTTCTAATAGATTTGATCCTCCTCCATTAGATAGATAATTTCAACCTAGAAGCAACAAACCCTAGCTTCACTTCTTCGCACATGTGAGAGAAAATTAGTTTAGAAACAATATTGTTTGTCTTATTTCTTCTTCTCTAGCATTCTTGTTCTTCTTATTCACTTGGATGAGTGAGTGAATGAATTTGTCTCAAGGATGTTGAGTTCCCTCCTTTATATAGGCTTCTCAAGGTGGACATGGTTCCTCAAAATAGGTCGACTTCCAAGTTTCCAGGCCAACTTGTTCTTGAAGGGTATTTTGACACTTTATTGACAAAATTAATTTTATTTACAAATTACAATATGCCCGATGGGGTATTCAACTTATGACAATGACTCTTTTGACTTCTTGACCTAAGAAAAACCCTAGAAGCCCTCAATGGGTGCTTGAACTCTAAAATGAAAGGCCTTGAGCATGAAACCCATGCTCAAAAAATAAATTTTCTTTCGTTTTACAAAACACAAGAATCAAAAGTACATTTCATATTTATGAAGACCGAACCTAGTTACACATTTTTCAACAGAATGGTGGGATGAGGATCAGCCAACAACCAACAGAGCTCGAGTTGTCGAAAATAATATGCCATTACATGGTTTGTAGAATTCCATGGGCTCAAGTGCAACATATAAGTGGCAAAGACATAAGGAACTATAGCACACAAGGGCTTGACACAATGGCCAGGAAGGCACATGCCGCCAAAGTGTCAGAGTGGCTACATATGATCATGTTGCAAGCAATGTTCACATTGGGCATGATTGGGTAGCTGCAAAACATTGTTGCCAACAAGGAGTCGTTGGGTAGGGCATGGTATGAAGGACATTACTAGCAGTGAATCCAACATGATTAGTAGACATTAAACCTTAGAGGGAGTGAGGGAAATCGTACCAGTTGGAGGATTGGAAGTGGAATTTGTGGGTGTCTTAAAGGACCGAGATAGACCTATTATCACTCAAACTAGCAGGGGTCCTAAGAGGGGATCCTATAGAGAAACTACTAGGCCAAGTGATAAAATTGGAGCAATAACCCACTGTCACCTCAACTAAAGCTCTTTGCTCTTTACGAACTTTCACCGATGGGAGTAGTCCTGATATGAGAGGATTCAGGAGGATGGATACATCAATGATAGGACATGGAGTGATCCCTAAACCCTATTCATAAGAGAGGCTAAGATAATTGGTTTACTTGTTTTGAAAGCAAGGATATTGGCTATTGTATAAGAGCTAATAGGATGCCTAGACCTAGGGTTGAGACATTTCTTCTTGATATGAGGTGCCCTAAACCCAAGAATCCTAGGAAGATAAGGTTTCTAAGTATTCCCCATGGAACTGGAGTTGCAAGGTTGCAAGATAACAAATAATACTTAGTGATCCCAAACAAGGTCAAGGTTTTGGGGTTGATCGACACATTAATGGACTTGACCAAGTTAGGGAGGACAAGAGGATCAAATGAATTAGATTTATCTTGAAATGTGAATGCAATGATCCTTAATGAAGCCTCTAACCAAAACCAAACTAGGGGAAATGGTTTCTGAGCTAGGGCTTGGGATATCTCGAGATTCCACTGTCGAAATAGCCTCAAATTTGGAGGACCTCTAGAGGACTCACCAGTGCAACTCTAAACAAATTTTCATCAATTGTTTATAGCTACATTGAAATTCGCGTGATGCCCTAGATGGCCTTCTAGGTTAGGTCTTAGGAAAGAGGAAAAGGAAGGGTAAAATACATTCGTTTGGTGATCACCTTAGACTAGACCAATACCCATCCTATTGGGAGAATGGAGTCAATGTAATCCAATGTTTAGAGATAACTTATACCCAATCGAGTCTCATAGAAACTTCACATGGCCTAGAAACAACAAATAGGTTACTAGGAAAGTTTATACTTCGTTGGTGTTGCAATTGATGACTTATCAAGGTAATAATGACAATCATATACCTTTAGGACATTTATTCATCATACTTGAATGTGAAACATATAAAAATACCTCACAAAGACAAGTTTTGACAATTTGTGTTTCTTAAAGGAAAATACACTAGCTTCATGAACGAAATCATTCATACATTACACAAGTGACAATACATGTAAAGTAAAACATGAAAATGACACAAGTATAGTGAAAATCCTCCAATCATCAATGCAAAAAAATATTGAAGCTCCAAGACAAAAAATAAAGTTTTCCAAACATAAAAATGCATTATAATTACAATTCATCTATCAAAGAGGCTAGCCGAAATTCTCAAGAAGAGATAGTCGAATCCAAAAATGTGATGAGAGAAATGAATGAGCCTCTCATTTATTTATAGAATCCATAAGGGGGTTTGAATAACCTAATGATGCCCCAAATAATAAAATAATGTTCAATAATGACATGACTATGTGACAAGCCCACCAAGATAGCTCAATAATACAATGATAAGCCTCTCAAGAGGGAAAAATAGTAGATCCAATGAGTCGTCGGGCCATTGAAGAGGCATAGTGGAGTCCAAAGTGTGGCAAGGTGAAAGAATAGACTCCAAACATAGTGAATGAGGGGTTGGCCCGTTGATATCCAAGCAAGTCACATGTGGTGTACCCAAGTGGATGTGGGGGCACAATGTCATCCTCATGGGTCTCCAAGTGGATCGATAATGTCTGTAAGCCATCTCTAAGGGCTAGTATGATGACATGAGCCCTCTCTTTGTCTCCCACAGTGAGACACATCCTCAACTAGACCCTATAACATCTACCAATTGTGCAGTACAGGTGTGAAGTTAATTGGGCATGGTGATCTAGGTGCATCATCCTCATCTGGAAAGGTGGAACAAGAGAAATCACTTAATGACATTGGGGATCCATGAAGTGCTCTCTGCTATGGTAGAGGACCATGGCTCTCAACACTCACCCTACAAGTGCTAATATGACCCTATGGAGAGCTTGGACCTCGTATAGGGAGACCAAATCCCAAATGGAGACCCACCCGCAATCTTGCATAAGATCCAATGCATCCCCTTGTTCTATAGTACAACAAATCATTAGATTAATTGAGTAAAATAGCTTACATCATGGAAAACGAGTGGGTAATTCATAGTGCCATGCCATTCCATAGTGGGCTTTGGCATGTACAGGTGTCTCCAAGCTCAATAAGGGTTAACCAAGGATTTTATTAGGTGCTTTCAACCTCTAAAGGGGATGACATATCCATGGTACATCCATCAAGTGGTAGGTGGCATGTGATATCATGGTGGAATGGATTGGGGAAAGAAGGGGGAGCTATGGACCACATACCATGGTACAAAGGTAGATAAAATAAGGGAAGCCCACACTTGAGTATATGAATGTAGGAGGGATTAATTGTGTACATAAGTTACCCCTATCTTTTTTTTTCACCCTTATTCATATGCCTTTTGCCTTTGATTTATTTTTCTTCATAACTTCTCGGGGCTCTAGGGGATGAGAGAATGATGTGTAGTATATAACAGTGATTACCCACTTAAGTTGGGGTAGTTCATCGCCCACTAAGGGTTGGGACAAACATGGGCTCCTTAATGATGGAGCGGGCTCATCTAGAGCCCATATGAACCACGGTGATGTCCACAGATAAGGGGTAGAGCTTATGTTTGGCTTTTTCCCACATGCTAAATTTGTATGTCCTAACCATATTTTTGCATTTTGTGGTACATTTCCTATTGAGAGTGGCCAAATTGTGTGTGTGTGTGTGTGTGTGTGTGTTTTTACCTACATCAACCTTCGACGCATCATTTCAGGCCCGGCCCAAGGTGTGGACAATGGGAGGGGTATGCTAACCCCTTCTGGACCCAGTGGAAAAATGTGGACTTGGATGGGGAAAGTGGTAAATAGGGTTAAAATGAGTGGAGGGGAGTGATCTATATGGTGCCAAGAAGCAGGACCACACAACCAAAATTAAGATTTCCCATGTAGTTGCAAACCTAAAGCTAGTAGCCAGTAAAGGAGATCCCATGGGACTAAGATACAAGGCAAAACATCAAATCGAGAAAAGGAGACAAGTGTACAGACCTAGCCCACTCTTTCCACCAAATCCCCCCACTAATCCATGCCCAAAAGTGTACATGATAAGTAAACATAAATACCCAACTACACATTGAAATGCCATAACTTCGGGTTCAAAGAGCCCACCTTCAAACATACGATCATAACATATGGGAGAGGGACCACATGGTTGGCTCAGGTGGCAGATATAGTGGTACATCGATCTATCTAGTGGCTGCAATGGGTTGTTGACTGCCAGCTAAGGACCATCTAGGAGAAATTGTTTCTCCTATGGGTGTCACCCACAGGTGGTGGGTGACAAGACCCGTAGCAGTGCTAAAATAACTTAGCACGAGAGCAATGACAAGAAGACTTATAGTAACAAAGAACAAGGAGCCGAAGGCGCTAAAGGTTGAGCAGCTAAGAGGGAGACAACCTTATGTTTAGGTAGGGATGAGAAACAAACAAATTCCTCCAAGTCTATCCAGAAGGCATCTTGGTACAATATGATATTACAAGATGTTTAAGAGTAGGAGGCTTCTAGGAACAATTCCAAGCCAAGTTGGACTTCAAGGGTCTTTCCAAACCAACTAGCAGAAAATGCTTCCAATTTAGAGGGAGCAACCATGGAAGTAGATACAAGTCCTGAATCGAAGATAGTTCTAGGGGCATAATTACCTCCCTCGCTCAGAAGGAGTGTTGATTTTTGTAGCTCGAGTAGGTACCTATGCACAGTCCTTGCGTCTAAGCATGCAAAAGTCACTCACATTCTCCTTCAAACACTTGCTCAAGTGTGAGAAAGTTGCTAATGTAACTTAGCCTAAGTCTAACTTAGGAAAAAATACATATTAGTATGTTAGCTTATTGAGCTGAAAGAAACTCAGGAAAATTTAAGAAATTTACTTTTGTGATTTTGTTTTAATCTTAGCAGTTGATCTCGAGTGAGGCGAGATCTAATATCAACCCTTAAATAACTTTGAGATTAGCATTAGAGGTTTAACTCAATGTAAAGTTATAAAAGAAAGGCTAGGGAGAGGTAGAAGACACACCATACAAAAACACTAGCCTTAGGAGGAGTGTGATGCTCTAGAGTGTTGGATTTGAGAAAACATAGAAGGGAGCCTAGAGATCAAAATATTCCAAGGAGATTGAGCACTGATCTAGGGAAGATCTTCTAGATTAGATCTAGGGAATTTGTATTATTGTATTTTCTCAGTTGGTCCATTATCCCTGGATGGGATCCCAAGTAACTTTGGATTATTAATGAAAATCAATGATTGGGCATGACATATTAGTGTCATTGTAAATGATATCATTACATTTTCTTCCGCTAAATTTTATTGTGTTAGGAACGTAGCTGTGTTAGGTTTGCAGGAATCAACTCTCCAAGATTATTAACATTTTAGTTCCACAAATCAAAGACATGCATAGTGATAGGGGAAATTAATTACATTTATTTTGTGAATTCAATTTATTTCATGAGTCTGAGTCATACTCTCCACCTTGCCAAGTCATTCTTAATTCTGAATTGTGAGACTTAATTTAAGTATCTCCACGAGTTGAATCAGAGATTAAGAAGGGTTTCCACACCAATTTATTACTAGATGGGACAACCTGTTTTTGCTACCATAAGAAGGATTTCAACACCACTTTATTACTAGATGGGCCAACCTATTTGTGCTACCAACTTCAACAAGAGATGATTAAGAAGGGTTTCAAATTTCAACACCACTCTTTTACTATACAAGCAAGCTTATTTCTACTACCGACTTCAACACCACGCTGTTACTATAGAAGCAATGTTATTTCTAATACGGACAAGTCAAGGCTTGAGTCTTGACTATAAATATATTTTGAAGTTAAACACAAATTTTAGATAGAAGTTTCATTGGAAAGCACGAAAAACAATGAACGTTCCAATGAGTTATTCAAAAAAAGTATGTCATGCAACAAAAAAAATAATACCATTTCTTTTTGGTTAATATATAATAACAAAAAAATGATATATCTTCATATATTTTTGGTTAATACATAATAACAAAGAAACCATATTTCTTTGGAACATATACAATGGTTTGGAATTACCTCGAGATGCTTGCTTTGACTGAAAAGTTAGAACAATAATTGATTGATCTGTCCCTAAACTCCTATTTACCAAATAGGGCATAACATCATAACCACTATCTAATTGATGGACTATTAAGATTCCGTGATTTTGTTGAATTTGATTCCATGTAATGCAACTCAAATGGCAGTGGGGGATGAAGAAAGAGAGTTAGATTTTCACAAAAGAAACATGTAATTGCAGTGGGGAATTAAGGAAGAGAGTTGGATTTTCTAAAAAAACTTGTAAAAATTACCGAGATAGTTATAAGGAAGGGCTTTGCATTTTTTCATCCAAACAATTGCCTACGTTTTCTTATAGTAGAAGATTTTTTTTTTAAAGAAGCCATTGTGGTGAAAAATGTAGATAAAAAACTATATAGTTATTGGTTAATTAAAGAAAAAGGTTAAAAAAAAAGGAAGCGAAGTTGTTGTATGTTTGAATTGATAGAACAACTTAGAAAAATAGATGATATTAAGATGCAATTGAATTCTTAACCATTTTTAATTTGAAAATTCAAAAGAACCCTTTTCACATAAGAAAGTAGGATACACAAGTGGTGGTGAAAATTAGGCACATTCCTTCCAATATGTAGTCATTAATCCACAAACATAGTGTTTTTTAAATGTGTAAAATGACAAGCAATAAATTTTTTAGCCATAATTATATTTTATTTGAAAGACATGGTTTTTCGTTAGACTACGCTCAAAATAAGTGCCATCAACTTATTTTCAGCAACAACGCGGGCCATGAAATGATTGAATTGCTAAGTGTGGTCATCCACATCATCCACATCAGCCTCGAATTGATGTAGAATCGAACTGCAAAAGTGGTTGTACATCAACAAGAGTTGCTTGGACAATGCACACATTCCAAATAATAATTATAAATATGGTGTTAATACTTTATAAATCAGGATTTAATTCTTTCATATGGCAATGCACAAAGCACATCATCAAAACTAAAAATATGCACACAGACACACGTATTCCTTCCGATGATTTATTTATCATCTATGAATGTAAGACTACGATGTTTTCAATTTTTATGATTGATATAGATGCCAATCCACTACATAATTAGATAATGCATAAAAAAACATGATTTCTAATTCTATGAATTTGAATAGGGTCATTCCTAAAGATTGAGCGTGAGAAACTTTCTTATGTACAAATTTTCTTTTGCATAAATATAATGGTTTAAGTGGTCATGTTTACTGGGCATGTAGAGTGTTTCCCTTTAACAGGTTTATAACATGTAAAAATATTGGCATTATGATCTTTGATATAGTTATGTGAGTAGTTATTAATGGTGTTCATCTTGTATTGAATACCTTGTTTCCTCAAACAAATATTATGAGTTGCAACAAAACTACTACTTGTGAAGTCATGCAACTTCACTCCATCCATCTTTTTGTACCAGAGACCATACTCTGATGTGCCCCTCAAGTATCTTAGGACATGATTCTTCACTTTCCAAAAAAGCTGGTAGGCTTAACCATAGCTTGACTCAACTAGTTAACCGCATAGCAAATGTTCGGTCTCGTGTTCACTAGATACATTAGCGAACCCACTAACTGTCGATAGACAATAGTATCCACTACCTCTCCAGAAGTAGCATCCTCTTTCCTCCAGTTTTCTGGAAGAGGAGTATCCATGGGTTTGCATCCCTCCATGTTAAGCTTACCCAGTATCTCCTTTGAATACTTGCCTTGAGACACAAAAATTTCACCATATCTCTGCCATATTTCCAATCCAAGGAAATAATGAAGGAGGCCCATATCCTTCATTTCAAACTCCCTTGCAAGATCCTCCTTGCATGAGTGTATCAGCTTCTCATCACAACCTTAATTATGCAAGTTATTTAGGAGGGAAGACAACTTTCGTAATAGTTAGGATAGATAAAGTTGAAAGAAATAATCTCTTGGCATAGTTCTCTTTACAATCCTTGCTAAAACAATCTAGATGGTCTTTTGGGTAATTAAAAATAAAATCAATTCTATACATTTCCTTCAATAATTAAGGAACAAGGAAACCTAATAAGAATATAATATTTATTTATTTTCAGATATTTGGAACCTTAGAAATACTCATTCATTTAATTACCAACTAATGGATTCAATAAACTACACACACACATACATATACACACACATATACATATACAATATCAGAGTCATAGCCTATTCCCGAAATTAGAGGGAAGGATTTCAAGAGCCTCACACTATGAGGTAGAAAAAAACGCTTGAAAATGGCGATGCCTACAACATATAGAATTAGTGTCACTGTCTCCAACTTAGAGGCATCCAACCAGTAACTGAAAACAAATGTTCAGAACTTGGTGACAACCAAAATGATTGCAGAGGACTTAGAAAGGGAGAATAATTCTGATATGCCTTATAGAAATTCTCCAAATTATATAAGGCTATAAATTAATAGTCCATGTGTATTTTTTGGATTGAGGATACTTTAGCTCCAAGCTATGGATGCTTCTTGATTTGTAGGGCAAGCTAATATGAGACAAAATATTATACTCTAGCTAGGACACAAATATAAATATGAGCTTATACATTCATGGCAGGGTTGTCGATTACAAAGCTCATACAATTGTTGGGATTGTTAGCTGGTGCATTTCTTCTAATTGTACTCATCATAGTTGAAATTATTGTTGAGATTCAACAAGATGATGAGCTTAGTGAAAATCAAGCACCTTTACTAAGTGGGGCCCGCAAGCTATTTTTTAGGTTTATGTCTATTTTTAGACATGGTGAGCATATTCTATAAGCTACAGGATGCTATTTGTAGATGGTTGGTCAAATGTGAAAAATAGATGAAATTCTATTTTCAGAATATTGGGCGAAGTCTATTTATAGATCTTCAATCTAAAAATAGATGCATGTTGATTATTATTAGCCCTTAATAATAATCCGACAATAAATATCAACTTATTCTCTTGGAGCACTTTATTTCAGTGAACAGATTTGGAAAATCACTGTACTGAAGGAATTACACAATTCCTAGGGTTATTGGTGACTCATGCATGGAGGACTCTGTTAGAACTGAAGTGACAGAGTTGTGACATAGTTGGAAGAGTAGTTATGGGAGTTGTTATTTAGTTTAACTCAGTTAAGTAAGTTAAACTCAGTTGTGATAGTTGTATCTAGTTCTAACTGAAGATACACTAGTGAGAGTTTAGTGAATTAATTAGTTAATTAATTCATAACTAATAACTCACTTGCAACTGAACAAATACAATAGTTAACTACTTACATGTCAGTTCCAGTGGAGACCCAGTGGAGAGATAGGTGAAAGGGTGAGATGGACTATCTGTTGTGACTATAGTGATGCATTCAATGCATCTTACACACATTGGAGATGCCAATGAGGATTGCGCAGTCAAGGCAAGGCCAATTCCAATTCATTCAAAGTTCTTCTTCAGCAAGGATTGTGCAATGGAGGCAGGCTGTCAGGAGGCAAGAAATTGGTGCATAGATATGCAAATTTCTGCATGAGTGTGTGATGATTCTACATTATGCTGAGAGCTTGATGTACTAAGCTTTGTATGAGGTTGTTACATGATTCCATTGATATACATAATATATGATAGTTGAGGTTTTTAGCTTTAAGCTTTCCCGTTAAACAGCCGTGTTTATGTGCGATTGATTTTCTTCATATTTTTTGCAATTGGCGATTTAATTTCTGCAAAGAATTAAGTGGAAGGACTATGTATTTAACATAAGTTTAATTTTTTAGATCAGGAGAATCCGGTAATACTATCATTATTAATAAATTTCTACATGGTATTAGAGCAATGTTAATCACTGGAGATTGCAATAGTGAAGAGGTGTTGAGTTTTGTTCTGGTGGACAATTTGAATTTGCTGCAGAAATTTCTTGGTGCGATAGTTGAGTATTCATTGAAATGGCTTTCAATGGGTTGCAGTTGGAGTATGCCCTTGAGGCTAGCTCTAATTACATAGCCTAGAAGGACAGGATGGAGGCGGTGCTTGAAGATAATGGACTGAAGGAGTTCATCGATAGTGATGTTGCTAAGCCTACTTCTAGCGATGCTGCATTACTTGATGCATGGCAAAAGAAGGTGGCAAAGACAAGAATAATTATGTTGGAAGGTGTGAAAGACCATATTGTGTCAAGCCTTCACTGGAAATCCACTCCATTTTCAATGTGGAAGGCTTTGACAGATCTTTTCCAAAGTAGCAGCGACCATAGGAAGTTGGTGTTGAAAGATAAACTCAGAAAATCAAAATGGAGAAGGGTGACAGTATTCCAAAATATCTCACGAAGTTTGTCCAATGTAGGGATGAGCTGGGAAGTGTGGGAATTATAGTTGCGGATGATGACTTGGTGAGCTTGGCTCTCTTTGGGCTTCCGAAGGGTTGGCACAGCTACGAAGACTCTGTTAATGGATGGGAGAAACTGTCGGATTAGGAGCGACTTTGGTCAGATCTTGTGCAAGAGGAGATAAGGTGGAATACCAGGGATGGATCTTCATCGAAGAATGATGATGAAGAGAATTGCGCTTTGGCTGCCAAATCAAGGAAAGGGAAGGGGAAGAAATCTCATCCAATATCCGAGGCTAAAGGTAAGAAGCTGGATTTGTCCAAGGTGAAGTGTTTTCAGTGTCACGAACATGGGCATCTCACCACTAACTGCCCACAGAAAAAGAAGGACAAGAAGGCTGCTGGAGCTGCAGATGGTGAGGCCTTAGCCTCGCAATTTGAACTTGATTTATCCTTGATCGCATGCTTGGTTTCAAGCGCAATGGGATCGGTTTGGTATCTTGATAGTGGTGCTTCCTTCCATATGACGGGAGACAAGGAGTTGTTTAGTGGCTTGGAGGAGAAGGATCTCCAAATGCATATAGAGATGGGCGACGATGGTAGATACAGTGCGACCGGCATTAGAACCATTACCTTTGAGATGGATTCAGGTAAACTATTTATGTTGAAAGATGTTATGCATGTTCTAGGTCTGAAGAATAACTTGGTCTCAATCACCATGTTGGAGGACAGAGGTTATGACGTTGTTTCAGCAAGGGAAAAGCTTTCCTGCGACATAAAACAAAGGGTCAAACCAAGAGGATAGGGATTCAAGTTAAGAATCTCTATAAGATGGAGGTAGATGGTTGCACTGCAATGATGGGCAAAGTAGAAGAAGTGGTGAGCCGGGATGAGGGTGAATTATGGCACAGGCAATTGGGCCATCTTTCACCATGGCGCCTTGAAGATTTTGCAGTAGATTTCTACTGGACTTCCCAAGGGTACTCTTGTGTAGTCAGATCAGTGAAAGGGATGTACTATGGGTAAGTTTGTGAAGACCACTTTTCATGAGAAGGATAACTATGCTTCGGTGATCCTGGAGAGAATTCACACAGACATGTGTGGACCTTTCTCGGTTGCTTCAACAGAAAAACACAAGTATTATGTTATTTTTGTTGATGACTATTCTCGTAGATGTTGGATCTTCTTCATGCAGAAGAAGAGTGAAACATTCTCAATTTTATGTGAGTTTAAAGCATTGGTGGAGAAGGTATCGGGGAAGCAAGTGAAGGCTTTGCAGAGTGATAATCGTGGTGAATATATCTCGAACGAATTCAAAGACTTTTGTAGCAAAGAAGGAATTCGAAGAGAACTCATAGTGCCTCATAAACCACAGTAGAATGGGTTCATGGAGAGGAAGAACAGAACGATCGTGGGTGCTGCACGAGCTATGTTGCATGACCAGGGCCTACAGATGCACTTGTGGGAGGAAGCATGCAACACTACGATTTATGTGCAAAATTGTTGTCATCATAGAATACTTGGCATGAGTACACCTGAAGAAGCTTTTACTGGTAAGAAGCTTGATATTTCTCATTTGAAGATTTTTGGCTCATCTGTTTACATTCATGTCACAAAGGACGCCTAGAAGAAGCTGGAGCCGATTGCAGAAGTTGGGATATTTGTGGGGTACACATAAACACCCCATAATTATCATGTGTATTTTCCAAACAGTTGGATGACTGTGGTGCGACAGGATATAAAATTCATTAAGGTGAAGGCCATGAAGTTGTCGCTTGAGAGGGAGCTACTATTGCATCTAGAGGAGGAGCTACTTGCTCCCAAAGATGAGCCTCTAGATGTGGATCAGCCACAAGAGGAGATTCATGGAGTGGAGGAGTCCACTCATGCAGAACCAAACATCAAAACAGGAAGAAAGCATACCACATAAGCTGAGAGACTGAATCTTGATGCAGCACAGAATGTAGGAGTCCCTACATCATAGTGTAGACAGAGACAGTCACCTGACCGATTTACTGGATACATGGCTCTTATGAGCAAGTGTATCGTGACAGATCCATATTCTTTTGAAGAAGCAGTGCAAGAGCCCACATGGGTAGATGCCATGGTGGAGGAGTATGTGTTTCGACGCAGAAACGATTAGCAGGAGGTTGTTCCGAGGCACGATGAGTAAATCGATGGTAGGTTAGAATGGATCTACAAGGTAAACAGCTATTGTGGAGTGTAAAATTATAAGCCAAGATTTTTGAGGCTTCTCACGGATCGAGGGGATTGATTGTAAGAAGAAACACACGGTCGCCGTTGTTCATGAGACCATCCTTGCTCTCGATGGATGAGTTGCGGGGATTCATCAGGATGGATGTGAATAATGTGTTCTTAATGGATACATTGAAGAAGAATTGTACGATGACATTTTGAAGGATTTGAGATCTTCGGCGACATTGTATGTGTAAGACTCAAAATAATGTCTGGAAACAAACCAAGCACCACGACATTGGTACACATGGATCGATGGGTGTTTCACTAGACTTGGCTTCCACCGAGATCAGTGATGCAAAAAGCCCCCTTTTAAATTTTGGTGGGGCTGAATTTTAATCATTATTCTTTATGTTGATGATTTAATACTAATGGGTGATGAGCAGTTGATACACTCATGCAAGGCAGATCTTGCAAAGGAGTTTGAGATGAAGGATTTGGGCCTCCTTCATTATTTCCTTGGATTGGAAATATGGCAGCGAGAAGGTGAACTGTTTGTGTCTCAAGGAAAGTATGCTCGGAAGATACTTGGTAAGTTTCACATGGAGGACTGCAAGCCCATGGATACTCCTCTTCCAGGAAATTGGAGGAAAGAGGATGTGTGGCATGGGTTTTGAATTACTGATGCCGACAATGCTTGGGATTTCGCTCATGTGCCGTTCGTACAAGATGAGACATATGCTATGTGGTGAACCAGCTTAGTCAAGAAATGTTTAAGCCTACCAAACTCTTTTGGAAGGCAGGCAAGCATGTCCTGAGGTATCTCAGGGGCACTTCTGAGTATGGCTTATGGTACAGATAGACGGATGAGGTGAAGTTGCATGGCTTCACAGATGCAGATTGGGCAGGAAGCCCAACGGACAGAAAGAGCACATCAAGAGGGGTTTTGAGTATTAGATCTACAACAGTTCCTTGGTACAACAGGAAACAAATATCAGTGGCACTCAGTTTAGTGGAAGCAGAATACATGGCAGCAATTCAAGCTACATGTGAGGCTATCTGGATGAGGAAGATCCTGGTCGGTTTGTTCGGTTCTCATTTAGATCCTACAGTGATACATTGTGATAATCAGAGTTGCATTAAACTCTCAATTAATCATGTGTTTCATGATAGATCTAAGCATATAGATATTCGATATCATCATATCAGAGATTGTGTGCAGTGGAAGATCATGTTGCTTCATTACATTCCTACGAAAGATCAGGATGCAGATATTCTGACAAAGGCGCTCAGCAGGAGAAAATTTGAATACCATAGAGGCAGGATTGGGGTGAAGGATAATCCTTATATTGTCGAGAGGGAGTGTTGAGATTCAAAAAGATGATGAGCTTAGTGAAAATTAAGCACCTTCACTAAGTGGGGCCCGCAAGCTATTTTTAGGTGTATGTCTATTTTTAGACATGGTGATCATATTCTATAAGTTGCAGGATGTTATTTGTAGATGGTTGGTCAAATGTAAAAAATAGATGAAATTATATTTTTAGAATATTGGGCGAAGTCTATTTATAGATTGTCAATCTAAAAATAGATGCATGTCAATTATTATTAGCCCTTAATAATAATCCAACAATAAATATCAACTTATTATCTTGGAGCACTTTATTTTAGTGAAAATATTTGGAAAATCATCGGGCTGAAGGAATTACGCAATTCCTAGGGTTATTGGTGACTCATGCATGGAGGACTCAGTTAGAACTGAAGTGGCAGAGTTGTGACAGAGTTGGAAGAGTAGTTATGGGAGTTGTTATTTAGTTTAACTCAGTTAAGTGAGTTAAACTCGCTTGTGCTAGTTGTATCTAGTTCTAACTCACACTAGTGAGAGTTTAGTGAATTAATTAGTTAATTAATTCATAACTAATAACTCACTCTGCAAATCGAACAAATACAACAGGTTAACTACTTACATGTCGGTCAGTGGAGACCCGTGGAGATATAGTGAAAGGGTGAGATGGACCATCCATGACTACGTTGATGCATTCACGATCTCTCTATACACATTGAGACGCCAATGAGGATTATGCAAATAAGGCAGTTCCAATTCATTTAGGGGTCTTCTTCAACAGGGATTGCGCAGTGGAGGCAGGTTGTCAGTAGGCAAGAAATTGGTGCATAGATATGCAAATTTCTGCATGACAGTGTTTAATGATTATTGATTGCACTGAGAGCTTGATGTAATAAGCTTTATATGAGATTGTTACATGTTCCATTGATATACATAATATATAATAGTTGGGGTTTTTAGCTTTAAGCTTTCCCGTTAAACAAATGTGTTTTTGTGCGATTGATTTTGCTTCATATGTGTTTTTCAATTGGCGATTTAATTTCCGCAAAGAATTAAGTGGAAGGATTATGTATTTAACATAATATTAATTTGTTAGATCAAGAGAATCCGGTAACACTATCATTATTAATAAATTTCTACAATTATAAAAGCAACAAAGAAGAAAAATCATAAACAAGTTATCGACATTTGTAGGTGCTCTACGCAGTCATACGTGGTGCACCAAATTGTTTTCCTAAGAGAGTTGGTTAGCTACTATTAGAGGTAAGTTAATCATCCCATACACAATCTATTAGATTTTTTGATATGAAAGTCCACACATTAGAATGCTCGCACTCTCGATGTTTTGAGTAGTAATTTGTAGAACGTCAGATGAAACTGTGGACAAGAAATCCAATGGAGATGAAAATAAGTAAGACATAGAAGGCTTAGAAGCAAACCATTGCTACAAAAATATCATTGCAATAGTGAATAGGTGTAACAATAAAAATATTATTGACACACTGAAAAGGTTTCTCTCTGAACGAGTTGGTGGAAATATTTTTGAAGGGTTAGCATATAATAGGTACCATACTAATACTGTTGAGATTCAACAAGATGATGAGCTTAGTGAAAAGAGTCGCCTTCACTAAGTGGGCCCGCAGGCTATTTTTGGTGCAAAGTCTATTTTTAGACTATGTCTATTTTTAGACATATGGATAATATTCTATGAGTTGCAGGATGTTTTTTGTGGATGGTTGGTCAAGTTGGAAAAATAGATGGACTTCTATTTTTAGACATATTGGGTAGAATCTATTTTTAGATTGCCAGTCTAAAAATAGATATGTCGAATATTATTAGCTCTTAATAATATTTGGACTCTAAACATTATCTTATTCTCTTTGAGCACTTTTAGCTATACGTATGTGGCACAGAGCCGACAAGGAATTACAATATTCCTAAGGGTTTAATGAGCTAATGCATGGAGGACTCAGCTAGAACTCATGGGACAGAGTTTGGTGGAGTTGTAGAAGTAGTTGGTGGAGTTGTGTTCAGTTTGACTCAGTTAGACACAGTTGAGCTAGTTGTATCTAGTCTAACTGATTGATACACTAGTGAGAGTGGTGTGAATTAATTAATAATTAATTCACTAAATATTAAATCATTAATCAACTGAATAACACATCAGTTAACTACATTGCATGGACAGTTTCAGTGGAGACCAGTGGAGATATAGGTGAAAGGGCAAGATGACTATCAGTTGTGACTATAGTGATGCATTGATTGCATCCAACACTTAGTGGAGATGCCAATGAGGATTGCATAGTGCAATCTAGGTGGATTCGAGTTCATTTAAAGCCATTCTTCAGTAGGGATTGCACAATAGAGGCAGGCTAGCAGGTGGTAGAGATCGGTGCATGGATTTGCTAGATCGGACCTGATTAGTGTGTAGCGATTGTATTGTACTGAGAGCTTGACATGTTCAGCTTTGTATGAGGATTGTTACATGATATCTATGACATATATTATATACAGATAGTTGAGGTTTTTAGCTTCAGGCTTTCCCGTTAAATCACTGTGTTAATGTGTGTGAATTTTTATGGTTTCATGTGTGCATTTCCATTGTGTTAATTTCCGCATGTGATGATCAATGGTGGAATAGATTCTGTATTATGCATGAAGTCAAATAGTGTATGATCAGAAGAATATTAGACATATAACATATCAGTTATATAATTTCTACATGGTATCAGAGTGTTTATCATTGGAGCAGATTGCAATTATTGAAGCGGTTGAGTTTTGTGCTGGTGGAATTCGAATTTGCTGCAGTGTTTTCTTGGTGTCGAAGTTGATATGTCTTTCAAAGGATTGCGATTGGAGTATTCCCTTGAGGGAAGCTCGAATTATATTGCATGGAAGGACAGGATGGAGGTGGTGCTAGAGGATAATGGGTTGAAGGAGTTCATAGATGCAAAAATTCCAAAACCTGCTTCTAGCGATGCAGACACACTTGACTCATGGCAAAAGAAGACACTGAAATGTCGAAGGATTATATTGGAAGGTGTGAAGGATCACATAGTGTCCAGCCTTCATGGTAAAGCTTCTCCATTCTTGATGTGGAAATATTTGACAGACTTGTTCCAAAGAAAAAGCGACCAGAGGAAGTTGGCACTTAAAGACAAGCTCAGGAAAATAAAAATGGAGAAGGGAAAAAGTATACCCAAGTACCTCACGAAGTTTTTCTAGTGCAGAGATGAGCTGGGAAGTGTGGGGGTTACTGTAGATGAAGAGGACTTTGTGATCTTGGCTCTCCTAGGGCTTCCTAAGAGTTGGCATTCCTACGAGGACTTTGTCAATGGTCGGGAGAAACTGCCAGGATGAGAGAGACTTTGGTCGGATCTTATGTAGGAGGAGATAAGGCATAGTACCAGGGATGGATCTTCATCGAAGAATGAAGATGAAGAAAATTTCACTTTGGCTACCAAATCAAGAAAAGGGAAGGGAAATAAAAATCCTTCTCAATCCGGTGCGAAAGGCAAGAAGCAGGACATGTCCAAGGTGAAGTGCTTTCACTGTCACCAACACGGACATTACGCCACTAATTGTCCTCAGAAGAAGAAAAATAAGCAGGCTGCTGGATCTGCAGCTGGAGAGGCCTTAGCCTAGCAATTTGAGCTGGATTTTTCGCTGATCGCATGCTTGGTTTCAAGTGTGATGGGATCAGTGTGGTTTCTTGACAGTGGTGCATCTTTTCATATGACTAGAGACAAATATTTGTTCAGTGATCTGGATGAGAAGGATCTTGGAGTGCACATCGAGATGGGCGATGATGGTAGATATAGTGCGACTGGTATCGGGACCATTTCCTTTGAGAGGGAGTCTGGTAAACCTTTCATATTGAAGGATGTCATGCATGTTCTAGGATTGAAGAAGAATCTGATCTGTGTGGCTATGTTGGAAGATAAGGGATATGATGTTGTCTTTAGCGAGGGAAAGGTTTTCCTGCATAGTAAGGCAACTGGTGAAACCCAGAGGATAGGGGTTCGAGTTAAGAACCTTTATCAATTGCAGGTAGATGGCTGCGTAGCAATGGCAAGCAAAGCAGAAGGAGTGGTGAGCTGGGATGAGGGCGAATTGTGGCATAGGAGATTGGGCCACCTTCACCATGGCGCTTTGAAAATTTTGCAGCAGATTTCTACCGGGCTTCCCAAGGGTACACTTGCACAGTCAGATCAGATCAAGGGATGTACTTTGGGAAAAATTGTGAAAGCCACCTTTCATGAGAAGGATAGTCGCGCCACGACGATCCTTGAGAGAATTCACACACACGTATGTGGACCTTTCTCAGTAGCTTCGACAGCAAAGCACATGTATTATGTGATATTTGTTGATGACTTTTCTCGTAAGTGCTAGATCTTCTTCATGCAGAAGAAGAGTGAGACATACTCAAAGTTCTGTGAGTTCAAGGCACTAGTGGAGAAAGAGTCAGGGAAGTAGGTGAAGGCTCTCAGGAGTGATAATAGTGGTGAATTCATCTCTGGTGAATTCAAGGACTTTTGCAGCACAGAAGGAATTCGAAGAGAGCTCATAGTGCCTCATAACCCACAGTAGAATGGTGTCGCAAAGCGAAAGAACAGAACGATCGTGGGTTATGCACAGGTGATGTTGCATGATTAGGGCCTTCCCATACACTTGTGGGCTGAGGCATGCAATACTACGGTTTATGTGCAAAACTGTTGTCCTCATAGAGTACTTGGCATGAGTACACCCGAAGAGGTGTTTTCTGGTAAGAAGCCTGATATTTCTCATTTGAAGATTTTTGGCTCACCTGTTTACATTCATGTGACGAAGGATTCCAGGAAGAAGCTGGAGCCGACCGTAGAGGTTGGGATATTTGTGTGGTACACAGATACACCCCACAACTATCATGTGTATTTTCCAGACAGTCAGAAGACTGGTGTGCGACGGGATATCAAATTTCATGAGGAGAAAGCCATGAAGTTGTCTCTTGAGAGGGAGCTACACTTGCATGTAGATGAGGAGCTATTAGTTCCTAAGGATGAGCCTCAGGATGTGGATCAACCACAAGAGGAGGTTCATGGAGTGGAAGAAACCACTCATGCAGCGCCAAACATCAGAGTGCGGAAGCGCACTACAGAAGATGAGCGATTGAATCTTGATGCAGTGCAAAATGTAGGAGTACCTACATCACAGCGCAGACAGAGACAATCACCTGACCGATTTACTGGATACATGGCTCTGATGAGCAAGTGTATCATGACGGAGCCATCCTCTTTCGAGGAAACTGTGTAGGACCCTGCATGGGTAGATGCCATGGTGGAAGAGTATGATTCGATTGTCAGAAACAGTGCATGGGAGATTGTCCCAAGGACGGAAGGGAAATCAGTGGTAGGTTTGAGATGGATCTACAAAGTGAAGCAAGCTGCTGATGGGAGCGTTGAGAATTAAAAGGAAAGATTTTTTTCCCAGGACTTCTCACAGATCGAGGGGATCGACTATGAAGAAACCTTTGCACCTGTCGCAAGGTATTCTTCCATACGGAACATCCTTGCTCTCTCAGCGCAGATGGGTTGGCACATTCATCATATGGATGTGAAGACTGCATTCCTCAATGGAGTCATTGAGGAGGAGGTGTACATAGAGCAGCCTGAAGGTTTCGAAATCTTCAGCAGCGAGTTGCATGTGTGAAGGCTCAAAAGAGCGTTGTATGGGCTAAAACAAGCACCTCGTGCTTGGTACACACGGATACACAGTTATTTCACCGGACTTGGATTCACCAAGAGTGAGGCGGATCCGAACCTATACCAGATTTTGGTTGAGGGTAAGTTGTTGATCATTGTACTTTATGTATATGAATTGATACTGACAAGTGATGAACAGTTGATACTCTCATGCAAGGCTGATCTTGCAAAGGATTTTGAGATGAAGGACTTGGGCCTCCTTCATTATTTCCTGGGATTGGAAATTTGGTAGCGGAAGGGTGGACTATTTGTGTCTCAAGGCAAGTATGCCCGAGAGATACTGGAGAAGTTCAACATGCAAGGCTGCAAGCCTATTGACACTCCTCTTCCTGGTGGTTGGAGGAAAGAGGATGCTACATCGGCAGAGGTAGTGGATGCCACTGTTTATCGACAGTTGGTTGGTTCACTCGTGTATTTGGTCAATACACGTACCTCGACATATGCTATGTGCCGTTAACCAGCTTTCAAAAGCTATGGTTAGGCCTACCAAGCTCTTTTGGAAGGTAGGCAAGAATTTTCTGAGGTATCTCAGAGGCACATCGGGATATGGACTGTGGTACAAACAGTCGGATGAGGTGAAGCTACATGGCTTCACGGATGCAGATTGGGCAGGGAGCCCAACAGACAGAAAGAGCACATCTAGAGGGATTTTCAGTATTGGGTCTACAGCAGTTTCTTGGTACAGTAGGAAACAGAGATCCTTGGCACTCAGTTTAGCGAAGGCCGAGTACATGGCAGCAATTTTGGCTGCATGCGAGGCTATATGGATGAGGAAGATCCTGGTCAAGTAGTTTGGTTCACACTTAGATCCTACTGTGATATATTCTGATAATCAAAGCTGCATTAAACTCTCGGTTAATCTAGTATTTCATGATATATCTAAACATATTAGATATCCTAATTGTTCATCATATCGTAGATTGTGTGTATGTAAAAGGATCATGGCATATTATTCCATATTCTATCACAGGATCGTGGATGTCGATACTCGATGTGAAGGAACTCACCAAGAGCAAATTCGAATACCATAGAGGCAGGATCGGGGTGAAGGATAATCCCTATCTTGTTGAGAGGGAGTGTTGAGATTCAACAAGATGATGAGCTTAGTGAAAAGAGTCGCCTTCACTAAGTGGGCCCGCAGGCTATTTTTGGTGCAAAGTATATTTTTAAACATGTCGATCATATTCTATGAGTTGCAGGATGCTATTTTTGGATGGTTGGTCAAGTTGGAAAAATATATGGACTTATATTTTTAGACATATTGGGCGGAATCTATTTTTAGATTGCCAGTATAAAAATAGATATGTCAAATATTGTTAGCTCTTAATAATATTTGGACTCTACACATTATCTTATTCTCTCAGAGAACACATCTCACAAGTGCCGCAAGTGGCACAGTGTGATTTGTTGTGAAATGAATTGCTGGTTCCTAAGGGTTTATTGGAGCTATTTCATGGAGGACTTCAGTTAGAACTCATGTGACAGAGTTTGGTGGAGTTGTAGAAGTATTTGGTGGAGTTGTGTTCAGTTTAACTCAGTTAGACACAGTTGAGCTAGTTGTATCTAGTCTAACTAATTGATACACTAGTGAGAGTGGTGTTAATTAATTAATAATTAATTCACTAAATATTAACTCATTAATCAACTGAAGAATACATTAGTTAACTACAGTGCATGGATAGTTTCAGTGGAGACCAATGGAGAGATAGGTGAAAGGGCAATATGACTATCAGTTGTGACTATAGTGATGCATTGATTGCATCCAACACTCAGTGGAGATGCCAATGAGGATTGTGCAGTGCAAGCTATGTGGATTCGATTTCATTCATAGCCATTCTTCAACAAGGATTGCGCAGTAGAGGCAGGCTAGCAGGTGGCAGAGATCGGTGCATGGATTTGCTAGATCGGACCTTATTAGTGTGTAGCGATTGTATTGTACTGAGATCTTGACATGTTTAGCTTTGTATGAGGATTGTTACATGATCTCTATGACATATATTATACACATATAGTTGGGATTTTTAGCTTCAGGCTTTCCCATTAAATCACTGTGTTAATGTGTGTGAATTTTTATGGTTTCATGTGTGCATTGCAATTGTGTTAATTTCCGCATGTGATGATCAATGGTGGAATAGATTATGTATTGTGCATGAAGTCAAATAGTGTATGATCAGGATAATCTTAGACATATAACATATCAGTTATATAATTTATACAAATACTAGGGTAGTAATATTATATGGTTTTGTAAATGTGGTTGGAAAAGTTGTAGTCTATGTTGGTGTCGATGTTGCTGGTGTTGCGCAAGATGCACTTGACCATGTCATGTGAGAGATAGATTGATGTTATTATTGTCTATTGATGGTGTGCAAGGAATCAAAATTTGGATGTCTTCTTGGTATGATATGTTATCCAACAAGGTGATCAAGGGAGCAGGTAGGATGCAGGATCAATGTTTGTAATTAATGTTCTTTCCTTGGTTGGTCACCTACTTACAGTTTGAATCGATACATTAATTGACATTGGGTGGCAAAAAATATAATTAATGTAGAATATCTCTACTGATTGTGATTGAAAACCTTGAGGAATATTTACTATTATAGAGTGTTGTGATATTTCATGAATCAGGGAGAATTTATTGATTGGCCAATAAAATAATCTAGGAGTGCAATTGTCTGGTGGGACTCACTCATTTAAATTACAAGTTTTCATTTATCACAAATTTCCAATTGGTCATTCTTCTCGATCTTCATATCCAATTCCTAAATTAAGTCTCTGCCAATTGTCAGTGAGCATAACACTGCTGCTAGAATATCTCACAGTCATACATATGTATGATATGGATGGTTGTTTTTGAGACTAAGTGATTTTCTTACTAGGACCGACTGGGCATTTGATTTGGCCAACATAGCACACTAATTTCAAGGGCTACCCTACGTCACTTTTGATACCATTTTAGTTGCAAAACAAATATAATAGTGAAGGAGTGTCTTGACCATTTTTTATTGTAGATTCCTACTACATTTAAATTTGGAGTCTATAGTGGCTACCACAGATGTGGTCGGTCAACTAGCATTGGATCTTTACAAGTTGGCATTTTTTAATTTTAGAATTGACTTGATCATCGACACTGGATTACTTACACAAGGTGGACCCATTGGCCAATGCTAACATGGTTGGTCAATATACAACAGTGGAACAATTTTTTGATACCGAGCAACTCATAGATGTAACTATTGCAACAAGAATGAGTTTGATAAGTGACTTTTCCGATCTAATCAGGTGCTCTTATCCATTGGCCGAGAGAAAAACATACAACATGAGGTTTCAAATACTGATCCTGGCAAGGAATCTTCTGATGGATCCTGCTCAAATAAGAAAAATATACATAGTAAAATGAAATCAATCAAGGCTCAAGAAGAGATACAAAAACTCAATATGGGCATTGACATATACTAGGACAATGTGGTCAAATTGAAGTAGAAGGTCTTAGTGGGTGAGTGGTAGCATATTAAAATGTTGGTTGTAAAATTAAAGAATGGTTTGAAAAATTTTGGTCTTATATTGTTGGATATCAACCATAAGTAAGTGTGATACTCAATGGTTGGCTTGTATTCCACTTCATGACAATGGAAGAGGGATATAGAATTGGATCTATGCCATGAGTGAAAGAAGCAGTTTTTATGCTTGCAAAAATGGACTGTTGGATTTGATCCAATAAAAGAAGTCCCTCGACACAAGTTCATATGGGTTAAACTTCCTAGCCTTCATTTGGAACTTTGGACCAAGAAGGCCATTATGAATATTTCCAACAAGATTGAAAAATTCTATTATGTCGATGAAGGGTGTGTTGGCCTACTCGAAAAATGGGTTGTCTAGTTTTTTATTGAAGCGGATTACAAAGGAGGTATGTCGACAGCTCTTGACATCTAATGGGGTCCTCACTTAATCAAATAACAAGTCGATTATTAGGGAGTCCCATTTAAATTCTTAGGATTCCATAAGGTTGAACATCTAATAGAGGAATTTCTACTCGGATTTGGTGGGATTATAACAAAAGGAATGGAATGGATTATGGTTTCAATCGGGTACATACTTTTTATAATATGGAACACGCCCCTCGGGAGTCCTCAAATGAACTATAGATGTCCGCTCTTGAGGAGGCTCCCATGCATAATTATAGAAGAAAAGACACCATTCAAATGGATCTTGAACAAACAATCCTTGGAATGGACTCCCAATTGGTGCCACATAGATAGAGCACAATGGAGAATAATGTATATTTTGGTACTAGTCAGATGACATGTCAACACTGAGACATTTCAATTTCAAAAGGCAAAGATTCCAATCTATATCCCAACCTGAGGTATTCAATTTCATCTCCTTCTCGATATAAAAACACACAAGAGGATACTTCCCCTTTCTTAGTGGATACAGATGTGGAAAACCTAAATAGTGATGAATTGTTGAGCCTTGAACCGTTGACTGTAAAAAAATGACTTCTTTTAGGAAAAAGAGACTTTTACTAATCTAGATCACCCCAGAACTAGATCGACTGAGAAAAATAAGGGAATCAAGTATAAAAATATATCCTCTTGTGTTGGTGCAGGTTCCGAGCTCAACACACGATTTTCTAAAACCATTGAAGCAATTCTTTATCCCTTCATTAATCTAGGTGCCTCTAATGACTACTATGATGCAATAGAGACATCAAACTTATGGGTCCTTAGAGTAGACCATCCCATGTTGGGAAAAATACTGAGAGGGGGGGGGGGGGGGTGAATCAGTATTTAGAGCTTATAAAATAAATTCAACTTTTTCTTTGAGCAGATTTCCATACGTGGTTTTTATGAATGGAACTAGTGTATGCACGCGGAAATGCAGAAGGAAACTTGCGTATACTGATTTAACTTTCCAGATTTACAGAAAATTCTCAGAAGCAGTCTTATAAACAGATTTATCAGTTATGTATCAGGTTATGAGCAGTAATCAACAGAATAAAGCATCACACACATGAACACCAATATTTAAGGTGGAAACCCAATTCAGGAGAAAACCACCACTGTTGTTGTCTCTGTTTTCAATCTTTATTATATAGAAAACATTTTACAACATAGTACTGATGCAGACTCATACCAGTACGCAGGCTTCTACCTATAGAAGGCTGCAACCTTCTCTCGTTTTCCAGCTGCAACTAGAAGGGAGCTCCAACCCCCTGATCTCGTTTACCAGCCTCTCCTGGAAGGGAGCTTCGACCCCCTGAAATCAATCACCAGCTTCTATTGACAGAAAGAATATTCTTTCATACTGAAGGCTTCAACCCCCAGATCTACTACTGACCATGTTTCATCAATTTTCATACTAGATCAAACAGCTTCAACACAAACCTTCACTTAACATCAACAAACATACTTTGCCCAATACTTCAAACAGAACAATGAGACCATTGTAACCAGAATATCAGAAATAACCCAGACTTCAGAATAGATATGCAGATACAAACTCAACCTTGAACATTCATTAATTCAAATAGCATATGCTACTTTTCTTCACTGAATCCGTGTACATACGCGCTTTCCTGCACACCAACCCGCGTATACTTCTGTGTATTTTATTCTTCAGAAACCCTAACTGCCATACGCGGTTTTCATGAAGAGAACCCACGTATATACGCGCTTTTTCTGAAACCAACTAGCGTATAGATCTGTAAAAAATAAATTTTGTAGAACAGACCAGATCTATAAAACTTACCCAGATTTATTCATTTTCTTCAATAGACTTGCGCCAGTTCTTCATGATTTCGTCAGTCGATCAAACCAGAGATTCATCATCGTCAGATCTAGAGATCTTGAACCATCATTATATCCATGGGTGCATCATAGATTCAGATCTATCAATTAAGAACAGAGGTCATCCATGCAGATATTCCTTAGAGAAAATTATTCATCAACAACCCTTACACATGCACACCTTGCACTATGATCTTCTTCTCCTTAAATAGATTTAGCTTTTACCAATACCATGAGCCAAAACCACACAACTTCCGATGGTATTCTTGGACGGAATCAAATAAACCATATAGCACTGAATACTGTGTGCCAAAACCATGGTAATGCCCCTTGGTATTATAATTTTGGAGTGAAAAAGGGCATACGCGACTTGGTACGTACTTATCCGCGTGCATACGCGACTTGGCCTTTGTAAACTCGCGTATACATTGTGACATATTATATTTATCATTTCTCCGGCACTAACTGGAATTCTTTTATTTGTCACATCTGAACTGAACTGTAGATACATCATTCTTACATCTTTAACACATAGGTTGCTATCCAAAGACAACTCATCAAGTTAGTTTCTATCGAGGACAACTTCATCAAGTAGGTTGCCATCAAGGACAACACATTGCATCATATTGCTAACAATCTCCTCCTTTGGACTTGATGGCAACCATGACCAGAAATACATTCAGCATTCAGCAACAACATTCTCCCCCTTAAACATCAAGGGCAAAGGGTAGATCAAGATCCTTTGTACCGACAATACCATGCTCCCCCTGAGATCATGCTGCATCTTCAAACATAATATTCAATGAAGTACATGACTCTATAACTCAACCTAGTATGACCTTTCCTATCACCAAGGACTCATACTTACATCAATGATCCAACCAAGTGGATTTACAAGTTTGACTCAACTACCCAACCAAGTGGATTTACAAAATGGAATAAGTCTTTTGCATGACTGAATATTACAATTTTTACATCATGGGTCTCAACATGACCTTTTTCATCAAATTACAGAAATGACTTATACAATCAAGATCAAAGATTCTCAAGCATGAGATCAGACTACAACAAATAATTAGAATGTCGAAAATTCATCCTTTCCACATGACCAATGCTCCCTCTTAACCTGTGCATCCTGAACACTTTCAATAGCAAATCATCAAGGCATCTTCATCAGTAGCTTTAGAGAATGAAATAGAAATATGAGAGCTGGAACATCACCAGAGATACCCAACAGCACCGCAGCTATGCTGAAGAATGATGACCCATAAAAAATTTGTCAGCAAATACCCATACACGGTTTTCTGTGTATAAACTCGCGTATATACGTGACTGTCCTTCAGGGAATCCGCGTATCGAATTTAATCTTCTGTATTTAAGTAGATATGATCTTCTGCATGGCAGAGACTACTCCCAACCTCTGTTTTATATATTCGAACACTTCCCTAGGTAAAGGTTTGGTAAATATATCAGCAACTTGTTCTTTGGAGGGAACATACTCCAACTTCACCTTTTGTTCAAGCACTTGTTCACGTAAGAAGTGATACTTGATGGGAATGTGCTTGGTCTTGGAATGCATAAAAATATTCTTTGAGATACTGATGGCACTTGTATTATCACACATAATGGAGATAGGAGGTGAACATTTGATTTGAATGTCTTGTAAGGTTTGCATCATCCAAAGAAGTTGAGTGCAACATGATGCGGCAGCCACATATTCTGCTTCTGTTGTAGATAAGGCAATAGAGCTTTGCTTCTTGTTGAACCAAGATACTAACTGGGGCCCCATATAGAATGCACCACCACTAGTGCTTTTCCGATCATCAACATTTCTAGCCCAATCTGCATCAGTGTAAGCATGAAGAGTAAGATCAACATTCTTTGGATACCATAGTCCAAAGTCTTGAGTTCCTTGTAGATATTTGAATATTCTTTTGACAGCCTGAAGGTGAGACTCTTTTTGATTAGCTTGGAATCGTCCAACAATCCCAACTGCATGCATAATGTCTGGTCTAGTCCCAGTGAGATAAAGTAGACTTCCTATCATAGATTTGTATTCTGGTTGATTCACTGTGGGAGAATCATCATGAGAACTGAGATTACATCCGGTTATCATTGGTGTACTTACAGGTTTGCACTCTTCCATGCCATACTTCTTCAGAATTTGCTTAAGATATTTTTCTTGTGATAAGAATATGCCATTTGTTGCTTGTTGCACTTGCAAGCCAAGAAAGAATGTTAGTTCCCCAAGTAAAGACATTTCAAATTCTTGCTTCATAACAGAAGCAAATTTCTGACTCATAGATTCTTCATTACTTCCAAAAATGATATCATCAACATATACAACCACAATCAATAGTTTATCATTTTTAGTTTTTGTGTATAAATTGCTATCAGCAGACCCCTTTGAAAATCCTTTTTGATGAAGATATTTGTCAAGACGATAATACCATGCCCTTAGAGCTTGTTTGAGACCATATAGAGCCTTTTTAAGTCTGCAAACAAGTTTTTCATCATTTCCCAAAATGAATCCTTCTGGTTGTTCTATATAAACTTATTCTTCTATATCACCATTGAGAAAAGCAGATTTAACATCCATTTGATAAACTTTGATTTGCTGGAAGCTTGAAAAAGCAAGAAAAATTCTTATGGCTTCAAGTCTAGCTACAGGAGAAAAAGTTTCTTCAAAGTGTATACCTTCTTGTTGAGCATACCCCTTGCAAACAAGTCTAGCTTTATTTCTTATAACATCCCCATTCTCATTTAACTTGTTTTTGAATATTCATTTAGTTCCAATGACATTTTTGTCATGAGGTCTTGGTACTAATTCCCAAGTGTGATTCTTTTCAATTTGATCAAGCTCTTCATTCATGGCTTGAATCCAAAATTCATCTTTGCTAGCTTGACTGACACTGTGAGGTTCAATAGTGGACAGAAATGCCAGATTGCTAGAAGATCCCACAAGAGTCCTTCTTGTTTGTACACCTGATCCCTTTTCTCCCAAAATTTGAGATTCTGGATGATTCTTTTGAACATATCTGGATGGAGATTTTTTAGATAATTCATCTTCGGGTTCTTCATTGGGTTCACTTTCTATATCATTCCTATTTGACATAGAAGGATATATGTCATCATCATCTTCATCTGTTGTTTGTTTTTCTTCTTTTGGAGCTGCAAGAGACTCATCAATAACAACATCAATACATTCAACAATCTTCCAAAGTCTTTTATTGTAACATTTATATGCTCTACTCCTAGAGGAGTAACCAAGAAGTATTCCTTCATCTGCTCTGGGTTCAAACTTGCCAAGTTTTTCATCATTATTTTTGATAAAGCATTTGCTTCAAAAAATTCTAAAATGCTTTACAGTGGGAGGATTACCATACCAGAGTTCATATGGAGTTTTATCACTATTTACACGAACATGTGCCTTGTTGAGAATGTTTACTGCTGTATGTGCTGCTTCTCCCCAAAATGTGTCAGGTGTTCCGAAATCATCAAGCATAGCTCTAGCCATTTGTTGAACTGTTCTATTCATTCTTTCTGCTACACCATTTTGTTGTGGAGTGCCAGCTACAGAAAATTGTCTTTTTATGCCATGTTGTTCACAAAATTCAAGGAATTCATCTAATGTATATTCTCCTCCTCGATCAGATCTAAGACACTTGATTTTTAGATCTAATTCATTTTCAACCAGTGCTTTGAAGATCTGAAATTTCTCAAATGCTTCATCTTTGTGTTTAATCAACCCAATCCAACACATTCTAGACAAATCATCAATAAATAAGATATAGTATTGTTCACCACGTGGTGACTTTTTCCTCACAGGTCCACATATGTCAGTATGAATGAGTTCAAGAGGCTTACTTGATGATCCTTCATTGGCATTAAATTGCACTCTGGTTTGCTTACTGAATTGGCAGGATTTGCATATGATACTTTCAGGTAGAGTAATATTGGGAAGATCACGAACAACTTTAAGTCTGCTTGATTTGTTGATTTGAGAGAAGCTCAGATGCCCCAACCTTCTATGCCATAGCCAGTTTTCTGAAGATTTACTCAAGTAACATTGTTCTTTGTAGTTCTTCAATACATACAGGTTGCTTGGAGTTCTGTTTCCTTTTATAATTGTTTTACCTGTATCAAGATCACGTACCACACATTCTTTTGAACTAAAGACAACTTCAGTTCCTTGATCACACATTTGAATTACACTTAACAGGTTATGCTTTAATCCATCCACATACATGACATTATTAGCTTTCACCTTTTCTTTTAGAAAAACAGACCCTTTTCCCTTAATGACAGCAAGAGTATCATTTCCAAATGTAACATTCTTTTCTTTTTCCAAAGCACTATATGCAAGAAGTTTGTTTTTGTCACCTATCATGTGTTTTGAGCATCCACTATCAATATACCATTGATTTTCTTCACCTTTTGCAAATAAAGCTATGCCACAATTTTCAACCTGTAATTCCTTCTTTTTCCACACTTTGGAGCTTGAAGGAAAATGCTCTTTTGGCTGGACTTTGCTCCTGCATTCAGATTCTTCACGGCCAAAGTTATTGCAATAAGCACATTCAACTTCATTTTGAAGAGGAGAAAAGTTGTTATAGGTATTCTTCTTTGTTCCAATATCCATCCTTTTCTTTCTTTCTTCTCTTGTCATGATGGTTTTATATGCAACACATTGAACAGCTTTATGACCAAAATTGTGACATGAGAAACATTGTCCATTGAAGAGGAAATTTATCGAATACTGCTAGAAAATCTTCATTGAACGCTTTCATCACATATGTTTTTATGGTATTCTGTTATGTTCTTTAACGCTGGTCATGCTCACTGGGTGAAGGGGATTCTTTATTCCTCATTGTTGCGAAGGCTGTATATCGGTTGTACGTTTAGATAATTTGGTGCTGAAGCCTGAGAAGATTCTTCGATATATCCAAGACCTGGCTTTATAAGAGGAGAATGTTGTACCTTGATAATATCATCTAAGGTTTCAGACCCTTTAGCAAATCTAAGATTCAGAGTCTTTACTTTATCAAGTTCTTTTCTTAGATCTACTACTTCACACTCTAATTTCTCATTGTGTTTCTCTTTATATTCAAGTTGATTTTTCAGAGTTTCTATGATTATTTTGCTCTCTTCTAAGCAAATTTTGAGTTTATTGTTTTCATTAAGAAAATCACTGTCTTCTAGAGCATCCACAAAGGTATCCTTTTCTTCTCTAGATTATTTTTCGAATGCCATGAGAAGTCTAAGATCTTGTTCACACTCTTCCTCACTATCAGATAACCCATCACTATCTTCATGAGTATAGTAACTCTTTCTAGTGCTGAAACGATTCTTATTCCTTTTTGCTACTTCCTTTCCCTTTTTATGTGTTTCTTTGTGAGGACACTTAGCAGCATAATGACCAACTCTTCCACAAGTAAAACATTTGAAAGGAAGCTTACTTCTAAACCGTCCTGTACCAAGTTGGAGTTTGAAGCTTACCGAACCGTCCTATGCCAAGTTGAAGTTTCTTTACAAAGTTTACCTCATCTTCTTTTGAGATATATCCTGATTCTTCTGCTTCTTGTACTTCTTTCCCTTTGTAGAAGCTCTAAAGACAGCTTCTTTGACTTTAGATGGTCCTCCTCTTCCCATTTCATATGAAGTTAGTATGCCATGAAGTTTCACCACATTAAGATTTTGAAGATCCTGTTTTTCTTCAAGAGCAGAAACTTTTGACTCAAATTTTGCCGTTAGTGATCTTAAAAATTTCTCAACAAAAGTAGATTTGGTTATTGTTTCTCCCAGATTTCTCATAAGATTTACAATATCATCAAGACGTAAAAATAAATTGGAAATTCTCTCCTCATTATGCATTTTTAGATTCTCATATTGAATTTTGAGAGTTTGGAGTTTAGCACTTTTTACGTTTGCATCACCTTCATAACTTAGAATGATTTTGTCCTATTGCCTTTGATGTATCCATGTTCGCATGACTTTGGCTAATTCTCATTCAGCTAGACTTCGCAATAGAGCATTGACCACCTTTGCATTTGTTTCATAATTCTTTCTTTCTGTTGGATCTGTTGGTGTTGCGGATGGATATTGGTATCCTCCTTCAAAAATAGCCCATACATCTGCTCCCAGAGACTAAAGATAGGATCTCATCCTTGTTTTTCAGAAGATTAAATTGTTTTCGTTGAAGAGCGGAGGCCTGATAGATGTTGTTCCTTCTTGATTTCTCATCTTGATTGATCTTCCTACTAGTGGCTAAGCTTTTTCAGAAGGACCTGCTCTGATACCAACTGTTGGGAAAAATACTGAGAGGGGGGGGGGGGGGTGAATCAATATTTAGAGCTTATAAAATAAATTCAAATTTTTGTTTGAGCAGACTTCCATAATGGTTTTATGGAACTAACTAGTATATGCACGTAAATGCATGAAATCCTTGCGCATAACGTATTTAACTTTCCCATTAGAGAAATTCTAAGGATTTATAAATAGATTTATCAATTGGTGATCAAAGTAGAAAGAATTGAATAAAATGCTACACACATGAACACCAATATTTAAGGTGGAAACCCAATTCGGGAGAAAACCACCGTTGTTGTTGTCTCTGTTTTCAATCTTTATTATATAGAAAACCTTTTACAACATAGTACTGATGCAGACTCATACCAGTACGTAGGCTTCTACCTGCAGAAATCTGCAACCTTCTCTCGTTTTCCAGCTGCAATTGGAAGGGAGCTCCAACCCCCTGATCTCGTTTACTAGCCTCTCCTGGAAGGGAGCTTCGACCCCCTGAAATCAATCACCAGCTTCTATTGACAGAAAGCATATTCTTTCATACTGAAGGCTTCAACCCCCAGATCTACTACTAACCACATTTCATCAATTTTCATACTAGATCAAACAGCTTCAACACAAACCTTCACTTAACATCAACAAACATACTTTGCCCAATACTTAAAACAGAACAGTGAGACCATTGTAACCAGAATATCAGAAATAACCCAGACTTTATAATAGATATGCAGATACAAACTCAACCTTGAACATTCATTAATTCAAATAGCATACGCTACTTTTCTTCACTGAAGCCGTGTACATACGCGCTTTCCTGCACACCAACCCGCGTATACTTCTGTGTATTTTATTCTTCAGAAACCCTAACTGCCATACGCGGTTTTCATGAAGAGAACCCGCGTATATACGCGCTTTTTCTGAAACCAACTAGCGTATAGATCTGTAAAAAATAAATTTTGTAGAACAGACCAGATCTATAAAACTTACCCAGATTTATTCATTTTCTTCAGCAGACTTGCGCTAGTTCTTCATGATTTCGTCAGTCGATCAAACCAGAGATTCATCATCGTCAGATCTAGAGATATTGAACCATCATTATATCCATGGGTGCATCATAGATTCAGATCTATCAATTAAGAACAGAGTTCATCCATGCAGATATTCCTTAGAGAAATTTATTCATCAACAACCCTTACACATGCACACCTTGCACTATGATCTTCTTCTCCTTAAATAAATTTAGCTTTTACCAATACCATGAGCCAAAACCACACAACTTTAGATGGTATTCTTGGATGGAATCAAATAAACCATACAGCGCTCAATATTGTGTGCCAAAACCATGGTAATGCCCCTTGGTATTATAATTTTGGAGCGCAAAAGGGCATACACGACTTGGGACGTACTTATCCGCGTGCATACGTGACTTGGCCTTTGCAAACTCGCGTATACATTGTGACATATTATATTTATCATTTCTCCGGAACTAACTAGAATTCTTTTCTTTGTCACATCTGAACTAAACTGTAGATACATCATTCTTACATCTTTAACATATAGGTTGCTATCCAAAGACAACTCATCAAGTCAGTTCTATCAAGGACAGCTTCATCAAGTAGGTTGCCATCAAGGACAACACATTGCATCATATTGCCAACATCCCGCCACACATTGATCTAAAGATAATGTCTTTAAATATCAGAGGATTGTGATAACTACAGTCTCAATGACCGCTGCATAATATTATATACACTAGAAGGCTTGTTTTAGTATTTCTACAAGAAATAATGATCGAATTCTCCCCATCACCCACATGGCATATGCCCATTAATTCACTAATCCCAATATTGAAGGCCAGGATCCACCATGTAATCACCATATCACACCCAATCGTAGCTAATTATAACACACACATAATATCAATAAGGGATAAAGCTCAGAATATATTATTTCAAACATGCACAAATTAGGTTGTTTGTGCAACTAATGCATTAGGAAGCTCTAGAGGTCTTACTGCCATGTAGGACCCCATGCAATTCTCTCTTATGGCTTACAAATCCTCCACCAACATCATTTTAACAGGATATTGTTGTGAATCTCTCATGGGACTTCATATCCTAAATCTATATTCTCCATATGCTAATTGAAAGGAATTATGGAAAAAACTAGATGTTTTTGGCTTATTAGACTTACACTCACTTATTTTTGTAGGGGATATGAATCTTACAATGAATTTTGAAGAGATTTGGAGTCAGAAATCCAAATTGGACGCACTTGCAGATTATTTCAATGAGTTATTTTCCCGCAAAATTTTCAAGGATATAGCTCCTAGCACCTTATGTCCTACTTGGAGGAATGAGTGCTCTGGTATAGAGGGAATCAAAAAAAGACTCAATAGGTACCTTTCACACATAGTTGTGTACCCAAGATTTAAATGTCTGATGAAACTATCCCTATTTTATGGGGTTTCTGACAACGATGTCATATTTTTGGAATGGAATGGTGAACAAGAAGCTAAGGCATTTCCATTCAATTTAACATGTGGCTACAAGACAAGGATTTAGTGGACCTGATTCAAACATCTTGGTTGATGCCTCTGGACACAATGAAAAATAAAATGATGGATAAGGTCTCTCATAAATTGTGCAGGCCGAAGTCAAAGGTCAAATCATGGATCTTCCAATGCAAAAGACACTCTCTCTAGACTTACATTTCATTAATAAAGAGATTGTTGATCTGACGGACCCGACATGTCCTAATTTCTCCTTTGTACAAAGTAAAATGACAATATTGGATTTGACTTCTCTGAAAAATCAAATTTGAAAATATCAGGTAGAGGAATGGAGACAAAAAAGCAAAAATGGTCTAGGTAAACAATGGATATAAGAATACTAGGTTCTTCCATAAGGTTCCTTCCAAAAGGAAAATCTCCAACACAATCTAGTATATAAGAAATGCAGACAACATACTTTTATCATCTCAGAAACATATTCAACTAGAAGTTGTCAGCTATTTCAGTGAACAATAAAAGGCACCTGAGACCTCCAACATTGAAGATCAACTAGAATTGGTCCACTTGTTCCCATGTATGGTGAAATATGAGGAAATTGTGCATATGGATAGCCCTGTCAGCAATGAAGAATTGTTGGTTGTCCTGAAAGACCTTGCCAAGGACAAAAATACGGGCCCGGACGGATGGCCGGTGGAAATTTTTCTATATTTCTTCGACATCATGGGATCATATCTCACGCAGAGGGTGGAAAAGTCTCGTCTTCAGGGCCATATTTCAGGTGCTATCAATGCCATATTCCTCTCTCTTATTCCTAAAATCATCTAACCCATCATTTTTTATTGATTATAGACCCATATAACTATGTAATATGACATATAAAATGATATCCAAACTTATTGCTAATCGAATCAAGAAAATATTTCCTGACCACATCAATACAGAAAAAATTGGTTTCCTTGTAGGCAGAAGGATCCAGGACGTTGTTAGAATAGCACAAAAATTCATTCACTCCATAAAAACTTGCAAACTAAAATCCCACTTGATGAATATTGATCTCATAAAACCACATGACAAGGTCGAATAATAATTTCCCAGAACAATTCTGCACAAAATTGGTTTCCCACACAGACACATTAATTAAATAAAGGCTTGTGTTACAATAATGAATTTAGTTGTCTTCATCAATTGGATTCTTTATGATTTTTTCTAGATTACCAGAGGATTAAGGCAAGGTTATTCGCTCTCCCCACTTCTATTCATTCTTGTGATGGATGGGCTTAGTAGAGAATTAACACATGTTAGGGAGGTTGGGAGGATTTTTTGATGCACGGTGAGTTCCTCTACAAATTTATCACACTTAATATTTGTAGATGATGTTTTATGCCTTGGTAAAGCGAAGCTCTCGAAATGGAAAATTTTCCACCATGTCATTACAAAATTTGGCAATGTATCAGGGCTCATTCTCAATACAAATAAATCATAGATAATCTCATATTGTGTTGAGGATGGGGAGACTAAAAAGAAATTTGAACTATTCGGGATTAGACTCAGGCCTCTTGCTGGTGGTTTTAAATATTTTGGATTTCATTTGAAGCCCAGTAACTATGAGAAGAGGGACCAGCATTAACTCATTCAAAAATTTGAAAAGAAACTATGGTTGTGGGAAAAAAAATGAATCTTTATAGGTGAAAAAATGGTCATGACCAAGGTATTCCTACAAGGCATCACTGCCTACTGGATACGTTTGTTTCATTTGATAATGGCGTTCATTCAAAAAATTGATTCCATCATTGCATATTTATTATGGGTTGGGTCTTATCACAAAACCAAGTTCCACCTACCTAAACTAGACTCAATTTGCAGGCCCATTGAGGATGGTGGTTGGGGAATCAAACACACTCACAATTTCAATCTGGAAATGTTCATTAAAAATTTGTGGAGGGCCTTCGAGTGCCCTGGTATTTGGAAAAAAATTATCACTGAAAAATATCTCAATCATGCTACCATGGAAGATTGGATCCTAGATGGGGCTTTGGTTAAGAATAACGCATCTTTCATCAAGCGTAACTTGACAAAGTCTAAATCTTGGTTATGCAGAAATATAAGATGGTTGGTTGGACGTGGCGACATAATTCATATTGGTATTGATGCAATCATTGCATTGGCTAGGAATCACATTACTCCTCCCCGAATCATCTAGTTTCTTCACGGGTGTGGGTTGTTCACTCTCGCTGATATTGGTTGCCAACATTTTTTTGTTTTCCCCTTTACTAGTTGGCCACATGCTAAAAATTTGGATCTTCCCCTGAAGCCTAATGTCAAATGGGAAAATTACATATCTCATCTCTATCATGCATGAATCACTCTATCTGAGAGGGGAGATAGGCTTTCTTGGGGCAGTTTTTCCCATGGAGGAGAAATCTTTGCCAAATAAACATACAAGTATATATACAACATGTAGAGGCAGAGCCCTCTCATTGACTAGATGATAAAAATGTGGAGGTGGAATGTACCCAATAAATTGAATTGCTTTACTTGGCTTGTTTCCATAACCACATGCTTGCCTAGGAGAATTTAGCAAAAATAGGATTCCAGGGTCCTGGGTGTTTTCCTTTGTGCATATCTGCATTTTAGGATACCAATCATATTTTATTGGCCTATTCTTCTACAATCCACGTATGGATAGAGGTCCCAAATCACTCGGGATCAACCCACTGGTGGATAGTTCTTTTATTATATCATGTCTGATCAATTGGACAATTTTCCACCAAGAATATAGGACTATTCCTCTATACGCCTTTTGGGGCATATGACGATGTGGGAACAAAGTGATTTTCGAGAATAAAGCCCTAAATTTTAGATCCATCTCCATGAAAATAGTGGGTTACTTTCTTGAAATCAGTACTTGCAAACCTATCCTCCATCGACGCCTATGGACTCATAAGAAGCTCAATTATATCTATTCAATGTGTTACTTTCATGGTTCCTTTGCAAATAGTTTGTTTGTATGTGGTGCTATAATCAGTATTCAACCCTCACTAGCCTTCCACTTCTATTGGTCAAGGGGTTTTAGCACCAACATTCAAGAAAAGGTGTTGGCTCTTTAGGGATATTAAGATGTGTTGTGTGGCTGGATGTGGAGGAAATTTTGATAGTACGTGACTCAAAGATTGTGATTTATTGGAGAAATGGAATTTCCTCTCTAGAGGTGTCTTCTCTACTCCATTGGTTGGATCAAATTTATTTATTGAAGGCCTCCTTCACTTACATCTCCTTTTGTCACATTTTTCATGAGCATTATGCCCTTGGAGATGCTAATCAATGGATCAATCAACAATTTTGGGGCTTTATTTCTCTAGTGACTCTACTTTTGTAGCTTGTTTTTTCTTTTTGGAGTTTGCAATAAACTCCTAGACTCTTCTATCGAACAGTGAGACTGTACTACCTATTGCAGTCTCCCATTTTTTCATTTTCTAATATTTTGTTGGCATTTATGGACATTCCTTTGTCAAATCATTGTTGGCTCATTTCTCTATTTTTTGTTACACTTGTTCGTTGGCTGGATTTACCATGTCTCACTGTTTCTTTTTGACTATTTCTTTTTCAATGGAATGAGGTTTCATGGAAAAGAAATTTTGTGAATGTAAATTTTCAATTAATAGAATATTGTTGTTGTTTTCTTTTGAAAATATATATACATGTGTTTGTGGAATTTAAAATTGAATTGGAATGACTATATTGATTCCCCTCGTCAATTTTTCAGAGGCTGCAGACGAAAACTAAGAGCAGATGGAGCGGGTAATGCTCGCCAAGTCCGCTTCACCCGCAATAATGCCTGCAGCTAGGGTCTCCGCCGATGAGGGCAGATCTGATTATGGGATCCATTATTTTTTGTTGGGTTCAGATCTATGCAAATGGAAAGTCAAGGAATGGGGCATCAATAAGTTCTGGTGGGTTAGTTTAGCAAATACTGAAGCACTTGCTATTTTTTGGACTGATCCTACTTTTGAAAGCATGGATCTATGGACAAGTGTGTTATTTTTTGTTGGATCTGGTGATGTTATCTTTACTGCAGGTTTGAGGGATTCGCAGAGGATGTTTTCCTCGCTATCTCATATGGATCTAGGACCAGGGGACCCGTCGGAACGATGATACAAAGAACAGAGGCTTATTGGTGCTTTCGATGATGGGGATGCTCTCAACTCCTTTCCCTACCAGTCTTCAAGAAATTATTGTTGGATCCCCATTCCACTCTTGAATTTACAGGTCATGACCAAAAATAGGATGGATCTTGGATGTCGAACCCCGGATCTTTCTGAAGGAGTTATGCTCCAAATTCTTATAAACTCCCTGAAAGGGAAATCTGTGTGCATGAGGGTTTGGATCTGGATCAGGTTCAAACTCTTAAGAAAAGATTCAAGAATAGTTAGGTATTCCAGCAAGCTTCGAAAATCTGAGTTATGCAAGGAAATCATTGTAAGAGGACTACAAGTTGCGGGACTACGGCATTATATCCAATTCAACCATCTTCATGTTAATCTGAGTTATTCAGGGAAATCATTGCAAGAGGACTACAATTTGCAGGACTATGGCATTATACCCAAGTCAACCATCTTCCTTAACATTATATTGCTTGGAGGATGTCCAAGATCTAGCTCCAAAGGCCTAATTTCTTTCAAGGATGTGGTTAAAGGAAGGACTGATCCTCACCTAAATTCAGAACACTCCCCCAATCTTCTTGGTCCCTATATTGTGGAGCAGACGAACCAGGTGTCAACCTACCATAGGTCAGTGATCTCTACTTGGATTTCCACACAAGAGTAGTTATATGCATATTTAATGGTTTCTAGCCTAAGTCAGAGACTTTATATCAATGGATTTTCTCTATCTCGGCTAAAGAGTGTGTTATCCACCTATGTTCTAGGGAATTTTTACTGTGAAGTTTGACACAACAAAAGATATGGATTATTTATTAAAAGAGGGACCATGGTTCCAGGGAAATAATGGTCTATTCATGATACCATGGTTTCCGGGCTTTGATTAAAATACCATGGTGGTCACCAAAATGCTAGTATGGGTCAGGTTACATAATCTATCCTTGCATTTTTGGCATCCTAATGCATTAGAAGGGAAAGGGAATTCTTTAGGGAAGTTCCTAAAGGTGGATGTAGATAGGGTCTCAAAAAGAATTTTCACATTTTCCAGGATCTGTGTAGAGGTAGACCTTAGTAAGGGTTTACCTGATCACATTATTTTGATTCATAAAAATATGCAGTGGTCCCAACCTCTTGACTATGAGAATATGAATTTTTGCTATCATATATGTCTTCAAACCGTTCATCTTCAAAAATCGTGTCCTCAAGAAAATAAAGAAACTAAAAGAAAAAAAGGACAACCCCAAAAGCCAAAGTGATGGCAGTTTTCAGAATCACGGGAAGCAAGAAAAGAGGATAAAAAAATCCAAGAGAACACTTCAAACATTATTGACAAGAATTCCTAGGATATCACACAGAAGAATGAGGTCGAGCATAATTCTTCGTTAGTTCCAATCCCTTCAGTTCAACAACAACAGATTGAGAATATTCCAACTGAAAAAGAAGCAAGTGGCACCAAACGAATTCATGCTTCAGAAATTTCAAATTCTGATAAAGAAATCTTCGTAAATGTAGAAGATAATCAAATGACCATTGTATCTTCCACTCCCATCGTTGCTGGTTGGCGAAAAGTGGAAAAAAAGGTTGAAAAGAGTAGATTAGTGTTATCTCTCTAATGAGTTTTTATTTGTCTTGGGTACGAGGATCTGTTGTTTTTCACATATGCTTTTTAGCATCTACAATATGTAATTTTTTTCTTTATGAATAAAATTGTGATTTTTCCTTGGGGAAAAAAGTGTGTGTGGAATTTACGAGAATAGAAATAAAAATATATCTGCCTAAATTCTACATTCTAAGCAATTAGTTAAGACCAAGTGATTCCACCCAACCGTAGGTAGTCTGATGTGGGCACTACTCGATGGTATCAATAGCTTCGAACCAAGACATTTTCACTACTATGTTTTCTGAAGGACAAAACAACTTCTAGGCACTCACATTACCTTCCCTAAACAACACAAGTAATTCCTTCTTTACTACGCAATCCCTCAAGAATTCCTCCCTCTAATTCTTTTTAGTGTGGGCATAGAAACGTCTGTGTTGATATTTTAAAACGTATGTGATATTCCCTTTGTTTCTTGGCTCTTTTAATATCATTGTTACCTTGTGGTGTTTAATATTTGTGTGGTTGTGTTTTGAGTATTTATGTTTTAGTTATATTTTAATGGCTATCAGTGGATAATGCGAATATGAATGAGAGGGATATGTAATCAAACTTGTAAATTTAATGAATTATTGGTTTCCCTTGTCCAATAGAGAGTACAACAACTCTATTAGAGTTAGAGTTTAATTTAGAGTTAGATAATTTATTCTAAATTCTAAGCAATTAGTTAAGACCAAGTGATTCCACCCAAGCGTAGGTAGTCTGATGTGGGCACTACTCGATGGTATCAACAGCTTCGAACCAAGACATTTTCACTGCTATGTTTTCTTAAGGACAAAACAACTTCTAGGCACTCACATTACATTCCCTAAACAACACGAGTAATTCCTTCTTTACTAGGCAATCCCTCATAAATTCCTCCCTCTAGTGCTTTTTAGTGTGAGCATAGAAAGGTATGCGTTGATATTTTAAAATGTATGTGAAATTCCCTTTGTTTCTTGGCTCTTTTAATATCATTGTTGCCTTGTGGTGTTTATTGGTTGTGTGGTCATGTTTTGAGTATTTATGTTTTAGTTAAATTTTAATGGCTATTAGTGGATAATGGGAATATGAATGAGAGGGATATGTAATCAAAATTGTGAATTTAATGAATTATTGGTTTCTCTTGTCTAATAGAGAGTACAACAACTCTATTATAGTTAGAGTTTAATTTAGAGTTAGATAATTTATTGGTTTTTTAACACATTTTCCTACAGAATGTACAAGGCAACACATTCTCCTCCATAAGCAATTATTTATTCATTAATTTGTCTTATGTGTAAGATAATAGGTAGAAGTGTTATTTTCTTACATATGGTAAAGCTTGAATTACATTGCACAAAGTTAAATGAGTGGGCATGCCAATGCTAGTATGATTCCTGTTATAGCCATAACACTTACAATTCCTCTTTCGATTTCCAAACTTAATCCCAAAGAAAAAATTGGCAATTGTTGGCCTTAGATGTGTGTGTGTATTCATGTCATTGTTGGACAAGTTTACCAATGGATTTGTGTATGCATATATAAGATTATAGAGTATGTCATAATAAAGGATTAATTCACTAGCACTTTCAAACAATAAAGTATTTAGGTGCTTCTTGCATGACTACCTAGGAGTGTTGTGCACGCACAAGTCAAGCATAGATCATACCTTCAATTGAAAATTTTAATTAGATTATTTTTTTTCTATCTCTTGCATTAGATGTGTTATAAGGAAAAGGATAAATTCAACTTAAATAGGGAATTCTCTACTTAATTATCATTGAAAGCAAGTAGTTGATCAATGATCCACAAATGAAATAGAGGATCCTTCTATACTTGTTGGTGATTAGTAGTTGAAAAACTTTGCATTTAGATCCTCATTGGTGGCAATGGATAGGAACAATGGATTAACTTTCAATGGGCACTCATTTGAACCCGCGCATACTAATATATGATTTTTGAACTAGAATTCATTGAGGATGAAGGTTTTGAAGCAATTTTGAAAACATAGATCTTTGTATAGGATAGCGACATAGAGATTAAAAGTTAATTTATGCAAAATATCCATGTTTGTGAAGTGAGTGGGCTATAAGTCCCTCATGTATGCATTAATATCAGAGTATAAACAAGAAAAGAAGTGCGGTTGGCAAGGCATTCTCCAAATGGAAATGGGAAGGAGATGAAAGAGTATCACACATCTAGTATTATTTGATTATTTCAAGCATCATTGTTTTATTGTTATATACAAGAAGGTGAGACTTGTATAAGTAATGTAAGTTTAGAAACTAGTCAGCCACTCACCTTATTCCACATTAAGCAATGCATATGACCTCGTAGCATTATTAGGAATATCAAGGTTAGTTCCTTTGTCAAAATTGTGAATGGGCCCACCGTCAAATGAATATCAAAGATAGCTATGAAAGAATTACAAAAAGCCAAAGTTTGATACTTTGTAAAGCATGGTGAAGCTAAATAAAATAAATGAAATGATTTCTAAATAAAAGAACTACCTAAGAATCATACACCAAGTTCCAACATCAACTTCAAATCCCTAATAGCATTTCAACCATGAAAAAGATATTTTTGAAAGCATTAAGAGTTGATTTAGACGAGGATAAAAGATTAAATAATAGCTCGGTGCTTCAAAAGAGAATCACCTTAAAAACATTTTTTGGTTGATCCATATTTCTCATGTATCACTCTACCCATTTTATTCAACTCATCATTTTGCTTGTTTGTTTCTCTTTCATCAACATTAAGGGTTAAAATGTTGGGGTTGATACCACCCTAGTCAATTTCTCTCAAATCTTGCAAACCTAGTTCAAATGGGATTTCATCCTAGGTATAAGAATTCAATAGTTTGTATTTAGATTGTTACAATGGTCATATGATAATATTTTATCTACAACTAGGAGGCATGTTATTCTAATTTTATAATAGTTTCCTTTGGGAATTTGAATTTTGGAGTTCCTCAAGAGATTAACTAGAGTATGAATAGTTTTAGGTTATAATGTTTGGTTACATGTAACCTTGAGCATGCATTTCACTCATACTCTCCTTGACAATTTGTTTAAAATCTCTTCTTGTGAAAGTTGTCATAATCTTATTTTTTTTCTTTAATAAATGCAAGTAGGATTATATTTGTTTATCATGTTTAAAGGATTTATGAGGCGTTCATTTTACAACTGAGTCACCTCATAAATTTTTAAATTGATCACAATCTAATTATTAAGTGAGCTTAAATGGTGAAAAAAAATTGAAATGTTTCTAACCATTATTGTGTCAGGCTCTCTACAACCCAATATCGGGGAGATATGTAGGCATTAGATGTAACGTAAGAAAAATTGTATGTCAATATTTTTTAAATATTTTAATTTGATTTAATTTATAAAAAAAAATTAAATTAAATCTTAAAGCAAAAATGTATAAGAGAGATGTAGCGGTGTAAAATAATGACTCCCTAACCATATTTAAATTTAATTAATAAGCACATAAAAACTTAACACTTACAATATAACAAGATTCTTAACCATGTATATTCACCCCCATTTTACTATGGATATTATTAATTTGTAAATATGATTTGTTACAATACCATGGCTTATCAATACCACATGCCCAAAAACCATAACTCATTTCAAAATCAAAGTAATTTATAAATAATTTATTTAATTTAATTTTATAACATTTTTTAAGATTAAATCTAAAAGAAAACAAGTATTGGGAGATGTTAAAATGTCTCCTAAACATTTTCAGTCGATGAAAATAAAATAAAATTAATAATTAAAAATAAATAAAATAATTAATAATTATAATTAGCAGTGAAACATTAAAACATTTTGACTTAGTCAAATTACTTAAAGCTAAAAATAAAAACAAAAAACAAAAAATTAGTAATTATATTTATAGTCATAACTAATAATAAAACCAACCTAGATCCATCTTAGCTCCAGATCTACCAAGTGTCGAGAGGGATCAAATATCTTGAGAGGCAAACCTATTTTAGAGTGAAAAGAGATTTGATCTCTTTTGACACTTGGTAGATATTGAGTTAAAATAGATCTAGGCTAGTGTGTAACCTTGAGCATGTATTTCTCTCATACTCTCCTTGAAAATATATGAAGAAGTTGTTTAAAATCTCTTCTTGTGAACATTGTCATCATCTTATTTTCTTTTTTTCATAAATGTAAGTAAGATATTTGTTTGTCATGTTTAAAGGATTTATGAGGCATTCTTTTTATTGTTAAGTAACCTTATAAATTTTGTAATATTCCAAAATGGAAAAGACAGGAAAATGATGGAAATAGCAGTGTATAACATCACATCAACATAGGAAACCAATATGGAGCCATTTTATTATATAGATCAGCAGAAAATAAGTGCAATACAATGAGGCACAAATCATACACATGAGCTAACAAGCCTCCAATAAGTAAATCCCCTCAAGAATGAGGTGTTGCTACTATACAAAATGTCGGAGAGTTGCTACAGCGCAGTCATAAAGAGCACAGCTACAACATATAAATATATAATGATACAAAATGGCTGATATGCCTCATGTGATACAAAAGATAAATATCTAACCTCTGTAACAACCTCCCAAAAGAACCCAAGAGGGTTTCCGGAAAATACACCAAAACACAAACGGTGAACCAAAGCCCTAGGGCTGAAGATTCACTGCAAATAAATAACTAGAAAGATGTGGCTGATCTGATGTAGCAAAGAATGAAGCCTCCTCCCAATAGAATCTCCAGGTGAAAGGTTGATCCCTTCACTGGAAACCCGTCTCCCAAAATGGTGTACTGAAACCACCCCTACAACTCCTCCCTAAAATAACGCAGTCCAAGACTGAAACTGCATTGTAGGGGCTAATAATAATGTGGCCTGGTGCCAAATGCTGCAAATAATCTCAAGGGCCTTCTTTACTAGCCTCCCAATGGAAGGAAAACTTCCTCCACTAAAAATAAGCTCTAAAGTGACTCAAATGTACTCTCCACTGCTGCACCCTGCAACACAGCACAACCCTCTGCAGAAACTGCGTTGTAGTAGAAATATGGAGCTTGGCCTGATGCCAGAATGTGGAAATGTAGTGAAAATACTTCTCCTAAGTGAGCACTCGAAGTCCCCCGAGGATGAAGGTGGGATTCCCACTCGGGAACACCCTTGTGCTAAACAGAACTGCAGTCTCCGCTAAACAGCTGAAGGGAGCAACTAGTCATACAAACCATAGACAAAATAATAATCAAAACATGCCTTCTATGGCTATCATCCCCTTCCTTATATGCTTGGTGAGATTCCTCACCTTGGGCCCCACTCATTAAAGCCACTACTTCCATGTACATTGGGGGAATTTTGAGATCTAAAATGGGCCTCCTAAGAAAATTATAAAATAATAGTGGAAATAATAGAATAAGATTTGATGACATCATCAAATTTTAGAGGGAAAAAATTAAAAAACTACTCTTTCAACTCATATTTTCAACTTATCTCCCAAAGATTTTATTCAAATTTTGAATGGGAGTACTCGTTGGATGCAAAATTTAATTCCTCATCCAAGGAGTATGCATGTTGCATACTTTCGATGGACCCTAATACACGCAAAATGAGAAATACATGAAAAATGTGATTGCAATCATGCTTTTTCATGTATTTTCATTTTTCACGTAGCAGGGTCCATTGAAAGTATGAAACATGGGTACTCCGTGGATGAGGAATTAAATTTTGCATCCAACGAGTACTTGTTGGAACGAGGTCTCCTAACAAGCTACGAAACTGGTCCATTTTGGGTTATTTTTTATTATATTTAGTATAACGCAGGGGTTTTCATGGGGTGGGTCAAAGCCCCGAACGCATTGTAATGGTTTAAAGGGTAAACTAGGGATTCGAAAACCATGGGTTGCAGACCATAGGAATGTTAAATCTAGATTGTTATAAATAGAGAGGCATTTCAGATTGTAAGAGATAGGATTTGATGAGCTATTGATGCGATCTGTTGTGTAAGCAATCTATTGGGGTTTTTGGGGAACGGACTCCTGTTGGTTGTGTGCACAGAGATCCTAGTCCAACTGTGTGCAGACTGCGTTGTTGTGTGTGCAAGTTGGGAAGGGAATTGTAAGGAAAGGTAGATGAATGAATGAATACGTAGGATTATTAGATCTGAATCTGTGAGTACTATTGAATGAATTGCTGGTAATTACTGTGTTATGCATTTTCTATCTTTGCGCTACGAAGGTCTATGTATCGAATGATTGGATCCGTTCTGCTCTGGCTATATCATGCTACGAAATTATGTGTATTAAATTGGATCTAGATTTTTCTTGCTTTGATTATGTAATGTTGTGTTGATGTTATGAAAAGCATATAAATTATAGATCTGGTGCACGTGGATGCAATTGGATACATACCTAACCTTGCGCAGCGACAAGATAATCTAGACAGAACGCAGCCCTGCTTGCCTTACCCTTCCTTTCTCAGGGTATGGAAACCTGGTTCCATCACCCACCCATACTACTTCGGGTGAGACTGTGACCTGCACAAGTGGGTCACTGCCGAAAGGGCCAGTATTATAGGGGTTTTTTGGCAAACCTTGCACACCAAACCTGGGTCAAGACCCCTCAAGCCAACAAATGGTTCCATTGTCAAGACAGGAAGAGATCTGAGAAAGGGATCGGGTAATGACAAGAGAATATTGGAAACCTAAAAGAAAAGAGATCAAGGACTGGTTCGAAAGGCAGATCCAGGAGTTTGCAGTGAAAGAAAACCAAAGTGGAAAGTTAATGACGGAAAGGTGGAAAAATAGGTATGTTCTTACTGAAAGCTACGAAATATTCTTTGCAACCTTTTCAATTGAGCTTTAGGAGTGGCTGGCCAGGTTGGTAGAATTCCAGAAGTGCTGGAAGAACGAGCGAGTCACTCAGTGGAATCTAGATTTACTTGAACAGCTGGAAAGAACCGATAATACTATCACGCGCTGGTAGATCACTGGATGGATAGTGTGCTAGGAGGCTTTGTGACAGAGTTTTCCATTGATCAATTTGTATCATACTCTAAGGCCAAGCGACGATTCTTCAAAGGATTCCGGGGTAAGTTTCTGAGGACATTACCATTACTGATCAAGAAGTTGTTGTGTGAGAAGAGCATTCTGTGTAGCCATACCGACTGAATGACCTCGGATCTAAACAGGAGCGCGACACGCAGTGCTAAGTATTATCGGACCCACCTTGATGGAGGAAGGGTCGCCTATAGCCCAGTAAAGGAACCAGCTACATCACCACCTAGGGCACGTAAGGGTAAGAATTCGCCTATAACGTCATCCTTGGATAGTGATATGGTTGCACATTTGAAACTACCTACCTTCAAAGGGGTAGGAGATGAGGACATGGATCGATTTTGGTTCGTTACGGACTCTTTCTGGACTACACAGAACATGGCAAGTGACATAATAAAAAGGGCGCAACTGTATTTGGCATTTGAAGACAAAGCTTTGGATTGGTATATGCGATATATTTCCCAGAAGGGAAATGCCTCCATTCAGGATATTAAGGATGCTCTGAAGCAACAATTCCGTAAGCCGAAGTCTTATTCCCAGTTAGTAGCAGATGTAAAGCACTTCAAACAAGGTGCATCTGAATCAGTATGGGAGGCAAATCAATGGTTAAAGAAGGCAATTAGGGAAGGAGGATTCGAGTACGACGATAGACAACATACGAAATGGTTCATTGCAATGTTTTTACCTCACCTGCGCACACCAATGAATCAGCAGACCTTTGAATCGCAGGAGAAAGTTGTGCAAGCCGCTATGAAGTTAGAAGCTGCTCCCCGAGAGGATACCACAACAGGAGTCCAACAGATCCAAAAACAACTCGGGGCTATGCACATAGAGATACAAAACCTGCGAAAAGAGCGAGGAAAAGACATATGCGTGGATCTCTGGTGTATGCGTTGCCGAGTGTCTGGTCACACAAAGAATCAGTGCCCTCTACTGACTTATTATATGCAAGCTGGAGGGCCTAGCCCACTACGCCTAGGGGTAAGTAGGGAACCTGTCCTGTTTCGACCAAGATCAAGTGGATCTGCGCTATGGTGTGATGATTGTCGGGTAGCAGGCCTACACGATACGAACCATTGCCCTCAGCTAGGTGCATATGTCCCAGAGCTAAAACAACAATGGTGCCAAGTATGTCGGTCTGTAGGACATGACGAGTAGAATTGTCGAACGTATGACTTAATGATGGATCGCGGGAACCTATATCAGGTGAAATTAGACCCTGCATCACCAAGACCAGCTGTGCGCTTTGGAGGATCACCAGCCCGAGGCAGAGAAGGTCGAGGAGGAAGCACAGGCTGAGGACGAGGTTAGCTAATCTGTTACAACTATGGAGAAATGGGGCACTTTGCTACAGAATTCCCTAATCCCACCAGGCCATCGTGTAAATACTACAAGCAGCTGGACCATGAGGTAGAAGACTGTCTGATCTTAATAGCCAGAATGCAGGAAAAGCAGCCTACCCCTACGCAGAATGTACAGAGGGTCAAAACTGAGCTACGAGAAGCGGATACAAGTGTAAAAGTCATAACACGTAGTGGGATGGACACCAAGGGAAGCAAAGAGGTATCCGACAATGAACAGGCACTACTAGCAACCCCTGCGCAGTCTCAGAGCGAGGAAGAAATTGAGACCTTTTTGAAAGCATGTTTGAAATTGCTCAGGAGCCCACAGGATGTAACAAACCTCCTAGCCTTAATGAATACCTGCGCAGCTTGGCCCACCTTGATTCCTAAGACCAAGGATGTGCACAAACTGTGCAGCTCTAAGAAACGCATAGGGAGAGAAATGCAGCTAACTGCAAAAATCGGGGACTATGAAAGGGGTCAGGTTATCCTGGATCTTGGATCTGATGCCAATGTTTTACCTAAGCAGACCTGGCAATGAATGGGGAAGCCAAAATTGGAATGGTATACTATCTAGTTGCGCATGGCAAATCAACAGAAAATCATTCCCTTTGGTAGGTTACCAAAAGTTATAGTTGACATTGCAAGGGCAAGGGTCCTAGCTGACTTTGAAGTAATTGAGATAGTTGAAGATGTGGAACCCTACCCTGTGCTCCTTGGGCTGGACTGGGCAATGGACATGGGAGGTATTATCAACCTCAAGAAACGAAGCATGGTATTTGAAAGTGAAGGCACACGTGTTATAGTACCCCTGGATCCCGCGGAAGGTACCCGGCATACCGAGCCTGTCCATACGAAGGAAGAATTAGATCATATTTATAATATTACTGCGCAAGATGAAGATCAGGTTAACCCCACGGATGAAGGGCTGCTCTGTTGGGAAAAGGATAGTGAATGTTTTTCTGACTCTGATGAGGAGCTGGAGAATTGGCAGAGCCAGCTTCATGAGGTTTCGACACTTCACAGCCTTCAAACCGTCAGAAACTCTCGTCGCATCTCTACCATAGAAAGAACCTTGCATTGCTAAGAGGACGCAGATGATGCTTAGACACCTGCGAAGCCTAAGGGTTTCACGGAATATAGGTCTGAAGCACTACCGCTAATCCGATATGAAGCACTCTTGCAAGGACCTGTCTCTCCTACCTGGAGTAAGTATTGGAGTAGGGTGATCCTGCGTATAGAAACTCCCTTAGCTAGATGGGCCCCAAGGTCAGTCGAACCACGTGGTTACCTGCAAACACGCAACACTCAAGGGTGCGCTCGACCATTGCTTGACCAGACTTACCTGAGTACTACTGACCTCAATGCACATAGGATTGCAAACCTGACTACAATCATGTGTACCCAGGAGAATCTGCGAGAAATAAATCACCTACGGATGTATGACGCAGTTGTCTTGCACAAGAATGTTCCTTCCACAAACGGCATAAATTCTTCGAAAAGACTCCCGATTGAATTGCAGGATCACCTTGTGTCAACCTCCCGTCATGATACAAAAATTCCCTCAATGCGTCAACCACGCTCTGACATTGCAAGGACACGACCTGGGACATGAAGGAAGAACGTTAGCTCATCCCTAGTTAATGCAAAAAGACACTTACAAACACAGAAAAGGGGCGGTAGATCATCAATATCACCATTTATGATAAGCATGGTCGAGGATCCGCGCTGCATACGAGCTACCTCAACATTAAGTATCTTCGATCGGGGCACAGATGGCTGGAGGACGTTGGGTCGAGCTATTCATTCACCTATCAAGCAGCATTGGCTATCCGCAGTCTGGTTTTTTATCCTTATTCATACATTGTATAATGCTCGTCTTTCTGCTATGGATCTCAACTCACAGGAGGAACTGATAAGAGGACCGGGAGACGCTGAGTGCAGTAATACAAGTGCGCACGGGCTACCGACCAGAAGGATTATCTGTGAACCAAGTTCGGCAGGGATGCTACGGTACCGGAATCTGCTACGACATGTCCGCCATTTCCAAACCTCGCCAGCTAGAAGCAACGAATGTTTACTCCCTCGTGCTGCCATAATTCCCACTTATGAACCGATTACTGGGGACATTCAAGTATACTTAGCGCATCTAGCTACTATAGAGTTACAAATACTGTCTACCAGAGTAATGCAAGAGGTGCACCGTCATGACCATGAAAGGCGCAAGCAGTATGTCATGCCTCTGGAAGAAAGAGCCCAGCGAATTGACGTGGTTACTAACGCAACACGTATTATTCAGGAACAACTGGTGCAGGGAGCCCAATTTCTTGAAGAGGCTACACAGCTATGGACGATAGCACAGCACCACCCCACGCTTCAGCATGCCTAAAGGGAATTGAAGTAGGCAGAAGATTTTCTAGATCGAGTTCGGGCCTCCACACCTTCCCCTGCCCCTGTGCAGCACCTGGCCACCATACACAGGATTGAGGACCTTCGTCACTCCAAGAATATTGTGTGCAAGAATTTGAAACCATGGTCAGATGCTGCACTCCAGCTTGCATATGATGCGTAGTCCGCTATCGCACGTCTCCACTGGTTGTTGGAACGAGTTGGTCCAGATCTCAATGGGCCTGATTCTCTGATGAAGGTCAATATTGCACAACATGTTGTGGCCCAAAGCAAGGAATTTCTTCCACCACTCCTTCACACCCTGGCTACCTTGTGCGCACAGATTAAAGGCGCACCACCAAAGTGACTCGGGATGAGTCACAAGATTGTGTTGGGGGACTGTTGGAACGTGGTCTCCTAACAAGCTATGAAACTGGTCCATTTTGGGTTATTTTTTATTATATTTAGTATAACGCAGGGGTTTTGGGGTGGGTCAAAGCCCTGAATGCATTGTAATGGGTTAAAGGGTAAACTAGGGGTCCGAAAACCATGGGTTGTGGACCATAGGAATGTTAAAGCTAGACTGTTATAAATAGAGAGGCATTTCGGATTGTAAGAGATAGGATTTGATGCGCTATTGATGTGATCTGTTGGGTTTTTTGGGGAACGGATTCCTGCTGGTTGTGTGCGCAGAGATCCTAGTCCAACTGTGTGCAGACCCTGCTGCTGTGTGTGCAGGTTGGGAAGGGAATTGTAAGGAAAGGTAGATGAATGAATGAATACGTAGGATTATTAGATCTGAATCTGTGAGTACTATTGAATGAATTGCTGGTAATTATTGTGTTACTGTGTTATGCATTTTCTGTCTTTGCGCTGCGAAGGTCTATATATCGAATGATTGGATCTGTTCCGCTCTGGCTATATCATGCTGCGAAAGTTTGTGTATTAAATTGGATCTAGATCTGTCTTGCTTTGATTATGTAATGTTGTGTTGATGTTATGAAAAGCATATAAATTATAGATCTGGTGCACGTGGATGCAATTGGATACATACCTAACCCTGCGCAGCAACAAGATAACCTGGACAGAACGCAGCCCTGCTTGCCTTACCCTTCCTTTCTCAGGGTATGGAAACCTGGTTCCAGCACCCACCCATACTACTTCGGGTGAGACTGTGACCTGCGCAAGCAGGTCACTGCCGAAAGGGCCAGTATTATAGGGGTTTGTTGGCAAACCTTGCACACCGAACCTGGCTCAGGACCCCTCAAGCCAACAGTACTCGCGCTCGAAATTTGAGTAAAAAATTTGGGAGATAAGTTGAAAATACAATTTGAAAAAGTAGTTTTAGTATTTTATTATTTTTTAATATTTTTACCCTTTTATTTAAAAATTGGTGAATCATCCCCCATGGTTGACCTCATCATCTTGAATCCTACCGGTTCTTATAAAGTTTATTTTGGTTGTAAATTTTTCTTAGGAGACCCATTTTAGACCTCAAAATTACCCTAATGTGGAGTCTCCCTCCAAAACTGCGTTGTCCCTCAATGAATGCCAATCCTTCCATACCGGCGCTATTGATTTGGTCAAAGTTTACCCATTCTACATGCTCCAACCCCTTTTCACACACAAGAGTGCTTAATCAAGCCACTAAGATGATCTCCATTCACATTAGTAGTGATTTTATTCCTACTAAGGAGATTTATGGGTCTCCATACCCTCTTATTCTTCTTACTAAGAAGCAAAAAAAAATTTAATATTCCAACTAGCTTATAGCTAATTGGGAATATTACAGTCCTCCCCTCCCAAATGTTGCTTGTCCTCAAGCAACTATAAAGATGAGTGTTGCAACTCTTCTCCTCCTTCCTTGGTGACACCTCCATGTGATAAGCTCCCCTCATATACCGAGTGTCTGCTAATCAATCCCTCCATGAAATGCTCCTCCCAAGTACTCATGAGATGCCAATGACTCACCTCATAAGGAAACAAAAGATCCAATGTAGCAATCATGGTTTGCCCAATGTTCTCCCTAAAACATGAAGCTTAAGAAACATGGAGCATCTCACTCCCAATGGGCATATTCAATCCTTGCATCCTTCCTCCAACCATCCCCACAATAAGAATAAGTACATCATCAAGGTATGGGATCATAACCAAGGATACATAAGCTGCCATATGTAATACTATAGGAGGATCATAGTCCCACATGTGGAACTAGTGCAGTATGTCTCCTGACTGCCTCAGAACATGATATAATAAGTGGTTTCCCCACCACTTGTTTGCTGCCATAGTCTTCTCACATGCTTGGAGAAGGTGAGTAATGTTTGGTGCCAATGGAGTACACCCTGAATGATATGTCATCTTCCTAAATCCTCCTAGGGAGTGGCCATGCTCAACACTATTTATGGCCCCAAGTTGACCATGAACTTTATAAGGAAGAATTCCCCCACTTGGAGCAATGGTCTACACATATATGGTAAAGGAATGCAAATATTCATCAAGTAAATCATTATGCATAAAAACATGATCCTTACCATATACTTTCATCACACTAATGGAGTGGCTCATAGATAGTTCCCCTCTCATTCCCAAAGAGAAAAGAGGTGGTTGTGATAAATCCATCAAAGAGTTATGTCTCTCCTCCATTTCCACATGATCCATGCATCTCCTAAAATGCTGATATATATCCTCTTCAAAGCCTTCCCAAGTAAATTCCTCCATGATGGTATGGTATGCTCTCATGGAATAAGTGTGGCTGAAGAGAAAATATTCGTGTGCTGCTTGTAGCAACTTCTCCTTGAGCTTGGATGCTCTAGATAAGAAGATCTTACTTTGATAGTAGATGACCCCCTCTCTTACTGAATATCCCTCATCTAATAGTTGGTCATCAAGTATCATGCATGTAAAAATATCCTTGGAATAATCCACCAAAAACTGGGATTTCCAATAAGGATCTATCATCCATAGTGACAACGTTGATGATCTATCATGTAAAGCATATGTCATGTGGATGCCCCTTTCTTTGACATCTCCCATGCCAAAGTCACATACTGGGATGTTTCTATCCTCCCTCTACTGCTCCTCCTATAACTTCTCATGCTCAAGTAAAGGTTGAAGCTTTTGGCAGTTAGTCTTCCATGGGAAGCTATCACCCATACAAAACTTCCTGAATCTAGCCAATGTATGCATGAGTGGCCACCATCCTCTACCATGTGTGGAATATTTCTCCCGAGTGAGAATATCTTTTGAGCCTCCAAATTCAAGGAGTAGTCTCCTTGCACCATGATAGTGCCATCCTCAATCCCTGTAGCATCCTCTCTCAATGCAAGATGTGGGGCGAGAGTGGGTAATGATGATATTGGGAGAATGTCTCCCTCCTCCTTGAGCCTACCCAAGACTCTTTGTTTTTTACCATGACCTCCCAATGTTCTCACTCCTCCTGGATCTATGTGTGGTGCAACATGTTGTGAGACATTTCTCACCAACTCCTGATCAGGTGGCCTCCGAGGTGGAATGCCACTAAACAGTAATGTCTCATGGGCCAAATTCATCTGCATAGCTGATAGGACTGTTAGGTCATTGCTTCCACTGTAAAAATCCAGCTCTGTTTTCTGTGTAGAATCTGTCTGTGAGGGACATGTGTGCATGCCCCTAATCATCTAATGTTTTCCACTCTTTCTGTCCATCCACTCCATCTACAAAGTCTCCCAATCTGTGGCGACCTTCCCCAAAGTAATCAACCATTGCACACCCAATATCACATTGGTGTCAGGTATGTCAACCATAAAAAAGTGATTAGTCAATGTATATGTCCCCATGCTGATAGATAAATATGGAACATAATGCATGCACTGCATAGTTCTAGCTCCTAGGACCAAAAATGAAAATCCCTCAAAATCATCAGTGGGTATTGCCCTCCTCTGCACTAGTTAGGCATCAATATAGTTGTGGTTAGCCCCATTGTCAATCAAAATTGAAACCCTCTGATCCTGAATGGAACCTCGAACCCGTAAGGTCAAGTACTTGGGTACTCCTCTCAATGATGTAAGGGCCCCTGCAATTGGAGAAAATGCTCCATTCCCACCTCTTGGTTGTGGTGGATCCTCTCCTGCTATCCCAGCATTGTGACCTCCTTTTGGTTCCTCTTCTTCTTCCTCCTCATCATCATAAAATACCTCTATATAGTGTGTCTTCCCTGTTGCACATCTATGTTCGGGCACCCATGATTCTTGCCATGTGAATCAAAGCTTCCTTCTCCTCAAGTCTCTTCAAACATCATCACTAAGAGGTACTTTGTTTTGGCCCTCCTTTGAAGGATGAGCCTTCTCATCTTTCCCTTTTTATGGGAAAGTGGGATTTTTCTGAAATGTTGCCTTTTCTCTTGGCAAGGCATCTTGTATATCTCTAGCCCTTTCAATGGCATCTGGAAGGGTAGTGGGTTTGGTAGATTTAACCAACCCATGTAGAGGTTCTGCTAGCCCATCAATAAACATATAGACCCTCCTTGCTTCAGATAAGTCAGGAACCATAACAACAAGTTTTAGAAATTCAAAAATATAAGTTTTTGGATTACCTGATTGTTTAAGCTTAGCTAGCCTAATGAAAGGTGCCTCTGGGTCTCTTAGATCAAACCTCTCCACCAACCTCCTTGTGAACTCTGAATATGCAGTCACATTGGCATGACCCAATGGAGAAAGTCCATGAAACCACCAATCATGTGCTTCACCCTCAAGGTGCAATGCTGCTATTTTGATGGCCTCCAGCTATGGTACTTGGTTCAGCTGGAGGTATATGTCTAGCTTCTCTACCCATGATTTTGCAGTGCATTTTTATGACCCATCAAAAGTGGGTAAGAAAAATATGCCCATAGTCCGATGAAGATTATGATTCTGTATGAATCCTCCACCTCTATTGTGATTTCGAGGTCTCCTATTGTCCTTGATTTGAAAAAACTCTTGAAAGCTAAAATGGTCTTTGAATCTCTGAGATTGAGACTCGTACTTAATAAAATAGTCTTCAAGAGTTTCTTGTTCTTGAAACCCTTCATTTCCCACTGCTAAAAATGTAGCCATTGTAGAGAGGTGGGAAACCTGCTGCTTCACTGGTTGATCACTCCAGTGATGAGAAATGTCGGAGCCTTCTCCATGTAGAAACCCTTTAGGGGTTTCTTTGTGTCTATCCATCATCATCTCCTTTATTTCTCTTGCAATGTCTTGCATAGTTCGAAGAATAATATTAGGAAACTCCTTCTCCTCATCTTCTCCTGATAAGGGAGTTTTTCCCTTGTCTTCTTTATCATTTGTATAATCATATCTCCGATTTCTTCTCAGATACCTCTTCTCTCTATTTGTGAGAGGATCTCCTTCTTCTGATGACATATTGGCTTAAGATGCACAGGCTGAGCCAATATTATGCTATGATACCACTATAATATTCCAAAATGGAAAAGACGGGAATATAGAACAAAATAATGGAAATAGTAGTGTATAACATCACATCAACATCGGAAACCAATATGGAGCCATTTTATTATATAGATCAGCAGAAAATAAGTGCAATACAATGAGGCACAAATCATACACATGAGCTAACAAGCCTCCAATAAGTAAATCCCCTCAAGAATGAGGTGTTGCTACTATACAAAATGTCGGGGAGATGCTACAGCGCAGTCATAAAGAGCACAGCTATAGCATATGAACATATAATGATACAAAATGGTTGATATATGCCTCAAGTGATACATAAGATAAAGATCTAGGCTCTATAACAACCTCCCAAAAGAACCCAAGGGGGTTTCCGAAAAATATACCAAAACACAAATGGTGAACCAAAGCCCTAGGGATGAAGATTCACTGCAAATAAATAATTGGAAACATGTGGCTGATCTGATGTAGCAAATAATGAAGCCTCCTCCCAGTAGACTCTCCAGGTGAAATTTTGATCCCTTGACTAGAAAACCATCTCCCTAAATGGTGTACTGAAACCACCCCTGCAACTCCTCCCTAAAATAACGCATTCCAAGACTGAAACTATGTTGTAGGGGCTAATAATAATGTGCCCTGGTGCCAAATTCTAAAAATAAGCTCAAGGGACTTCTTTTCTAGCCTCCCAATGGAAGGAAGCCTTCCTCCACTAAAAATAAGCTCTGAAGTGACCCCAATGTACTCTCCATTATTGCACCCTGCAACACAGCACAACCCTCTGCAGAAATTGCGTTGTAGTAGAAATATGGAGCTTGGACTGATGTCAGAATGTGGAAATGTAGTGCAAATACTTCTCCTAAGTGGGCACTCGAAGTCCCCCGAGGATGAAGGAGGGATTCCCGCTCGAGAACACCCTTGTGCTAAATAGCACTACAGTCTCCGCTAAACAGCTGAAGGGAGAAACTATTCATACAGACCATAGACAAAATAATAATCAAAACATGCCTTCTATGGCTACCATCCCCTTCCTTATATGCTTGATGAGCTTCCTCACCTTGGGCCCCACTCATTAAAGCCACTACTTCCATGCATGGAGTTTCCCTCCAAAACTGCGCTGTCCCTCGATGAATTCCACTCCTTCCATACCAGTGCTGTTGATTTGGTCAAAGTTGACCCAGTCTACATGCTCCAGCCCCTTTTCACACACAAGGGTGCCTAATCAAGCCACTACGATGATCTGCATTAGCAATGATTTTATTCCTACTAAGGAGATTTATGGGTCTCCATACACTCTTATTCTTCTAACTAAGGAGCAAAAACAAAATTTAATATTCCAACTAGCTTATAGCTAATTGAGAATATTACAAATTTTTAAATTGATCATAATCTAATTATTAAGTGAGTTTAAATTGATCATTTTGAATGTGAGTGGAAGATGGGGCATTGTTTCTAAATATCATATTAGAATATATATTTCTCTCACGTTATCATTCTTTTTTATGATTCTTGATTCATCTAATAAATATTGATTATCTTTAAGATATAAGAGTAACACCTCTTTTAAAATGAAAGGGAACACTCTTTGGTTCCCATGAAGGGTTCGCTAAACGTTAATCCTTGTCCTATGCAAGAAAAATAGATCAATAATATTGTATTATAGGTTTTTTTTTCACCAAATGATATCATGTTTTGTTATGGATAGAAGGGTACAATTCTTAATGCACGGTTCCTTTTAATTCTAGTGTGGCATTTTGTACACTATGATAAACAATTCAAGGGTGGTTTTTGCAATGCTTCGTGTTTGTTTAATCGTGGTTTGTACAATTATTTGTTGCAACTATAAGATACCTCATCAATTGAACTAAAAAAGTTCATATGTGTACTCTCATTCCATTTTTTAAGAGATCCTTATGAATCTAACTAGATGGATTATCAAAGTAAAAATCATTCAACAATTGAAAAGGGGCCTCTGTCATTATTCTTTCAAATCTTCTTGTATTATAAATTATAATTTATCCATTGTCAATAATTACAATGGATGTAGTTGTATTCATTTAACTCTCCTCTATCCACAATTCTAGCCCATACTTCCCATATCCACTTGATAGATATTCCCTCCCCAAGCAATCAACCTTCCTCCTAGACAAAGTATTCCTTAATCCCATTTAATGCAGTTGATTGAGAAAAAATGTCTATTCTCATGTGATGGCCTTATATTATGAGAAAATCAATGAACATATAAATCAAACATTGGAAGCATATTCTATCTACTCAATATGATGGAAATAATTTATGTCTCTTCACCCTACATATTTCACGGTGTCTCTCCTTTTTAGGTGAATCCACCCTCGCTTTCTTTCTTAACTATGGATGATTGCGGGGATGACCTATCCATACATATTTATGGATTTTACAGTTTATTGTGACCGATGGTGATAAATTTACAAGATAACAAGAAATAGTGACTACTTTCACCCACAACTTTTGCTGCAAATTGGCACTACTAAGCATGTTTCTTTCTCTTTTTAGAAGAATCATGTTTATGTGTTCTACTATGCCATTTCACTGGGAAGTATATGAAATGGTTTTGTGTCTTACAATCCCATCTTCATTACAATACCTTTTGAATTCTAAAGAAGTAAACTTTCCTTCATTATCCATTCTTAAATATTTGAATGTTTTGCTAATTTTATTTTCTACCATTACTCTAAATTATAGTAAATGTATTTAACACATCAAAATTTCTTTATAAAACATAAACCAACACTTTTCAGATAAATCATCTATAAATGTTACAAAATATTTTGATCCTCCCAAAAAAATAGTAGGGGATGACCCTCAAATATCAGAATAAGCATAATCAAGAATTCCTCTATTGACGTGATTTCTTGCTTTAAATTTATGTGTACATTGATTTCCAAATATACATTGTTTGCAAAATTTCAAATTCATATATTTCAAATTTGGAAGTAATTAGTGGTTCATAAATACATGTATTCCTTTCTCTCTCATATGAACCAATCATTGATGACATAAATGAGTCGGTTTAGTCGCCTCCTTAGATTCCATGGTTGCTTGATTGATCTAAGTACTCCCATCCAACTAGTAAGTGTTTCTTGTCTTAGTAGCCTTCATGGCCACTAAAACACCCTTGGACACCATCAGTGCTCGACCTTGACTTGTAAACTTATCAAATCCAAAATACAAAGATGCCAAAGAAATTAAATTTTTCTTTAGCTTAGGCACATGTCAAACATATGTTAATGTTCTTATAATACCTTCAAACATTTTAATTTTGACACTTTCCACCCCAACAATCTTACAAGAAATTTTATTTCCCATAAGAATAATTCCACCATAAACTTATTCATATGAATAAAACCAATTTATGTGTGGACACATATGATGAGAACCGTCATAATCTCATAACCAATCTTCATAGTATTGAGGAACATTATTGATAGACAAAACTTCATCAATCACACAAGTCTTATTGAACCGGATGTGTCGCCATTTTGAATTCATCCTTGGATTCACATCTCTTCCAAAAATTCTTCTTGAGATGCCCAGTCTTGTTAGAGTACCAACATCTAAGTTTTCTCTTTTTGCCTTTGGAATTTTATCTAGAAGTACCTCTCAACTTTTCTCCTCTTTCCTTGAATCGGCCTCTCGCCACAATTACTTCTAGTGTGAAGGTTTTAATGTTTGATTTCCTCCTCATATCCTCATACAATAAATCTCCAACGATAGAATCAAATTCAAGATTTTTAGTTTAATTTAAGTTAGTATATTATCACATGATTAAGGCAATGAACACATATAGGTAATTATCTTATCTTCACGATCAATTTTAACATCCATACTATTCAATTGGAAAATAATAATATTAATCACATTCAAGGGATTTGCAATGCTTTTACCTTCTTTACTTTTTCAAATTGTATAGTTGCCTCTTCAAAGAAAGTTCATTTGTCAAGGACTTTCTCATATAAAGGCCTTCTAAATTTCTCCAATACTTGTTGTTGTTGCTTTTCCAATGTTGTTAAACAAGACATCATAAACTAGACATAACTAAATTGTACTAACGACTACAACATCCATTTCCTTCCATTGTTCATCGTTCACTATTTCAAGTTTCTTCCTCTTTCCATCTGATGTCTTCTATAACCCTTGTTTCTCTAATAAAACCCTCATTTTAAGTCTCCACATTTCAAAGTTTATTTTTGCCAATAATTTGTTCAACTTCAAATTTAGTATTTTTTACCTTTTCCATTATCCTTTCCATAATTACACACACACACACCCTTCTTCACAAACCCGAATCCTGATTTTGAAATCCTTCTAGAATCTTCATTTTTATAGAAAATACCTTTAACTTCTTTAAATATTTCACACACATGCACACACATGCACATGTACACACACACACACACATATATATATAGTTCCCCTTAAAATAATGCTTCATTGAGGCTTATTGACTTGACCAAAAAATTTAAATAAACATCGTGAAATTTTAAAAATTGGTATATCTGATTTTCAACTTACTGAGGCTCCCTTTGGATTTATAGCCATAGGTTTCATTGACTCCACGGGTTTTGATCTATGGCTAGGGTTTTCTTCCACTACATAGATTTAATATTGGACTATTTTCGATATGCGGATCAAGTTTTGTTGATGCATAAAATTCCTTTTGTGTGTGGGCCTCCACTACATGCTCAAGGGAGCCCCCTTTGACTCCCTGAAACTTCCTTTTCTTTTATTTTTTCATTTTATTGGCATTTGTGGCTTGAACCTAGTGGCCTGCACTTGGTTTGACTTGAACCCAAACACACTTGGCATCCTTTATGGTCTACTTCTACTTGATGTGCCTAATGATCAAATCTTTGTCGACCTGCCTAGTGGTTATTTAACGTGAATTCATGTCTGCAAATATGTGGCTCCCCTTCCACCAAACAACCACTCTCACAAAAAAAAAAATGATTTTCTTCCTTAACCATGGTCTGATACCACTTATTATTCTTTAGAGTGTTGAAATATGTAACTAGGTTCGGTCTTCATAATGTCTTATGTAATCTTTGTTTTTATGTATTTGATGTAAAGAGAAAAATAAAATTTATTATTATTATTTTATACCATGGGTTTCATGCTCTAGGTAAATTTGTTTTTAGCTCAAACACCCATTGTGTGCTTCTAGGGCTTTGTCATAGAGTCAAAGAAGTCAAAGATTCATTGTCATATGTAAAAGACCCTATTAGGCATCATGTATCAAGTCAAAAGAATTTATGTAAGTCATTTTTTTGTCAAAAAGTACCTCCAAGACCAAATCAGCCTGCAAGAAGACTAGCTATTATACTCAATTTTGTCACCATGACTGTCGATTCGGATCTCTCACCATCCGATGAGTGTCCCAAGTGAATCCCCTATTAATCTTGAAGTAAAAAAATACGAGGGACAAAGGAATTTTGGGTTGCACTACTTAAAAACAATTTTTGAGCATCTACGTAGTTTTCCTAACCATTACCTGCACATGTGAAGTTTTTACCATTGTGGCTTGCGCATTGTCTTCCATTATAAACTGCATAATCCTATTCACGAAATTAAAAATAAAAATAGAAAACAAATTCTAGAAGCTTTTATGGAGGAACATTATCCAAATTAGAAACCCTAAAGCAATACATACATGCACCTCATCCCTTGGTTCATGGAACTAATATCCTCCTCTTAAGCATCATATCCCTTGATAAGAGGAGATAGAAACCACTTTCTCTTGCCTATAAATTGAGCATAGGATTGGAGGAATGGAAGAGACTTGGATTTGAAAACTAATGTCGTTCATTTTGGGTCTGAAGAGCTTGTCATCAAGGGAAGGAACGAAGACCATTGGAAGAGGCTTGTGACATCAAGGCAACCAGGTTATAAGCTTTTTTTCCTTTAAATTCAATACAAAGTAATTGTTATTTGCTAATTGCATCTTTTTTGATGTCATTTTCGAGATTCATTGATCACTTGCATGGTTTATAAGTGATTATTGATTCAACTATATGTTATATGTTAAGTTAGGGATTTCATTTACCTTTTATTTTATGCATGAGATGCTTTGATCCCTTTGAATGTTTTTGTCTATACAGATCTCTTTTGGAGCATCATGGAGAAGTTGTGGAAAGCGTTGGGAAAGCCTCTAGGTCATTGAGGAAAATATGGTTGTGTAAAGCACTGAAAGGAATTCTACAAGCACATCGACTAATAGGTAAGTGATTCTTCGCATACTATATGTTTCATGTTTCAGTTATAGGCTAAGGAAAGGTAGCAATTATATTGATGTTTGTTACTAGGCTTTATTGGAAATCTAGGGAGATTTCTTTTGTCGACATAAGAAATAAATCTGCCATAACAAATTTGCGACTCCAGTGGGGATCAAAAGGTTTCCTTTGTGTCCTGCTATGACTCTTGACACCTTTAGACCCTTTTAAGAATTGAAATTTCTGGTTTGAGACCTTTGTTTTTTATTTTTTCTTAATTTTCTCGGATTGTGAAATTTTCCTTTAGCAACAGAGCACATATCTGCGCACTTAGTCCTTAGTACCAGTGCATATGTGCATTGAATCAAACTAATTACCTACACAACCCTGTAATTATTTTGAAAAAACAAAGGTTTATTTGATTTAAGTCTAGATTTTTTGTTTTTATGATTTCTTAAGCTTGTTTACAATCTTATAGAGTCTCTTTCAATTTGATTGAGTGTTTTGAATTTTCTTTTTGAGAAATTCTTAATTTTATTTACTTTGGTCATTACTCATAGGTTTTTCTCAACTTCTTAACAATTTTTGCATGCTTTTTCATGTTTTTGCATGTTTGTCTCAGTTTTTGAATTGTGTTAGAGTGTTATCACCTTTGAGTGTCATCACTTTTGATCTTTGGAATTTTCACCCCATTTCCTTTACTTACACTTAAATGGCTCTTTGATTACATTAGTGAAGAAAAATAACCTTGTTGTTCTTTAGCTAATTTGGAATCATCTTGTGTTTCTTTTGAAGAATTCTCTTGCATAGATTACATTTACATAGTTAGAATTATCATTTTTATAATATGAACGGAAATTGTGCATATATTACATTTGCATAGTTTTTAAGAAAATTGTGCATATATTACATTTCATGGTTTGGAATTTAGGGCTTTGAATTGCATTGGAAGAGTATGATTGAAAATCTAGTGTAGGAAATCCTTGTTTGTTGCATCATTATTTGTTGCAAAATTGTTTGAATTAAAGTTATTCATCGAAATGAAAATATCACAATATCATGTTATATTGCATTAAATTTTTGAGTCAGGTCATAACACCATCAATTTCACATCCATTTACCCTTTGAGTCAGTAACATATTTGAAAAAAATGTTAATAAAATCAATTAGAATTTTATATTTCTAGTGCTCATTACAACTACATTAGATCATATTTTAGGGATTTGGAATATGAAAGTGAGTTAACTTTCCAAAGCTACAAATAAAAAATAGAATCTTGCAGTAGGGAGTAAATCCATATATTACATATTGACTCTAGGAAGCTCCTCTTATAAGGGAGTTAATAATGATATCATATCAGACTTAGTGAAGTAATTGACCCCGCTTCATTGGTTACGATAGTGGGATTTTTATGCATTACAAATGATGTCGAAATGTACTTGGATTCACTTGAAGGATAAACCTCAGATTTACCATGTTGAGGAACCTTAAAGGGGATTGATCTTTGTTACTCTGCCCTTGCGTGTATGTCTGATCTGTGACTATCTCCCCAAGTTAAATTTTTGTATGTGGTAATCTTAGAGACCATTATCTTAAGGATTTTACCCAGGGTAATGACGGAGGGAAAGTCTCTGTTGTACTTGGAACAAATGTTGGCTAGACTCACTTTGACCTTTTTGGAGGGTATTCTTCACTCAAGATGGCATAAGTGAAGTTACTTGCACCAGAACATGTTCATTAAGAAGGTTTTTCAGCGTAACTAGTTCCACCCACTCTATATTTATTCACTTTTCACATTGATCTCTGTGACGTTGGATTTCATCACCAACTAGTGATTTCACTGTGAAAAGGTTGTTTACATGGTTTGACTCCTTATATTTATTAGCACGTGTTATTTTCTTGTTTTAATTTTTACAGACCTTAGGTGTGGATCATGAATTTGGATTTTTAATATTGTTAAAATTGTTAATAAAATTCACTAAAGTTAAATCTAATGGAAAAAGTTCTGGAATTTACCAACCAAGGAACCCCTCTTAATGATAATCCTAGTCCTTTTCCTTTCTTTGGAAATGTTGGTCCTCCTTATATGGATACATTTTTATTACCTAGATTTACCATAGGTTTACCAATATGGTTGTTTTCAAATTCGTTGGCATCAAATACTCAAATTGTTCCACCTCAACTAGATGCTTCACCTTAACCGAGTTCACTAGATCAACATCACCAACCTCATGTTGACCATTTACCTTCTTCACCCAACATGTCTTCCTCTCTTTCTTCATCTTTGCTTGGTAAAATCCTTGATGCTAGTAACCAGTTGGCTAAGAAGAAGAAGAAGCAAGATAAAAAATAAGTCAACTAACAATGGTTGTAAGTATTGGTAATGTTGAGGGACTCTCCAACATGCATCGTAAGCCCAAATACCCTTGCAAGCTTTGTAAGGGCGGCCACCTTCTTATTGATTGTCCTAGTATTCCAAAGTTTTTAGAAGTGTGGTCTAAAGATTCTTATCAACTTATTTTTGATCCATCAACCAGTGGTTTTCATGTTTCAGGGAAAAAGTGTAAAGTTAGGTTTCCTTGTAGGTTATGCAAAGGGAGTCATGAAACTCACATTTTCCCTCACATGGATGAAGCCTCAAAACTGTTGGAAAGCCTTACTATTTCTCAACAAAAAATTCCAACTAGTTACCACATGCTTTCTCCCATCCTACTATCAGATGAAAAAGTGATTGATCTAGTTCCAAGTACAGTCAATCCCACTCTTCCATTAGAGAGTGAAATGCATATCACTCAGGTTGATGAACCATTGTTTGATAAAGTGGTCGACTCGATTCCACATTTAGTCGATCTCATTCTCCCTTTAGAGAGTTAAATTAATACCAGTGAGGTTCTTCTTGTTACTTCAGATTCTTCTACACAAGGGGGAATTTCACCTATTTCCATCGAACCCCCTCCAAGTATTGAGGTCATTTCCTTTGATTGGACTAGAATGATAGAACCTTGTCTTCCTTCTTCCACACCTTTCCAATTCATTGTGAAGGCTTATGGTAAGAATGTACGTCGCACAAATGTAGATGAAGATGATTTTGTTAGTATTTTATCCTCAACCTCTTAGCAAGCTTTGGGTTCCCCTCAGCCTGTGCTTGTTACACAAAATATGTTATATTTTAACAAAATCATTAGTGAACCTTTAGGGATCCTTCCTAAGTTACCTATTACTCTGGAAGGAAAAAACAACTGTATCCATCTTATGGTAGTCCAAGGCCCCTTGGAATTCAACTTTATCCTTGGGTGAGACTATGTCTATTCCATGAAAGTTGTCATGTCCACACTCTTTTTAGTGATACATTTCCCTCACAATGGAAACATTGTTACTATTGACCAAATTTTGTTAATTAGTCTTGATTCAACTATCAGCCATGTGACACCCCTGAATTTTCCTTATATGGAAGTGGTATCTACCCCACCACGGGTTAATTAGGTGTCAAATGGTTCCATGCCTTCACTTACTGATGAAAATGAGCTTCTTGTTGTGTGCTCAAATTATTTTGACCTAGGTATAGTACGTGGCATGATGAACCCTTCAATAGGTCCATTAGAGCTTGATCTTCCTATTGTTGGGGAAAATACTGAAAGCGGAGGGTGAGTCAATATTTTACTTTTCTTTACTGATTTCTATACGCGAATCTAATTAGTCCAACTAGTGTATGCACGTGGCTTTCTTAAATGAAACATGTGTATACCCAAATAACTTAATGTTCAGATAAATCTTTAAAAAATTTACTTAGCCCAGTTCATCCGATTATGCATTGGACATTTAAGCAGAAAACATGTGCAATAATAATAGAATAAATCATCACACATGAACACAAATATTTAAGGTGGAAACCCAAGTCGAGAGAAAATCACCACTATTTTCATCTCTGTATTCAATATTTATAATATAGAAAACTGCTTACAATGTTGTACTGGTGCAGACTCATACCAACACGTACGCACCCACCTGCAGAAGGTTGCAACCTTCTCTCGTTCTCCAGCAGCTACTGGAAGGTATCTCCAAACCCCTGATCTCATTTACCATCCACTACTGGAAGGGAGCTTCAACCCCTTGAATTGATCACCAACTTCTACTATCAGGAAGCTTCGACTTCCACACTGAAGGCTTCAACCCTCAGAACCACTGCAGACCATGTTTCATAAATTTTCACACTGGATCCAAGAACTTCAACACAACACAATTTGTAGAAAAACACTAATAACCATAAACAAATCTTCAAACAGAACAATGATATCACTGTAACCAGTTCACATCATTAAACCCAGACTTCTGAATTAATACGCAGAATCAACTTCAACCATGATCATTCATAAAAAAATTGTATACTCTACTTTACTTACTGCAACCTACATGTATACACGTGTTCCAGTGGAAGAACCTACGTACAGATATTTATATACTGAGAAGTAGAGTTATGTCCAGACTCAGAATAGATCAGAGATATTCATATACATTTTGTCAGATTTACAGAATCCTTAAACAGTCAATATCATCCATCATTATCAATCAACTAGTCATTGATCATCTTTATACATAATCAACTAGCAGCATAACCAGTATTCAAAGAATCCAGATCTACATGAAGACTTCATTAACATCCAACAAAAACACAATATAAATGATCAGACATTTTCTTCAGCAATCTTCAGAAAAACCCTAACTTCCATACGTGCCTTTGCTGAAACGAACCTGCGGGTATATGCGTTTTCACCGTAACGAACGAGCATATAGATTTTTAAATATTACAGGGTTGCTTAGCACTTCAAAGTAGAAAATTTTCTCAAATCATATCTTATACTTCAACAATTATGTGCCAGACCACATAGCTAGGCAACTCATAAACAGATAATGCAAATACATAGTCATTTCAGGTCTAGAGAGACTAATCCATTATTGTATTTATGAGTGCATCAAAATATCAGATCTATCAATTGATTATAATCGATTCCATACATATATACTTCAGATTGAAGTATTCATTCAATTCCCATTCTCATGCACACACCTTTTTTGCACTATGATCTTCACCTCCTTATATAGATTGAGCCTTAGCCAATACCAAGAGCTAAAACCACACAAGTGCAGATGGTATTCTTGGATGGGATCAATTAACCAATATTTCGCTCAATACTGTGGATTAATACCATGGTAAGGACCCCTGGTATCATAAATTTAGTGCACAAACACATACACGACTTTGCTTCTTCTTATATGTGTGTATATGCGACTTTTCCTTGACCAACTTGTGTATATTTTCTTAAACATGTGCTTTATCCATTTGCCCCATCATTGTGCCATCTCTGAGTTTATCCAGAACCAATATAATTGGTATTTTACAAGTGGGTTTCCATCAAGGACAACTCATGCAATCTTAACCCCAACAATTTCCCCCTTTCAACTTGATGGAAACTATGTTGGTGAAGAATCATCACAAATTGTTGCCACATTAATATAAGTATTATTCCAATACCAAATTACTCTCCCCCTTTGAAATCAAGGAAAAAGTGCATACCGATAGAGAAACAAGGTTTCTCTTTCCTTGTAAATACAAGAATGTTGAGATCTATGCTGCATTATACAGACCATACTCCCCTTGAACATATGTTGAAGCTTAAAAATATATTTGCAATGAAATACATGACTCTATAACCCAGGACGCATACATACATCATTTACCCAAACAAGTGGTTTACATATTTGACTCAATTTTCCAACCAAGTGGGTTTACATATTTGACTCAAGCATCCAACCAAGTGGATTTACATATTTGAAAAATTCCATACATGACTGAATATGACGATATTTACATCATAGGTCTCAACATGACCCTTACATCAAATTAAAGATATGACTTTAATAACCAAGAACAAAGGACCTCAATAGAGATAGATCATCGATCATACTTCAGCAACCAACATAATGCCACCAATGCATTATACCCAAAAAGGCTAATGCTCCCCCTAAACCTATGCATCTTGAACATTTTCAACAACCAATTCATCAAAGCATCTCCATCAAGCAAATATATATCAAATAGGAAAATGCAGCGTGAAAAATCTTAACCATAGTGGTACCCATCAGCGCCAAACCATATCTGTCAGCAACATGACAAAGAATGATCTAGAGTCTGACCCACCGATTTTATGACAGAATGATACATACGCTATTGTATGTAGAGAAACTCGCCTATATACACGATTATGCATCACGAAACCTGCGTACCAAATTTAATCTTCTACAATCAAACATATCAGATAAGTTTAAAAACATAATGAGGCAGAGACAAATCCCAACTTTTGTCTAAGATGCTTAAATGCTTCTCTGGGAAGAGGTTAGTAAATATGTCAACAACTTTTTCTTTGGAGGGAACATACTCCAATTTAACCTTTTTCTCAAGCACTTGTTCTCGTAAAAAATGATACTTGATGGGAATATGCTTGGTTTTGAAATGCATAATAGGATTTTTAGAGATACTAATGGCACTTGTATCATCACATAGGATGGAGATGGGAGGAGAACATTTAATTTGAATATCTTGTAATGTCTTCATCATCCAAATAATTTGTGTGCAACATGACACAGCAGCCATATATTCTACTTCTGCTGTAGATAAAGCAATGGAACTTTGTTTCTTGCTGAACTAGGATACTAATCGAGGCCCCATATAAAATGCACCTCCACTAGTGCTTTTCCAATCATCAACATTTCCAGTCCAGTCTGCATCTGTGTAAGCATGAAGAGTAATATCAACATTCTTGGGATACCATAGACCAAAATCTTGAGTTCCTTGTAGATATTTGAATATTCTTTTTATTGCCTGAAGATGTGACTCCTTTGGATTGGCTTGGAATCGTCCAACAATCCCAATTGCATGCATGACATCCAGTTTAGTCCATGTTAGATAAAGTAGACTTCCAATCATAGATCTATATTCTAGTTGGTTTACCATGGGATAATCATCATGAGAACTGAGGTTACATCCGGTCACCATGAGAGTGCTCACAAGTTTGCAGTCTTCCATCCCATACTTCTTAAGAATCTGCTTGAGATATTTTTCTTGTGAGAGAAAGATGCCATCTTTGGCTTGTTTCACTTATAAGCCAAGAAAATATGTTAGTTCCCCAAGTAAATACATTTCAAATTCCTCCTTCATAACAGAAGAAAATTTCTGACTCATGGATTCTTCATTACTCCCAAAAATGATGTCATCAACATAAACAACAATCATTAACAATTTATCATCCTCAATTTTTGTGTATAAGTTATTGTCTGCAAATCCTTTTGTGAAACCTTGTTGTTGAAGATATTTGTCAAGATGATAATACCATGCTCGTAGACCTTGTTTTAGACCATATAGAGACTTTTTTATTTTGAAAACAAGTTTTTCATCATTTCCCATCATGAATCCTTTTGGTTTTTCTATATAAACTTCTTCTTACATATCTCCATTAAGGAAAGCATATTTTACATCCATTTGATAAACCTTGAATCGTTGAAAACTTGAAAATGCAAGAAACATTCTTATGGATTCAAGTCTGCCTACTAGTGCAAATGTTTCTTCAAAGAATATAGCTTCTTGTTGAGAATACCCTTTACAAACATGTCTAGCTTTATTTCTAATCACATCTCCATTTTCCTTTAAATTATTTTTTAATATCCACTTTGTTCCAATATCATTTTTATCATGAGGCCTTGGAACCAATTCCCAAGTATTATTCTTTTCAACTTGATCCAGATCTTGATTCATGACCTTAATCCAACATTCATCTTTACTAGCTTTCTTTACATTTTTTGGTTCAATGGTGGATGATAGTGTTAGGTAACTAGGAGATCCTACAAGTGTTCTTCTTGTTTGTACACTGGATTCATTTTCTCCCAAAATTTGAGATTCTGGATGATTCTTTTGAACATACTTGGATGGAGCCTTTTCTCTTTCTGATGCATCTTCTTCTGATTCTTCATTAGGTTCTTCTTCTATATCATTGTGATTTGATGAGGGAAAGCATTCATCATCATCATCATCCTCGTTTTTTGTTATTTCCCTTTTGGGATCCAAGAGTGTTTCATCAATCACAACATCAATACATTCAACAATATTTTAAAGTATCTTATTCTATAATTTGTATGCTTTACTTCTAGAAGAGTAACCAAGAAGTATTCCTTCATCTTCTCTACGTTCAAACTTACCAAATTTTTCGTCATTATTTTTAATATAACATTTTCTTCCAAAAACTTTAAAATGCTTCACATTGGGAATATTACCATACCAGAGTTCATAAGGATTTTTATCACTATTCGCACGAACATGAGCCTTATTGAGAATATTTACTATAGAATGAGCAGCTTCACCCCAAAAGGTGTCAGGAGTCCTAGATTCATCAAGCATAGTGTTGTGGATCATTATCTACATATCCTTTTTATATTTCATTTTGAAATTTTGAAAAGAACATTAAAAAAAAAAACAGATAAGAATTCAAAAATATGCTTTAGTATGAAGTTTTAATACTTTAGCATAAAAAAAAAGGGAATGCATGTTTTGCCGTTTTTTTTTATTTTATATACGTGAAGCGGGTTTCAACTTTAGGTTGACATATATATATATATATATATATATAAAGGTTAAAGCTCGAGCAGCTTTTCCAGCGGAAGTCGCCGTCATACAAAGAAGCTCGCGGATATGCAATTGCGGGGGGTTAACTTGCCCGTCAGTTATAAAATCCTGACCCCCCGCAGTTGACCGGTCAGATCTCTGAACTTTGGTGATCAACGGTTCTAATTAATTACGGGGGGTATGGGTAGAAACTCTCCGCCGTACTCACAGACCCCCCGCATGACGTCATCTATTGAGGTGGAAAACAAGCTGTCATTCATTGTGAGCTGTCTTTCCACGTCACCCTTGCATTTATTTTGGTTTCCATAGTCTATAAAAGGGGTTTTTCCGTTCCATTGTGATTTACTTGCGACTGTTTGCCCTGTTTAACCGCGTCCCGCCACCTTTGCACTATTCATTTCTTTGCGAATTGCTTTCAAATTTCTGTCAGTCATGGCCAAGCGAGCATCACTGTCTGGTTTATCAAGTCTCAGTCCTCTCCTAGATAGCGAGAAAGATGTTCATGACACCGTGTCATCCGTCAACCATCCTCTCTTGCATTATCAAGTAACCCTGAACACCGAAAAGTCCCCTGTGTTCTCTGCGATGAAAAGTTCGGGAGTGTTGTCCGCTTGTGTTCCCAAAACTCATTTTTTCCCTGAATTCATTTCTTGGTTGGTTTCGTCTATGTACCCTAGCAAGTTTTTTGTTATGAATTCCCAAGGAGAAAATATTCTGCAGGTTTCAACTCAATTAATGCGTCAAGCATTATGTTGTCCAGAAAATGAGTCTCCGTTGCAGTTCTCTGAAGATTCGTTGATTCAGTATTTTGAGGAGCTTTCAGATGAGGAATTTAATCGTTGCATGTTGTTTTTGACATCAAGTCCAGAGAAGACTCAATTTGAAATAGGAAAGTTCAGTTTGGAGGCGTTTGATGTTCAATACAGGCCAGTTCTTAGCTATATTATGGAGATTTTGGGGAGGGATGATGATCGCGAAATTGATAAGGCGGCCTTGGGAATGTTCGCTCTTATGATGAAACCAGGTGTGGTGTTAGATATCCCGTCCTTTTGGCAGGAAGTAGTGAATTCTCAATTGATCGCTTTCCCTCTAACAGGTTTTTTCCGATTTCCATCACTGGTAGTTTACCTATTTTTATATCAAAACGTTGAAGAGTTTATGAGTGTGGGTTTAAATATAATGGATATTAATAAAAACAAGCAGTCAGTTTTACTCTGGACTGATATGGTTAGAAAAGAAGAAAATGAAGCCGGGTTGTTTGAATTTGTTGACCATTTCATGACCACTGCTTATAAAATTCTGAATGGAACTCTTCCTCAATGCCTCCTGCCAAAGGCCCAGGAGTTCTTACAATTAGGACCTAATTGTAAATTTGGAGACTGGTTTGTTTTTGAAGATTACTCTGAGATTAGGCTATATGGAGTCAGTATCGAGCCTTATAGGCTCCCAACCTTTGTTCCGATGAGACTTTTTGCCTTGGAATTTATAAGGAAAAGTCTTAATGTGGATCAAGTTCATTTTCTGCCCATGAAGAAAGGATTAATGTACAAGTTGCCTATGAGTGTAGGCCCTTTTGTTGTTAACACAAGACAAGCTTTTGAGGAGGTATCAAAAATATTGGAAGAGACACAGTTGCTGTTGGGAGAGAAATGGGCCTATGATCCACACGGGATTATTTCACAAAAAAGGGTTGAGAATGGGTATGCTGCTTTTACTCATGTGAGTAAACCTGATTTAGAAAAATTGGCTAATCCAGGAGGGCCAAGTTCATCAAGGGTCAGTATTCAAACACCTGCAATATTGGAAAGGATAAGCAAGAGGGGAAGAGATGATGTTATTGAGATCGATGAGGAGGAACCCCGAGAGGATAAAAGGACTAAATTAGCAGAAAATCACTCTTCCAATTCACCTGGTTTTACTCTCCAGGTTAGTGAAGAACATGGTGGCCCTTCATCTCCTAGCAGACAGGAACTTCATTTGGAAAAGGCTCCTTCCGTGAAGCAAGTGTTCTCACAGATTGAAGAAAAGAACCAAAGAATAAAGGCCAATATAGAAACACAGGTAGAACACCATATATCTGCTGATCAAACAAGACTATTGACTGTAATGGATCTGGAGAAAGATCAGTTTAAGATGGCGTTGTCGCATCCGACAGGAATGTCCCTTGGACCTTCAGGTAGCTTCAAGGATTTGAACATAGTCATGGACGTAAAAAAGATCCCCTTGTGGGATAAAATGAATCTCCACATGCAGACAGGTCAGTTGATTGTCAATGATTTGGGCAAGTCTCATGCTACATCAGTCAAGACATAAAATATGCTTGCTAAGGTTGTCAAACAGTGCAAGATGGAGAAATCCAATGCCAGGGCGTTGACTACTCAAAATGATGAGCTGAAGAAAATCATAATGAAAATCGGGGTCGATCCAAATGATAAAAGCACAATGCAAAAACTAATGAAGAGTGCAGAAGCAAAAATATCTTCATTAAGGAAAAAGTTGAAGTTTCCAGCTATAGAGCACTCATTGGCGGCCGAAGTAGCAGAGGTTGAAAATGAAAAAGAGGCATTGCGACAGCAGTTGATGAAGAAGGATGAAGAACTCAATAAGGTAAAGCAGACTGCTATAACCTTACAGAATCAAATCGAGAACCATACTTGTACTTTTGATTTTTCTGCAGGTGGAGCTGATCCTCAAGCCCAGGTTGTTCAGCTAACCACAGAATTAAAGATGGCAGAGAGAGATTGTAAACAAGCCCAGTCTGAATTGGCCACAGTTCTTAAGATGATGCAAGGATGGGAAGGAAAGGCAAATGAGAACGAGCAGAAGCTACAAAAAGCTGAGGAAGAAATTAAAGAACTCAAGGAGAAATTGAAGGGAAATATTTCCTTTATCAAAGCTAAGGATCTCATCTGGAATGAGATCATTTCAGATATGCAGTCAAAATGGGATTCCTTGAATATAATTGCCAGAGAGAAAAACATTATTTCAGAGCATGAAAAGGAGCTATTATCGGATAAGCAGGCTGCTATTAAAAGATCAAATTGGGCCAAAAAATTCATAAATTTTATTAATGCCAAGACAGATGAAGAGCTGAAAGATATGGGGATACAGGATAGGTACTTCTATGCGGAAGAGGTAAACAAAATGATCATTAAAAATGACCTTCTAAAGGCTTTAGAGAAACGGCTACAGGGAATTAAAGAGATGGTTAAGAAATTTGATATTTCGTTTGATAAGTTGACTAGAACAGGATTGCCCTCATGCTGGAGGGAGGGAGGTGAGATTATGTCCTGGAAATTTTATGAGGATCAATTGATATTTGCAAAAATCAGAGCAGATGGCCGACATGAGAAGACATAGATATTGAAGGGAGAAACAGTATTCAATTTCTTACAAAGGCATTTCCTTCTGTTATGGATGGTGAAGACATTGTTCACAAGTAACCTTACTCAAAGTCAAGTTGTTGCCTTTACACTGGAATATCATCGTTATAAGAACGCTCCGATAACTCAAGATAAACTCTGGAAGGAATGCAAGAAGTTTTCTATTGACACAGAAAAGGGATTTCCAGCCAAACAGCCACAAGTAGCCGTTCAGCCGCAAATAGTTATTGAGTCAGCTGCTATTCCAGGAACATCAGTTCCCTTAGATTAGGAGTTATCATCTTTTATTTTGTTTTAAATGAATTCATGTAAATGTAATAAAATATTTCCGAGGCATGTACCTCCACTACAGAGAGTAGTTAAGCAGTTACAGTTAGTTGGAATCAGTTTTATAACTGGAAACCATTTTGGTTCAGATTGTATTTAAAGACATTTTGAGGAAGAAAGAAGGTTCTGAGTTTTGGACCTTGAATGCTAATTTTGTACTGAACAATATTGAATGAATGAAAAAGTTTTGCAAGTTTCCATTATTCCATCTGTGTTGAAGAGTTTTCTGGGTTTTCATTTCCTTTCCATATCTGTGAATAAAGTAGAGTGATTAGAGCTGCAGGTCTCTTGATATTTATGTATCTAAGAGTTAAATATCCTTAATGGGCGCTCCTTTACTTTAGCTTATTTGTTTCCACTTCTTCAGGATTTTAGAATGCCAGTTTCTATTTTAAACAGCATGACAAATTAAAATCCTTTTCTTTCCTCGTCTTCCATTCGCTCACTTCAATATAAAAGGAATATGGCATTGCAGAGCTAATAAAGATTTGATATTTGGGAAATGTATTATTAATATTTGAAGGGTTAAGAAACAGAGACATATATACATTTTGTGACATAATCTTTAATGTCTTGAGCACGGATTCTTGTACACAGCCAAGAATTGTTTCTCAAGGAACAACATTAATTGGCGTCGTTGCCGGGGAACGAAGAGTCGAAGTTCTTCCCTGGGTTTTGTTCTACATTTCCTCTGGTTGTTCACAGAGGAGGAAATAGTTTGCTGTGATTGTTTAAAAATAGCTCTGGCTCCCAAGAAACCTCACACGAGGTCAAACACCTCTCAGCAAACAGTTCCCGTTTTGTCAAATCCTGAGAATCTTGTTTCAAAGAAGGGCCAAAAACCAAAAATATTAGTTACACCTGAAACCACACTGCTCGCACCTGGCAGTAGTTCGCACATTTTCTCATCCAAGAAAGCTTGCAAGAAACTCATTTTTTCGGAAGAAGAATCATCACCATCATCCGTTCATTTTCAAGAACCCACATTAGAAGAGCAATCTTTGGAGTTTGTGTCTTTTCCTTTTATAGAAACTCAGCCCCATATAGCTGCCAGCTCTTCTGCAATCGTTCATAGTCCAATTCCTATATCAGTTGTTTCACCTCATTCATATTTTCCTACAACTGGTATTCATTTTACCCCCGCTCAAGGAGCAGTTAACCCGGGGGTAAACATGGCAGTTCCTGCAGTCCCTGCTTTCTTGATGAATAGATATGCACCATTGAATCTACCACAACCACTGCATGATATGCCTCAGGAATATCTCAAGTTACTCCCTAGATTTACTGGTGAAGATGAAATAACCGCAGAACAGCACTTGCCCCTGTTTTGCACTTTTGCAGAGGATTTAAACGTTGAACATTTGGATGTTGTTATGAGACTCTTTGTTCAGTCTCTAAGTGGAGAGGCAAGGAAATGGTTCACAGGATTACCTAATGGTTCCACTAACGATTGGGATGCCCTAGAAATACGTTGCATTGAAAGGTGGGGCGAAAAGAGGGACCACAGCTATTCTTTGACAGAATTTAATGCAATGAAGAAGAAATCTGATGAAAATATGAATGATTTTGTTAAGAGATTTAACAAATTGTATAATAGTTTTCCTGTTGAAATGAAACCCCCTCCTATTGGAGCAAGGGTTGTTTTTTCTGGTGCTTTTGAACTAGAATTCAGTTTCACATTGAGGGAAAGAAGGTCCCCTACGTTGGAACAGATTCAAACTGATGCTCTGGAGATTGAGGCTAATATGTCCGTTGCTGGTAAAGTTTCAGATAAAGGAAAGGCTAAAGAAGAGGCCTCAGCTCAAGATCATAGAATTGAAGACATGACTAAGGTCATAAAGAATCTTTCAAATAAATTGGTAAAGTTGGAAATAGATAGTAAGCCTACAAGACATAATAGAGGGGTTTTTAATCCCCAATTTAAAAAACAGCCCCTGCAAATTCTACAAAGAGAAAGAAAAGATCAAGATCAGGTGCAAGCACCTTTGTACATGGAGGCAGCCCCGTCCCGTTCAGCTGATGATGAGGATGAGAGAGAAGATGATGCTCGGATTTGTGTTGTGTACATGGAAGACGATGAAACAGAAGAAGAAGTAGATGAAGAAGGGGTGAAGGAAGATGAAGAAGCTGATCTCTCATTCGATCAAGAAGAGATGGATGATTACTGCAGACAATTCACGGACTTTATGCAATCTGAGTTGCATAAAAATTATGATTTGAGATCAAAAAAGAGGTTAAGGACTCAAGATAATGAAGAAAAAGAATCAGAAGCAACACCTACTCCAATGGCGACTCCACCCAGAAGGTAAGGAAGAAGTCGAAACATCCCAGACGAAAGTTAAAGATTCTAACATTTTGGAGAAAGTGGTTACGGTTTCTAATCAGAATCCAAATTCCAAAAAATATCAAGAAGAACCTGAAAAGTTGACAAAATTAAATCAAACTTTTATCTTGTCGAAAGAGTTAGAAAAAGTGAAAATACCAGTACCTCTTCTTGAACTAATTAAAACACCGGGTTATAAGAAAGAAATCGCTGAATTTATCAATCTGTCTCAACCTGAAGAAGTGAGTGATACAGTGAATCTGCAGGAAGAAAATCCCGTGGTGACATTTGGACCTCATGTGGAAGAGGTAGATTCGTCTGTTCCTCCTTTTTATATATATCTTCTCTTGCATGATTTCGTTTTGCACAATTGTATGCTGGATTCTGGCGCATCACACAATCTGATGCCATTGAGTGTGATGAAGGAGTTAAATTTACAAATGACCAAGCCATACAGAGATCTTTACTCTTTTGACTTGAAGAGGGTTAAGTGTGTAGGTCTCATTAAAGATATGGTTGTTTCATTGGCCCAAATCCCGGCACGGGTGCCATTATGATGGACGTTGTAGTGGGCACATATTTGCACCAGGTTTGGAATGTTATTATCTAGGTCATGGTGAGCGAAGCTGGGAGGAGTTTTGAAGCTGGACTTTACGTATGCTATTACTCCCGTTTTTAATGGTGAAGAGAGAAGATTGTATAGAGAGACCAGATCCCAAAAGACTGCCACCAAGAAAGATGCAAGTAATTCACCAATTTATGGCCAAGAGAAGGACAACCTGTCATGTTTCATGTCACAGAGTGATGTGCAGACTCACGAGGAATCTCAGTGTGCTTGAATTAGCATTAACATAAGGAATTATGCATCTCGTATAAACCATGGAAGTGTTATTTTGATGGCGCGTTTTCCAAAGAAGGCACGGGAGCGGGTTTCATTTTCGTTTCTCCGGAAGGTAATATGGTACCTTTTTCTTTCAAATTGGAGTTCGGATCCACTAATAATGTCGCAGAATATGAGGCATTAATTATTAGTTTGCAGACAGCTAAGCAGATGGGAATTAAATCTATGACTGTGTTTGGAGATTCAGAGTTAATTATAAGACAGATCAAGAATTTATGCCAAACTAAACATCCCAGGTTACGAGCATACCGAAATGAAGTATGGGATCTGATTGAAAATTATTTTGAAGCATTTAATTTACAGTTTTTTCCAAGAGAAGATAATAGACTGGCTGATTCTTTGGCTATTGCAGCAAGTACATTCAAGCCTCCTATCAGTTTGAAACTCAGGTATGAAATAGAAATGAGACATAGACCTTCGATTCCTGACAATATTAAACATTGGTAGGTCTTCGAAGATGATGAGAAGATTAAACAGTTCCTGTTGATGACTGAAGATTTTGAAGATCATCAGATTGATCTGGAAAGTGATGAAGACGAGTTGGCTGATGAGACCTTTAAAAAGAAGATCGGTGGTCGAGAAATTATTCAGTTAAAATACAATGTCATACCCAGAGGCTTAGTACCTCTCGAAAGACTGTTTGGGGCTAATGACGTTGCTTTGAATCAAAAGAAGATGAACCAAAACGAGCCGGTGGAAGATTGCAAACTGGGTACTCCACAAGAGCCTAAAGTAGTCAAACTGTTCAAAGGGATTCCGAAGGAATATAAAGAAAGGTATGTAGAGTTGTTTAAACAATTTAAAGATGTGTTTTCCTGGTCGTATGATGATTTGAAAACATATGATAAGAACATCATACAGCACAAGATTCCACTCAAGGATGGAGTCAAGTCTCATAAACAAAAGCTTAGGCAGATTAATCCCTTGCTGTTGGCTCCAATCGAAAAATAAATAAAGAAATTACTGCAAGCCAAGATAATCGTTCCACTCAGGTATTCAGATTGGGTTTCTAATCTTGTACCTGTCCGGAAGAAAAACGGAGAGATAAGGTTATGCGTAGACTTCAGGAATTTGAACAGGGCTTCATTAAAAGACAATTATCCTTTGCCGAAAATGGACTTCGTCTTACAGAAAGTAACCGGTGCTTATAGATTGTCTATGGTGACTCGGTTCTCAGCATAACCGTAGCAAAGGAGAAGGAGGATCGACAATACCGCTTTCACTACGCCTTGGGGTACGTTCATGTACGCCAGGATGCCATTTGGCCTGATGAACGTAGGGGCCACATTCCAAAGGGCGATGGATATCGCATTTGTGGGAGACACGTTTGTAATAGTTTATTTGGATGATGTCACAATTTTTTCGAAGTCTGATGAGGAGCATTTACAACATTTACAGAAAGCTTTCATGAAGTGCCGAAAGTTTGGATTATCACTGAATCCAAAGAAGTCTTTATTTGCCCTGGAGGAGGGTAAATTACTAGGCCACATTGTTTCAAAAGAAGGAGTGAAGATTGATCCAGCCAGAGTTGAAGCCATTCAGACAATCCCTCTGCCACGAAGTAAAAAGGATATTCAGCATTTCCTCGGAAAAATTAATTTCCTAAGACGGTTTGTCCCAAATTATGCTGAAATCGTTAAAAAGATTACTGACATGTTAAAAAAGAATGCTGAGGTAAGGTGGGACAAGGAGGCGAGGGAATCTTTTCAGAGAATCAAAGAGGCTTTAAAAGAAGCCCCTGTTCTAGTCAGCCCAGACTATTTGAAACCATTTCAATTTTTTTCATTTGCTTCTCCCTCAACTATTGCAGTCGTGTTATTGCAAAGAAATGAAGAAAAGCAGGAACAGCCAGTTGCATACTTCAGTAAAGTTCTCCGTGATGCAGAATTGAATTATAACATATTGGAGAAACAGGTGTACGCTCTGGTAAAGGCACTGAAAGCTTTCAGAACCTATGTTCTTCATTCTCAGATTTTAGCGTATGTTCCCAATTCGGCCGTGAAAGACGTGCTAGTACAAAGCGATGTGGAAGGTAAGAGAGGAAAATGGATCGCAAAGATCCAGGAGTATGATTTAGATATAAAGCCAACCAAGCTGGTTAAAGGATTGGGATTGGCCAAATTGCTGACAGAATCCAACTTCCAAGCGTTGGGAATCAATTTGCTGGCCCCTGTAGAAGAAGCGAATGAAGAAACGCGTAATAATCAGTCAAAAACAGCAGTTAAGTATAAATTTCTCTGTTCAGAATGGTATAAGGATATTGTAAATTATCTGTGCTATCTGTCATGTCCCCCTTCCATTAATAGAGAAAAATACAGAGCCCTGAAACTTAAGGCTCAGCCTTATGTTATAATCGAAGCAAAATTATATTGGAAGGATCCAGCTGGTATGTTGTTGTTGTGTCTTACGGAGGAAGAAATTTCAGAAGTGATAAAAGAATATCATGAATGCTTGTGTGGAGGGCATTACAGCTGGAAGGTAACTGCTCACAAAATATTCAAATCGGGTTTCTATTGGCCGACTGTGTTCTTTGATGTTTACAAAACAGTCAAAAGTTGCCAAAAATGCCAATTAACATGGAAGAGAAAGAAAAAGTGCATTAAGCTACATACTTCTCTCTTTAGTTGAAGACTGCTTTAGACAGTGGGATTAGTTTCATCGGAAATCAATCACCATCAGTCCGACCTACGTGAAGAGGGCTACACTCAGTTTTACAAAGTTTTGGAGGCAATTCCCGGAATCAAATAGTTTGGTTGTAATAGGTTTTTGAAAGAATATTTTAGCGGTTTCGTGCAGTGAAGGTGTAATGACGGATATTAGTTTTGATTCCTCGGAATTATAATTTTGCCAAACTTATATTATTGTATATCTACATTTATATCCATGAAATGGATTAGCAGAATCTTCTAACAAAACATTGGTAAGAATTTTGAAGAAAACAATCAGTGAGAATCAAAAGAATTGGGATACAAAGCTAGTTTTTGCCTTATGGGCAACAAGGATGACTACAAGGAGGTCTACCGGCAAGTCTCCTTATGAGCTCGTATACGGTACTCAAGCTTTATTCCCCACACAACTGGTAAAACCGGTGATTTCTTTTCTCCAAGATGCTCAAGCAGAACCAAACGCCATGATAAGAAGAATGAACAATGTGATGGAACTAAGTGAAAACATAAATCAAGTTCGGGACAAATTGCTCACTTATCAGCAGAAGATGAAGGTAATATTTGATAGAAAAGCAAAGGAAGTTTTGTTTCAGAAAGGGGATTTAGTATTGAGATGGGATACATGAAGGGAAGATAAAGGCAAACACGGTAAATTTGATCCCTTGTGGTATGGCCCATTCAAAATTAATGCAGTCAGAGGAAATAATACTTTCATGTTGGAAAATCTGGAAGGAGAAGTGCTGAGATCTTTGTGAGCGAACGTATTTCCAGAAACATTATTTCAATATTAACGATTTCTTTGGTTCATCATTAGCTCTCATCAAGTTGTGGCCTTTGTACATTTTCATCAAGCAATATGTGACTCACATGCGAGGGTGAAGCATTGTCTGGGTTCTTGAAAGTTTGGCATCAGTTAAAAACTTACTGTATCCCAGAATAGACAGGATGTTTGGACAGGTTATCTACATATCCTTTTTATATTTCATTTTGAAATTATGAAAAGAAAATTCAAAAAAAAAAAACATATAAGAATTCAAAAATATGCTTTAAGTATGAAGTTTTGTACTTTAGCATAAAAAAAAAGGGGAATGCATGTTTTTCCGTTTTTATTTTATATATGTGAAGCGGGTGTCAACTTTAGATTGTCATATAAATATATAAAGGCTAAAGCTCGACGACTTTCATTGAGAGGCGTATAGTCATAGAAACTCATGGATGTACAATTGCAGAGGTTAACACCGTCAGTTATAAAATCCCGACCCCCCGCAGTTGACCGGTCAGATCTCCGAACTTTGGTGATCGACGGTTCTAATTAATTACGGGGGGTATGGGTAGAAACTCTCCGCCGTACTCACAGACCCCCCGCATGACGTCATCTGTCGAGGTGGGAACAAGCTGTCATTCACTGTGAACTGTCTTTCCACATCACCCTTGCATTTATTATGGTTTCCGTAGTCTATAAAAGGGGTTTTTCCGTCCCATTGTGATTTACTTGCGACTGTTTGCCCTGTTTAACCGCGTCCCGCCACCTTTGCACTATTCATTTCTTTGCGAATTGCTTTCAAATTTCTGTCAGTCATGGCCAAGCGAGCATCACTGTCTGGTTTATCAAGTTTCAGTCCTCTCCTAGATAGCGAGAAAGATGTTCATGACACCGTGTCATCCGTCAACCATCCTCTCTTGCATTATCAAGTAACCCTGAACACTGAAAAGTCCCCTGTGTTCTCTGCGATGAAAAGTTCGGGAGTGTTGTCCGCTTGTGTTCCCAAAACTCATTTTTTCCCTGAATTCATTTCTTAGTTGGTTTCGTCTATGTACCCTGGCAAGTGTTTTGTTATGAATTCCCAAGGAGAAAATATTCTACAGGTTTCAACTCAATTAATGCGTCAAGCATTATGTTGTCCAGAAAATGAGTCTCCGTTGCAGTTCTCTGAAGATTTGTTGATTCAGTATTTTGAGGAGCTTTTAGATGAGGAATTTAATCGTTGCATGTTGTTTTTGACATCAAGTCCAGAGAAGACTCAATTTGAAACAGGAAAGTTCAGTTTGGAGGCGTTTGATGTTCAATACAGGCCAGTTCTTAGCTGTATTATGGAGATTTTGGGGAGGGATGATGATCGCGAAATTGATAAGGCGGCCTTGGGAATGTTCGCTCTTATGATGAAACCAGGTGTGGTGTTAGATATCCCGTCCTTTTGGCAGGAAGTAGTGAATTCTCAATTGATCGCTTTCCCTCTAACAGGTTTTTTCCGATTTCCATCACTGGTAGTTTACCTATTTTTATATCAAAACGTTGAAGAGTTTATGAGTGTGGGTTTAAATATAATGGATATTAATAAAAACAAGCAGTCAGTTTTACTCTGGACTGATATGGTTAGAAAAGAAGAAAACGAAGCCGGGTTGTTTGAATTTGTCGACCATTTCATGACCACTGCTTATAAAATTCTGAATGGAACTCTTCCTCCATGCTTCTTGCCAAAGGCCCAGGAGTTCTTACAATTAGGACCTAATTGTAAATTTGGAGACTGGTTTGTTTTTGAAGATTACTCTGAGATTAGACTATATGGAGTCAGTATCGAGCCTTATAGGCTCCCAACCTTTGTTCCGATGAGACTTTTTGCCTTGGAATTTATAAGGCAAAGTCTTAATGTGGATCAAGTTCATTTTCTGCCCATGAAGAAAGGATTAATGTACAAGTTGCCTATGAGTGTAGGCCCTTTTGTTTTTAACACAAGACAAGCTTTTGAGGAGGTATCAAAAATATTGGAAGAGACACAGTTGCTGTTGGGAGAGAAATGGGCCTATGATCCACACGGGATTATTTCACAAAAAAGGGTTGAGAATGGGTATGCTGATTTTACTCATGTGAGTAAACCTGATTAAGAAAAATTGGCTAATCCAGGAGGGCCAAGTTCATCAAGGGTCAGTATTCAAACACCTGCAATATTGGAAAGGATAAGCAAGAGGGGAAGAGATGATGTTATTGAGATCGATGAGGAGGAACCCCGAGAGGAGAAAAGGACTAAATTAGTAGAAGATCACTCTTCCAATTCACCTGGTTTTACTCTCCAGGTCAGTGAAGAACATGGTGGCCCTTCATCTCCTAGCAGACAGGAACTTCATTTGGAAAAGGCTCCTTCCGTGAAGCAAGTGTTCTCACAGATTGAAGAAAAGAACAAAAGAATAAAGGCCAATATAGAAACACAGGCAGAGCACCATACATCTGTTGATCAAACAAGACTATTGACTGTAATGGATCTAGAGAAATATCAGTTTAAGATGGCGTTGTCGCATTCGACAGGAATGTCCCTTGGACCTTCAGGTAGCTTCAAGGAGTTGAACATAGTCATGGACGTAAAAAAGATCCCCTTGTGGGATAAAATGAATCTCCACATGCAGACAGGTCAGTTGATTGTCAATGATTTGGGCAAGTCTCATGCTACATCAGTCAAGACATAAAATATGCTTGCTAAGGTTGTCAAACAGTGCAAGATGGAGAAATCCAATGCCAGGGCGTTGACTACTCAAAATGATGAGCTGAAGAAAATCATAATGAAAATCGGGGTCGATCCAAATGATAAAAGCACAATGCAAAAACTAATGAAGAGTGCAGAAGCAAAAATATCTTCATTAAGGAAAAAGTTGAAGTTTCCAGCTATAGAGCACTCATTGGCGGCCGAAGTAGCAGAGGTTGAAAATGAAAAAGAGGCATTGCGACAGCAGTTGATGAAGAAGGATGAAGAACTCAATAAGGTAAAGCAGACTGCTATAACCTTACAGAATCAAATCCAGAACCATACTTGTACTTTTGATTTTTCTGCAGGTGGAGTCGACCCTCAAGCCCAGGTTGTTCAGCTGAACACATAATTAAAAATGGCGGAGAGAGATTGTAAACAGGCCCTGTCTGAATTGGCCACAGTTCTTAAGTTGATGCAAGGATGGGAAGGAAAGGCAAATGAGAACGAGCAGAAGTTACAAAAAGCCGAGGAAGAAATCAAAGAACTAAAGGAGAAATTGAAGGGAAATATTTCCATTATTAAAGCTAAGGATCTCATCTGGAACGAGATCATTTCAGAAATGCAGTCAAAATGGGATTCCATGAATATAATCGCCAGAGAGAAAAACATTATTTCAGAGCATGAAAAGGAGCTATTATCGGAGAAGCAGGCCGCTATTAAAAGATCAAATTGGGCGAAAAGATTCATGAATTTTATTAATGCGAGAGTGAGATGAAGAGGTGAAAAAGATATGGGGATACTGGATAGGTACTTCTATGCTGAAGAGGTAAACAAAATGATCATTAAAAATGACCTTCTAAAGGCTTCAGAGAAACGGTTACAGGGAATTAAGGAGATAGTTAAGAAATTTGATATTTCGTTTGATAAGTTGACGAGAACAAGATTGCCCTCATGCTGGAGGGAGGGAGGTGAGATTATGTCCTGGAAGTTTTATGAGGATCAATTAATATTTGCAAAAAACAGAGCAGATGGCCGACATGAGAAGACACAGATATTGAAGGGAGAAACAGTATTCAATTTTCTACACAGGCATTTTCTTCTGCTATGGATGGTGAAGACATTGTTCACAAGTAACCTTACTCACATCCAAGTTGTTGCCTTTACACTGGAGTATCATCGTTATAAGAACGCTCCGATAACTCAAGATAAACTCTGGAAGGAATGCAAGAAATTTTCTATCGACACAGAAAAGGGATTTCCAGCCAAACGACCCGCAGTATAGTTCAGCCGCAAATAGTCATTGAGACAGCCACTATTTCAGGAACATCAGTTCCCTTAGATTAGGAGTTATCATCTTTTATTATGTTTTAAATGAAGTCATGTAAATGTAATAGAATGTTTCCGAGGCATGTACCTCTACTATAGAGAGTAGTTAAGTAGTTAGAGTTAGTTGGAATCGGTTTTATAACTGGAAACCATTTTGGTTCAGATTGTATTTAAATACATTTTGAAGAAGAAAGAAGGTTCCGAGTTTTGGACCTTGAAAGCTAATTTTATCTTGAAACAATATTGAATGAATGAAAAAGTTTTGCAAGTTTCCATTATTCCATCTGTGTTGAAGAGTTTTCTGGGTTTTCATTTCCTTTCCATATCTGTGAATAAAGTAGAGTGATTAGAGCTGCAGGTCTCTTGATATTTATGTATCTAAGAGTTAAATATCCTTAATGGGTGCTCCTTTACTTTAGCTTATTTGTTTCCACTTCTTCAGGATTTTATAATGCCAGTTTATGTTTTAAACAGCATGACAAATTAAAATCCTTTTCTTTCCTCGTCTTCCATTCGCTCACTTCAATATAAAAGGAATATGGCATTGCAGAGCTAATAAAGATTTGATATTTGGGAAATGTATTATTAATATTTGAAGGGTTAAGAAACGGAGACATATATACATTTTGTGACATAATCTTTAATGTCTTGAGCACAGATTCTTGTACACAGCCAAGAATTGTTTCTCAAGGAACAACACATAGCACGAGCCATTTGTTGAACTGTTCCATTCATTCTTTCTGCCACGCCATTTTGTTTCGGAGTTCCAGCTATAGAAAATTGTCTTTTTATGGTACATTGTTCACAAAAATCAAAGCTTTCATCTGATATGTATTCTCCTCCTTATCCAGATCTAAGACATTTTATTTTTAGATCTAATTCATTTTCAACTAAAGATTTTAAGACCTTAAGTTTTTCAAATGCTCCACCTTTATGTTTCAATAAACCGATCCAACACATTCTAGAAAATTCATCAATGAATAAGATATAGTATTGTTCTCCACGAGGTGACTTTTTCCTTACAGGTCCACACAAATCATTATGTATAAGTTCAAGAGGTTTACTTGCTGATACTTCTTTGGCATTAAATTGAACCTTGGTTTTCTTACATAATTGGCATGACTTGCATATGTTACTTTCAGGTAAAGTGATGTTGGGTAGATCACAAACAACTTTGAGCTTGCTTGATTTTCTTATTTAAGAAAAGCTCCGATGTCCCAATCTTCTATGCCATAACCATTTTTCTGCAGATTTACCTAGATAACATTGCTCTTGGCCACATTTCAATACATACATATTGCTTGGTGTTCTTGCTCTTTTTATTACAATCTTTCCTGTGTCAAGTTCACGAACCACACACTCTTTTGATTGAAATACCACTTCATTTACTTGGTCACACATTTGACTAACACTTAACAAGTTATGCTTTAATCCATCAACATACATAATATTTTTAGCTTTAACCTTTTCTTTTAGAAAAGAAAATCCTTTACCCTTAATGGTAGCAGGAGAGTCATTTCCAAAAGTAACATTATTTTCTTTTTCTAATGCATTGTATGAGATAAGTTTATCTTTATCCCCTGTCATGTATTTTGAACATCCGATATCAATGTACCATTGATTTTCTTCTCCTTCTACAAATAAGGCTATGCCGCAACTTTCTAATTATAATTCCTTCCTTCTCCATACCTTAGAACTTGTGGATATTTGTTCTTTTGGCTGAAGTTTGCTCCTACATTCAGATTCCTCATGTCCAAAGTTATTGCAAAATGAACATTGAATTTTGTCTTGAAGAGGAGAAAAATTATTATAAGTATTCTTCTTTATTCATATCTCATTTCTTTGATTTCTTGCTTCTCTAGTCATGATGGTTTTGTATGCAACACATTGAGAAGCTTTGTGACCAAAATTATGACATGAGAAATGCTATCCATTAAAGAAGAAATTTATGTGATCATAGAACCTTCTAGTGTTGTTTACCTTTTGACTGATATTTTTGTTATTGTTCATCCTTGAATTTGAATGATCATGCTTTACCTGGACATTTTCTTTGTTCTTTTTCTAAGTGATGAAACTTTGTTGGTTGGCTTTTGTTGCATTTAGATAGCTTGTAGATGAGGATTTTTCTGACTGAGAAGATTCGCCAATATATCCAAGACCTGTCTTCGCAAGAGGAGAATATTGAACCTTGATAATTTCATCTAAGGTTTCAGATCCTTTACCAAATCTAAGATTTAGAGTTTTTACTTTCTCAAGCTCCTTTCTTAGACTTACAATTTCACATTCTAATTTCTCATTGTGCTTCTATTTTTCTGTGAGTTGATTCTTTAGAGTATCTATGGAAATTTTTTTTCTTCTAAACATATTTTCAGTTGAGTGATTTCTTCAAGAAAGTAATTTTCTTTTAAAGCATCCATAAATATTTAGCCTCACTCACTAGTGTCTTTTTCAAATGTCATGAGTAGTCTAAGTTCTTGATCGAATTCTCCTTCTTCACTATTTGACAAGCCATCACTATCTTCATGAGTATAATAGCTTTTTCTATTGACAAATCGTTTCTTATTACCTTTTGCTAAATCCCTTCCCCTTTCACGATTATCTTTATGAGTACATTTAGCAGCATAATGACCCACTCTTCCACAAGAAAAACATTTGAAAGGAATCTTACCTTTGAACCTTCTGCCAAGCTGAAGTTTCTTTACAAAATTTACCTCATCTTCTTCTGATACATACCCTGATTCTTTTTGTTCTTCCTTGTCCATTCCTTTTGTAGTAGCTCTAAAAGCAACTTCTTTGACTTCAGACATACCTACTTTTCTCATTTCAAAAGTAGTTATGATCCCATGAAGCTTAACAACAGTAAGAGTCTATAGATCCTACTTTTCTTCAATAACAAACACTTTTGACTCGAATTTAGGAGTTAGAGATCTTAATATTTTCTCTACCAACGTTGTGTCTCTTATGTCTTCACCCAGACTTCTCATACGATTTACAATCTCATCTAGACAAAAAAATAAACTAGCAATACTTTCATCATTATGCGTTCTAAGATTTTCATATTGAATTTTGAGAGATTGGAGTTTAGCACTTTTTACCTTGGCATCACCTTCATAACCTAGAATGATTTTGTTGCATATCTCCTTCGTTGTCTTTAACTGCATAACCTTGAAAAATTATGATTCGATCAAGCTTCCCAATAATGCATTGACAAATTTTGCATTAGTTTCATAGTTCTTCCTTGCTTCTGGATCTATGGGAACTGTAGCCAGATATTAGTAACTGCCTTCAACAATTTCCCAACCATTTGCTCCAAGAGATTGAAGATAGGGTATTGTTCTTGTCTTCTAGAAGATTAAATTGTTTCTGTTGAAGAGTGGAGGTTTGATAGATGATGTTCCATCTTGATTGCTCATCTTGAAAGATCTTCCTTCTAGCGATTAAGCTTCTTAAGAAGGACCTGCTCTAATACCAATTGTTTGGAAAAATACTAAGAGGGGGGGGGGGTTTAATTAGTATTTACAATAATCACAATCTTTTACCTTTTTTTATTGATTTCTATACGTGACTCTAATTAGTCCAACTAGCGTATGCACACAACTTTCTTAAATGAAACATGTGTATACCCAAATAACTTAATGTTCAGATAAATCTTCAGAAACTTTACTTAGCCCAGTTCATCAGTTATGAATCATACATTTAAGCAGAAAAAATGTGTTGTAATAACATAATAAATCATCACACAAAGGCATCACACATGAACACCAAGATTTAAGGTGGAAACCCAAGTCGAGAGAAAACCACTATTGTTGTCATCTTTGTCTTCAATATTTATTATATAGAAAATTTCTTACAATGTTGTACATGCATAGACTCATACTAGCATGCAGGCACCCACCTGTAAAAGGTTACAACCTTCTCTCGTTCTCCAACTGCTACTGGAAGGGAGTTCCCATTAGGGGAATTTTGAGGTATAAAATGGGCCACCTAAGAAAAATGTACAACAAAAAAAAACTTTATAAGAACCAATAGGATTCAAGATGATGATGTCAACCTGCATGGGGGATGATTCACCATTTTTTAAGTAAAAGGGTAAAAATATTAAAAAATAATAAAATAATAAAACTACTTTTTCAACCCATATTTTCAACTTATCTCCCAAAGTTTTTACTCAAATTTCGAGTGGGAGTACTTGTTGGATGCAAAATTTAATTCCCCATCCAAGGAGTACCCATGTTGCATACTTTTGATGGACCATGCTACACGGAAATGAGAAATAAATGAAAAAATGTGATTGCAATCACATTTTTCATGTATTTCTCATTTTTCGTGTAGTAGGATCCATAAAAAGTATGCAACATGGGTACTCCTTGGATGAGAAATTAAATTTTGCATCTAATGAGTACTCCCACTCAAAATTTGAGTAACCACTTTGGGAGATAAGTTGAAAAAGTAGTTTTTTCTTTTTCCCCTCCAAAATTTGATGATGTAATCAAATATTATTCTATTATTTCCACTATAATTTTATAATTTCCTTAAGAGGTCCATTTTAGACCTCAAAATTCCCCTAATGAACCCTTTGATCTTGTTTACCAGCCACTACTAGAAGGGAGCTTCAACCCCCTGAACTGATCACCAACTTCTACTAGCAGGAAGATTCGACTTCCACACTGAAGGCTTAAGCCCTCAGAACCACTGCAGACCATGTTTCATAAATTTTCACATTGGATCCAACAAATTCAACACAACAGAAGTTGTAGAAAAACACTAATAACCATCAACCAATCTTCAAACATAATAGTGAGATCATTGTAACCAGTTCACATTATTAAACCCAAACTTCTAAATTAATACGCAGAATCAACTTCAACCTTGATCATTTATAAAACAATTGTAGACGCTACTTTACTTACTGCAACCTGCGTGTATACACACTTTCTATGCATGGACCTATGTATAGATTTTATATACTAAGAAATAGAGTTCTGTTGAAACTCAGAATAGATCAGAGATATTCATATACATTTTGTCAGATTTACATAATCCTTAAACAATTAGTAGCATCCATAATTCTCAATCAACCAGTCACTGATCATATTTATACATAATCAACTAGCAGCATAAGCAGTATTCAAACAATCCAGATCTACATGAAGACTTTATTGACAGAGAACATTAACACAACAGAAATGAGTATACATTTTCTTCATCAATCTTCAGAAAATCCCTAACTTCCATACGCGCCTTTGCTGAAACGAACCTGTGGGTATACGTGCTTTCACCGTAACGAAACAGCGTATAGATTTGTAAATATTATAGGAGAGTTTAGCTCTTCAAAGCAATAAACTTTAGATCATATCTTATACTTCAACAATTATGCGCTAGACCACAGATCTAAGCAACTCATAAACATAGCATGCAAATACATAGTCATTTCAGGTCTAGAGAGCTTTATCCATTATTGTATTCATGATTGCATCAAAATATCAGATCTATCTATTGATTATAACCCATTCCATACATATATAATTCAGATTGAAGTATTCATTCAATTCCCATTCTCTTGCACACACCTTTTTTGAACTATGATCCTCACCTCCTTCTATAGATAGTCAATATCAAGAGCCAAAACCACACAAGTGTTGCTGATATTCTTGGATGGGATCAATTAACTGATATTACGCTCAATATTGTGGATTAATACCATGGTAGGGACCCCTGCTATCATAAATTTACCGCGCAAACACATATGTGACTTTGCTTCTTCTTACCCGCGTGTATACGTGACTTTTCCTTGACCAACTTGTGTATATTTTCTTAAACATGTGCTTATATATTTGCCCCATCACTGTGCCATATCTGAGTTTATCTAGAACCATTATATTTGGTCTTTTACAAGTGGGTTGCCATCAATGACAACCCATGCAATATTAATTCCAACACCTATGCCTATTGAGTCCCTTGAAATGTGTTTTTTCCAGAGAACTATTTTTACTTCTAATGAAGATCTCTTGGAAGCCATGATCAATGAGTGTCCCTTGAAATGTGTTCCTTCTTGCCAGAAGCCATGACCAGGTCCTTATGAGGATAGTTCTTTTACTAGGTCAACCTAGTTAAAAAATGAACAATTCCCTATGAGGATGATTCTTTCATTGTGTCAACCTCATTAAAAAATGAATCATATCCTCATGAGGATGGTTCTTTTACTGCTTCAGCCTCAGTAAAAAATGAAACAGACCTAATGAGCATAGTTCCTTTTCTTATGTAAACCTGGTTAAAAATTGAAACAATTTCCCATGAGCATAGTACTTTTTCTATATCAATCTCATTAAAAAATGAAACAAATCCTCCCCTAATTGAGTCGAGTATTTGACTAGATTTCATAAGCATTGAGTCGTATATTTCATTTGATCTCGTGAATGAATATTCATTTCATCTTCGTATTATTAATAGTCTACTCAAGTGAATGAAATGAAGCTTGGGGGTAATGTGCCTATATCGTTATGTTGGGATCATGAAAACTTATCTCAAGCACAGTTTCATCTTTGTTTCAATCTTGTGTAAAAATGAAACAAATCTCAACATAGTTTTTCTCTATTTCAAGATTGTATAAAAATGAAACCTACCTCAAGTCCATTTTGGATATTATTTTCAAGTCTCGTTAAACTGAGGGAAATACCAAGTTTATTTTTCTATCTTTTCATGCTCGTAAAACGTACATGAAAATGCCGAGTTATTTCCATATTTTCATGTTTGTTACTTAAATTGAAATTCGGTGATATGAGTAAAATTTTATCACGTTTCCGAACTCATTAAAACTTACAAAAAAGAGAAATATTGGAGTTACCTTTAATCTCTTTTCTTACTCTCTAAACATGAAAATATTGTCGAGTATGCTTGTTTGTTTCGAACTCATTAAATAAAATGAAAAATGTTTGCTTGATATAAGTTTACCCCTTTTTCGGATCATGTGGACTATTTACGAAAAAGGTATAATTTGACTAATCATTGTCAAAATATTTCTCTCCTACATTATTTTACCTCTTTTTAGGCTTGAGAGACTAAATTTATGAAAAAGGGCATTTGGATTTTACTTATTTTTTTCTCCTGACTCCCTAACACTGAAAAACACCAAGTTTTAATTTCTCCAAACTCGTTAAAGTTTACATTGAAAGAACTCAATGAGTTTTTTTCATGTCTTTTCAAACTCTTTAAACATGAAAACGACATCGATTTATTCCTTCACTAGACTAGTAAAACATAAAGAGTGCAGGACTTGTCCATCATGACGTGATCGAACCACCCCTTCCTAGGGTTCATTAAAAATACTTTGAAGGACTCATCTAAAGGATGAGCTTATAAGACAAGAAAATTTTATCCTTATCAAGCTTGAACAAAAATAAAGAGGCACTTTCCAGTAATGGTGTGGGGAAATTGGGAAGAAACATTCATTTTTGTATCTCATTAAAGGTAGTATGTCACTATTGAACATGACACTTCGTCACATTTGTGTCCGAGTTGGGAAATACATTTGTCTCATAGTTAATTGAACCTCATTGAAAGTATTCAGTTGGTTTTGGGAATTACCGTTGAGTCAAAATCTACAAAGTTAAAGTGTCGTGTCATCAAAATGTTCAAGGTAAGTCCAACCTCACTCAAAATTGCCTTGGAATTTGTAGCCTTCATTCACATCGAACATCCCTGAGTCAATCTTGAATTACTCTGTTGGGGTCCTGTGTTTTGATAGATTGGCTTACCAAAAGACAAGGCAACATACAAACCAAACTTTAGAGCTCTAGGATCTAGCCCTCCTAGTCTCAGAGAGGGATCTCTCAATATATTTATAAAGATGTATCTCGAAAGGTTTAGAAATTGATTTTAGGCTAGTTATGGGGTGCAAGGTTGTTTGTTTGTTTTTTTTTGGTTTGACAAGTATGTTTCATGTGGTATAGATAGAGCATGGGAATCTACAATCCATTGGGAAATGGAGTCATGTGAAGAGTCTAAATAGTTCTGACAGAGAGGGAAGGGAAACCAAAGGGAAAATATAACTTGGTCTAGGACCTGTTGAATAATATAGGTGAAATGGGATGAACGTTTAGGACTAAGAGTGAAAAACAAACTAAACAACTTGGTCTAGGATCTGTTGAATAATATAGGTGAAATGGGATGAACGTTTAGGACTAAGAGTGAAGAACAAACTAAACCATTTCTCAATGAGTTAAAGGATTCAGGGAACACCCTATTTTCTCCAGTAAGCTCACTGCTTTGGACTTAACCAATATAAACACTCAAAGAAAGGATAAATGCAGACTAAACCTTCTAAATTAATTATAGGATTCGGGGAACACCCTATTTCCTCCTACAAGTTCACCTTTGAGGGCTTAACCAACAGAGACATACAATTTCATTCAAAGAAGAGGGAACGCCTTAGACATCTAGGACTACAATTATAGGGACCTTTAACACAATAGTTACAATAATGAACAGAGGTTATGATTGAAACAAGCCTCTCTATCAAATTGCAAATATTAATAATCAAAGGGAGATTTCAGATACAGCATTCAGTGGCAAAGAAAGAGGGAACGCCTAGGCAGTCTTGAGCACAACTGAGTTAACCATTTCTGAAATAAAACAAACTGAATATAAAGAGAGCTATTAGACTACCCTGTCACATTCAGTAGAAAAAAACATATAAACAGTGAAGGATAAATAGGTCAAAGGTGCTTCTAAGATACATTTCTCTGCCTAAATTTTGTATCCTATTGTAAGCAAAGCATGATGGAACAAAGTGGAAAAATAGGAAATAAAATTAACAATAATAAGTACTTCCCCAAAACCAGGCTCAGGGATTCAATGGACCTGCCTCCTTCATCAACAGAAAAACATAGATCTTCACACTCTTTCAAAACACCAAAGCTTCTTCAAAGCAGCAATATGTATTACTTTAGAAAACACAAAATGCTAACCTTTTACAATGAGACTTCGAAGAGTATTTATAGGGAAAATGAGAAAAGTAGGTGGGGATATTTTAATGAACATAAGAGATTGGAGAAGGTGTTTCGAATGCTCCATTCTGTGCTTTAAACATTTTGTTGAATTCTAGATAGGATCAATAACTTTGCAGCTCGTTTGAGACTATTTGGATATGACAGAAATCACCCGCAGGGTGTCCTTGAGAAGAAAATTATTTGGAGAGGTGCTATTATCTTCTCGATGTGAGTTAAGTGAAGAATGGGCTATGAGGACTCCCATACTTCCAAATAACTGCCTCTAACAATTTGTAGTCTCTTCCTTGGTGCAATAACTGCTTGGCAGACTTGTGTGCATGGGTAAAGGTCATGTCTGTGTCAGTCATCGCTCTTCATCACTAACTGCTCTGTCTCTTTGTACTTAAATAGTATTAGAGGCGTTTATGCTTCTCTTCTGCTGATTGCTCGAAATGCTTGTGTACCGATGCTGGTCTTCTATGTTGTGTATCTTGCCACTAGGAATGTGATCATCGTCTCTTCTGAGTGTTTGTGTACAGGTGGAGGATTTTGCTGAGCTAGAGGGTCACTGATGGTTCATGGGATATGATCTGTTGATTGACATGCCCTCGCCTTCTGGTTCTGGTCCTTTTGACTTTTCTTCCTAGTCCTGAGATCGTTGTCTGAGCCTATGTGTCACCTCTGTGACTGAAAAATGTTAATTCCTTCATCGGCCATGAAAAACCTGCAAACATACGAAAACATGTTATGAAATCCTGCAGGCTGGGATTAAACTGTTGCAAAGGCTCTGGGTGGCGAAGGAACAATGAGGAAGAAAGTGATTGCAGCGGAAAAATGGGGAACAACACTGGCAGTGCAGTTAACCAGGTGCTTTGGGGGTTTGGGTGTGAGGATAAATTGGGGCCATTAGATTAGGATAATCAACGGTGGGGATTCATCGACGAAGTTGTTTGGAAGGTGAGATGGGCGTTATGAGAGTGAAGACATGAAATGGCATGGGCTATTGGATTAGAATAATCGACGGCGGAGATCTTTTGCTAGATTTTTTTGGGAGGCCGGGTGAAAATGGGAAAAGACAGAGGCGAGATTAAGTCAGAGCCGTCCGATTAGGGTAATCGACGGTGGGGATCGCCCGATGGAAACATTGGGGAACAGGGGAAAAGAAAATGGTCAGGGTTATGGTAAGATCTAGGTCGTTAGATCAGATCAATCAACAGCTAAGATTAAAAGGGAAAATACACTGTAGAGGGCGGTAAGGCAGCAACCAGAATGGTTTTCGCGCAGCTTTCCAGTGGTTTTAGAATTTTCCCAAAAAAAAACGCGATATCATTCATCACACGACACCTATCCCTTTAAAACTGCCCATATCACGTAAATTTGAAACATTATTTCTCGGACGCAAAAATTATGCGAAATGCATATTAGCCATGGGATTATGGGCAAGGAGATCTGACAGTGGAAATGACAGCGTGATGGGGAAAGGTGCACGGGCGGTAAGGTGGGAAGAGTCAGTGGTGATTTAAATGTTGACCATCGGATCTACGAAATGGACGACGGAGATCTAATCAGGGATCGGCGAAACAGTGGAACGGAGGAAGGGGAAGGCGGATTGCGATGAAATCTGGACTGTCAAATCTGGCGGAATGGACGGCTAGGATTTAATCACATCGGAGAAGGGTAGTGGGCCAAAACTCCGAAGTATTTTGATTTTGTGATTTGCGATTTAGCGTGGACCATCAGATCATTAAAGAGATCAACGGTCGGGATTAGATTGGAGGGGGAAAGATGGAGGGCACAGGGGTGGACTGCGATTAAATCTGGGCCGTTGGTTCTTGTGGATTCAATGGTCCAGATTAAATCGGCGGATTGGCATCAGAGGAGGCAATGGAACGTAAAAAACAGAAGATGTGATTGCCGATTGTGCGATGGAGCGTAGGCCGTTGGATCTGTGAACGATCAACAGTCTAGATCAAGTCGTAAATCGCATAGGCGAAGGGGAATATAATGGATGGGCGCGATGCTCTCGAGCACTGGCCATCGGATCTGGGAAGATTGACGGTGGAGATTGTGGCGGAGGCCGACAGAACAAAATCTCATCGCATCGCAAAAATATAAGAAACAAAGGAAAAGGTGGTAAAGGAAAGATCCGATTGCGATTGTACGATGGGGCTTAGCGAGAGTGCGATTATATCTGGCCATTGGTTCTTGTGGATTCAACTGTCTAGATCTAATCGCGGGATCGGCGTCGGGGAAACACGAAAAAGGGAACACAGTAATTGAAATCCCCGATTGCGATTTGTGATTAGACCTTGGTTATAGCTCCAGTCATGTCTGGAAAAGGCGCTAGGGCCAAAACCGAAAGGGGCTTAAGGCCTTAGTGCAGAAATGAGTTTTTAGGCCAAAAAACAGGGATTTTTATGGATTTTCTTGGCTTTTGGTAAAGGGGAAAAGGGTGTTTAAACCTGTAAAAGGGAAATTTTAGAGGTTCAAAGGGATTTTGGAGGCTTTTCAGAGGGAAATGGGGGTCTTAAAGAGGAAAAGGAGGCTTTATGAAAATGAAGGGAAATGAGTCAAAATGGGCAGTTTCAGAGGCTTTTGAAACAACTTTCTTTGGTGAAACAGCACGGCTTTAAGATGGAAATAGTAGTGAAGAAGAAACTTCAGGATGGAACAACATAAGACTTCAAGGATGATAGATTTTCAAAGGAAATATATCTCTTGAAGGCTTAAAAACAAACTTAGCCACCGTTTGGTATATCAGAAATTATAGGTGGCTAACAGTGGCTCCACTTGGGGAGGACAGCTTGCCCTTTAGGTATCCAGAACCTCAGTACTCTTTGTATTCAGCAGACCAATGCCTTTTCCATTTGGCAGTAGTTTTTCTTTCCTTGATTGGTCTTCTTTTGATCTGATAACCTTTGCAGCAACCTGAAAAAATTGTCATTCTTAAAAACAACATTTTTACCTACCCATTCCTACTGTCCTAGCATTTTTTCTTCTTTTGAGTGCACTTGGACTGGAAAACTCTTTTTCTAACAATTTATTTTGCAAACAAAAAAATAAACCTATCTAATGCTACCCTTATTTCTTCTAAGAGCCCATATTAAACAGTTGGACTCTTAATTCTCTACCTAATCTAGTACCTGTCAGGATTAAACAGTCTGACAGGTTTTCATTCTCTATATTCTAAGACAGAAATTGAAAATGCAGTCAAACCAGGATTAGACTGTCTGGTTTTTTGTGGGTCCATGGCATAAAAACAGCTGCTCATGAACCAAAAATTAGCAAAAATTACAAAATTGGGAAGGCTTGAAATTCTGAAAAGTAAGAGTATCCTTCCTTCTTCCTGTGACTCAGATTTTGAGCTTTTTAGAGTCACCTTTCTTTCTTCATTTCAGCTCAGGTTTTGATCATGTTAGAGCCGCTTTCTTCTTCTTCGCTGGTCCAAGTTTTGAGCATGTTAGAACCAGCTCTGCTTTTTCTTCTTTTGGCTCAGGTTTTGAGAGAATTAGAGCCATATTTTCTTCTGCTTCTATGGTTCAGATTTTCAGCATGTTTGAACCTTTATTTTTGGTACGGGGCTATACCTTTCTTGTTTTATTTCTGCCCTCTTTTCCATTTTCTATTGTTTTTTGTATTTTTCTTTCTATTTTTCTCTATACAACGGTATGTACAATGGATAAAAACTCTAAAACTTAAGACTCTTGACAGAAGTAGTGTTTAAGCATCCTGCCATTGACAAGACCACCTAACACTTCTTCACTATTCAGTTCTTGCAGGAAAAATGCATTGTGCCCTCTTAAAGAATTAATAATGTAGGGCCCTTTCCACAGGTTCTCAAACTTACCATGTTTTCCTTTTTCTTCTCTTCTTGAATCCCATTTGAGAACCATGTTCCCCACTTGGAAGTCATTTTCCTTAGTCCTTTTGTCAAATTTCCTCTTGATGTTTTCTTGGACTGCTTGAGTTCTCTGGTAAACTTCCTCTCTGGTCTGTTGCAAATGGATGGTTTGATTGATCCTTCTCTGCATGTCATTTTCTTCAACTTGGACTTCTTGAAGGAGTTTCATGACTGGAACTCCTAAGGATGTTGGGAAAACAGAATCCATGCCATAGACCAACTGATAGGGGGATGTGTTGATCGACTTTTTGGTGGTTAACCTATCTGCCCACAAAGCATGAACCAACTTACCATGCCATGCTTTCTGAGTCTGCTCCAACAGCTTTTTGATGATGTTGATCAGGATTTTTTTAAAAGATTCAGAAATTCCATTTCCTTTGGGGTAATAGGTAGTAGAGTGGCCCAAGGTGATCTGATATTTATGGCAGAACTCAACCATCTTCTTGGATTTAAAGGCAGTAGCATTGTCTGTGATTATTTTTCTTGAACAGTCGAATTTGGACAATATGTTGGTCTCAAGGAATTTAATAATGATAGAGTCAGTAGCATTCCTAGTGGGTTTGGCCTCTATCCATTTGGTAAAATATTCTGTGGCTGTGAGGATCCATTTGTGTTGGGTTGAGGAGGGTGGATGGATTTCTCCTATGAATTCCAAACCCCACTGTTGGAAGGGTGTCTCAACACTAATAAGCTTCAAGGGTAAGGGCAAGAGCTTTCTTCTACCATCAAAAATCTGGCACTTGTGGCAAGACATTACTAGTTTGTGGGTGTCTGGAAAGAGGGTGGGCCAATAATAACCAGATCTAAGGATCTTGTTTGTTTTGCTCTTCCAATTTAAGTGCCCCCCACATTCTCCTTCATGCATTTCATGCATGATCTTTCTTGCATCATTCTCAAGTAAACATTTTAGTAGTATCCCAACAGCATTTTTCCAATATAACACTCCATCTATCATGCAATAATTTAAAGCCTTCTGTTTTACAAATCTGGCCTTTGTTTTCGATAAAGAAGGAGGAGCATTTAAGTAAAGCAGTACATAAATAATATCAGCATACCATGGATATTTTGTGAATGTTTCTTCATTAAATGGTGCTAGGAACTCTTGTATATCTTCTAAGGCATCAACCATATTCATATCCAGAACTTTGAAGTTAGATTCGGCCATAAGCTTTGCTAATCCTTGTCCCTTGATGAGTTTAGTAGGCCTGATTTCTAAGTCGTATTCCAGAATAGTGGCAATCTACTTTCCCCTTTTACCATCAGGGTCCTGACTTAGAATATATTTGACTACGGTGTGTGGCACAAAGGCAATGATATGAGAATGTAAGATGTATACTCTAAAATCCTTTAACGCTTTTACCAATTCCAATGCTTTCTTTTCCATGATGTTGTATTTGAGTGGGGCATCGCTTAAGGCTTTACTGAAGAAGGATATAGGTTGTTCTTTCCCCAATTTATTCTTCTGTAACAATACTGCAGCTATTATGTGTTCAGATGCAAAGGAAAAAATATAAAAATCTTTGGTGAAATCAGGATTGATCAGGACTGGAGCTTGAGTAAGGGCTTGCTTTACCAGTTCAAATGATTGTTTAGCTGGTACTATCCATTTAACACCTACGTCTTTCCTAAGCATGTTAGTGATGTTTCTTAATAGCTCAGCAAGGTTGGGGATGAACCTCCTCAAAAAATTAATCTTTCCAATGAAAGATTGTAACTCTTTGAGATTTCTGGGGTGGCTGATATTCAGTATGCCATTAATTCTTTTAGGATCTATCTTGATCCCTTCTTTAGAGATTACGTGCCCAAGAAGCTTTCCTTCTTGGAGGCCAAAGAGAGTCTTTTTGGGGTTTAGTGACAAGCCAAATCTTCTGCATTTCTCAAAAAGTTTCCTTAAATGTTCCAAATGTTCTTCATCAGTTTTAGAGAAAACAGTAATATCATCAAGGTAAATGATTATAAAGTAGCCTATGTCTTCCGAGAAGACTATGTCCATGGCCCTCTGGAAGGTGGCTCTTGCGTTCATCAAACCAAATGGCATTTTGACATACATGAATGTCCCCCAAGGTGTGGTAAAGGTTGTCTTATGCTGATCACTTGGGAGGACTAACACTTGATTATAACCCGAGAACCCATCCAGTAAAGATATTATTTTTGACCCAACTACCCTCTAAAGGATGTGGTCCATTTTGGGCAAGGGGTAGTTATCTTTCAGAGAGGCTATGTTCAGGTGTCTGAAGTCAATACATAGCCTAATATCCCCTATCTTTTTCCTGACAGATACTAGATTGGAGACCCATTCTGAGTATCTGATGGGAACAATGATCCCTGCATCATACATCTTCCTAATTTATTTTTCTATTGCAGGTAGTAAAACAGGGTTTATCCTCCTTAATTTATGTTTGAATGGTTTCTGATTTTCCTTAAGATGGATCTTGTGCTGAATGATGCTAGTGTCATATGACTTCAAATCTTTATATTCCCATGCAAAAACATCTATAAACTCTTTGAAGAGTGCTACGTATTGTTATTTAATGTGGGCAAGAAGGGTGCTAGACAACTTAATCATTTTAGGCTCAGTTGGGCTACCTATATTGTGCTCTTATACATTAGTTTCCACGGGTTCTGTTTTTGGTTCCTTAGCCACATCGTTGAAATCAAAGAGTTGTTCTAGTGGTGCAAGGCCTTTGGGTATGGTATCACCTTTACACTCTAGAACTTCAAGGTCCTTTTGGTCTGGATCATCCGATAAATTTACTTTGAAAAGATGATCAAACTGATTTATATCAGTAGGAGAGGGGGGCTCTGTTTCAGGCATTTGTTCCCCATCTGAACATTCTTTTTCATGGCTGCAACTTGGTGATGCTGTGGAAAACTCATTTTTTGATTGTAGGAAATCCTCTATATGTTTGTCATTGTTAAAAACCTGCCAATGATCTTCGTTATCAGGCACTTCTGGTCTGTTTTTTACCTTTATAATGAGTTGTTCCTCGATTTGTGGTGTCTGGCAGTTGCTAGCAGCAAAAGCAAGTTCATTTGCTAGGTGATTTTGGGCTCTTGGTATGAACACTAGCTCATATTTTTCGAAAGTTTTCAGGAGGTATAAAACAGTGTTTCTATATTCTCTGAGTCTAGGGTTTTTGGTTGCATATTCCCCTTTGATTTGTCTGATGATCAACTCAGAATCTCCTTGTACTGATATCTTTTTGGCCTTTAAATCTTTAAGTATGTGCAGGCCAAGGAGAAGGGCTTCATACTTTGCAATGTTGTTAGTGCATGAAAATTCTAATTTGCAGGCATGTCCTTTGTTTGTGTTGTGTATCCATACACCAACCCCTGCACTATTTTTGCTGCAAGAGCCATTGAAACTAATTTTCCAAAGTGTTTCTGTTTCATTTTCATTTGTTTTGTGTTGCTCAAGGCTGCCAGGGGCCGAGGTATCTAGAGGTTGAGAGGAAGACATATATGAATGTTCTGGTGCACTAATGTCCTGCTCAATTTCTTTCTCTGTTTGGGTGACCTCATCTTCGTTGTATAAAATGAAGGAATTTAAATCTGAATGGGTGGAATAAACAGGAGTGTTGTGAGGTTTGTCCTTGCTACTCACCATATATTTCATAAGGGTTTCCCTATACAATCTTCTGGTTTGACCAAATACTAGTATTGTGGCATAAGACATATCCATTTGGAGGCTGCTTTGAATCTTAGCTCCCCATGATCTAGATAATAGCATTCCATATTATGGGGGAATGTCAGCTACTACTACATCCATTACAAGGTTCTTAGCAGGAATTTGGGATAATTTAACGCACAAATATTTAATTAATCCGAAGAATTTGACCTTTCTTGAATCAAAGGAGTACAAGTCTTTGTAGGGTCTAGTGATCTATAAGCCTAAGCTTTCCATTACTGCTTTATGCATAAGGTTGTGTGATGTTCCTAAATCCAGCATGGCATTGTGTAAAAATTTTTCATGTATGTTTAGGCTGACATAGAAGGGAGGCACATCCCCTTCTTGATATTTTCCTTCAATTTTAGGACCAAACAACAGCTTTGGCTTATCATATGTCAAGTTCAAAGTAGCAGTATCAACATGTATGTTCAGAGCTTTTAGGACTTGGTCTTTGTACACTTTCTGGGTCACTAATTCAGCCAGAGGTATGTTAATTTTAATCTTTGCAATTTCTCCCTCAAGGCTGAAAGGAACTATCAATTTGGTTGTATTTACATCTTTTTTCTCATTTGTGTTTCTTTTAGCAATTTTGATTTGCTGGGTTTTATTAGGACTGTCAATCTGAGTTGTTTTATCAGGGCCACTAGTAGAGGTACTAGGGAAAATCTGTTCAACATTTTGCTGGCTGCCTTTTTCTTTGTTTAAATCAGCCCTTTTGGCTATTGTGATAGTTTTTTTTGTTGTCTTTTTATTCTGATTTTCTGTACTTTTCCTAACAGCAGAGCTAATGTTTTTTTCATTCGGACTATCTATGTTCCCTTTGCTTCTTAGATCATAATGTTTATGTACCTCCATGATTTCATTTTCAAACCCCAATCTATAATCTTCAGAATCCTCATGTGTGTCTTCCTTTGGTTATGAGGAGAAGAAACCTTGTTCTTCTTCAGTGAGGAAAACATCATCCCCACTATCTGATCCAATCAAGTTCACATGGTTTTCTCCCAATTTTTAAATCTCCCTTTCTTCCTCTTGATCTACGTAGTTCTGTTGGAAGGGAGCTCTAATTTGCTGGTCATTATCTCATTGTCTATCTTGATTGTTTTCTCTTCTAAAGTTCTGGTTTCTATTTCGATTTTGGAGGTTGCTTTGATTTTCTCTTGGTGGCACTGTATCATTCAAGTTTATCTTTTCAAGCATTCTCTCCATTACTTTCACTAGGTTGTCAATTTTGGTATCAGAGGATGAGGTTGACAGTGCAGAATCATCTTTATAAGTTACCCTCTTCTCTGATCTTAACCTAGCTCTTTTCTCAATTAAGTCTGCTTCTACACTCACAACTCCCTTCTTCATTTCTTCTAGAGTTAAATAGTCTCTTTCCCTTAGCTGATAAGCCATATTTGCATCAAATCCTTTGGGATATTTTACCAGGGCCATGCCTTGGGGAGGTTTCATGTGAGGAGGAAGGGCATTGCAGACATTGTTGAACCTAGTGGAGTAATCATGGACACTCTCTCCCTGATTTCTTTTAAGGCTCTGATACTCTGCTAGTATCTAGAGAGGGTTTCTTTTGAATTCCAATTTGTTTATGAATGCTTGATGTAATGAGGGAAGGTCATGGATGCTATTAGGAGTTAAGCCTTTAAACCACTTCTTTACTTCTCCTCCTAAACTCTGGGCAAAGATTCTTATTTTAACGGTCTCATCATCTATTTCCATGTAATCAAATGCATCTCCCATTCCATCTACATGTTGTTGAGTTGTGGTAGATTATTTTCCAGTGAAGTGGGGAATTTTAGATTGATAGTCATTTGGTAAGGGAACCAAAGGTTGTGGTAACACTAGTGGGGCATACCATGTTTCCATGGCAGTGTTTTGTGGAGGTAAAGGATTAGCTTGAGTAGCAGGTGTCTGGATGGCTGAACTGCTTAGGCCAACAACAAATTGTTGAGCATATTTAGGGTGAGAGAGACCCAAGTTATGAATGAAGTGAATATTAGGGGGTGTTGATGGAGGGGTTTTTCTGTCACTAATATGTTGACCACTATGTGGTGGTGAGCTTGGAGGCTCAAAGTCTATTTTCTCTGTAACACTGAATGACTTAGTTCTTGGTAAATTACTTGGTAAGTCTAAGTCAACTTGAGTATTTGATAGAGCTGCAAGGTTTTCAGGTGCTGACTTAGCTCTATAAATGGGTCTGACAATAGTTGGACCCCTAGATCTGAGAGACTTCTGAAGAATTCTTTCTGGATTGTCAACTATTTAGGGAGGATTTGGATCAGGATAAGCTCTGGTATGGATTTTTCTTGAAGCCAGTATATTAAGTCTCAGATCCAATAAAGGGGAAAACTAGCCAGATATGACAATCTTTAAGAGGCAAGCTATCCTTAAACAAAGACACTCAATCCTCAGAGTTTCCTTAAGTATGGATGAAGTGGTGATGAAACTGGTCTCCCAGTGAAGTCGCCAGGTGGAAAATATTTAGCTTTTTGTGAAGGTAAAGTGTATTATGGTTCCACCACCATGTTTATTATGAAGCCAATCTGAAATGTTTTTGGGTTTTTCTAAGTTTATATGGTTATTTAAGGACTTACTGAGTCTACAAGAGTTTGCTAGACTATCATATATTCAGTATGTCCCACCATGATCACCATTATGTTAGGGTCCTGTGTTTTGATAGATTGGATTACCAAAATACAAGGCAACACACAAACCAAACTTTACAGCTCTAGGATTTAGCCCTCCTAGTCTTAGAGAGGGATCTCTCAATATGTTTATAAAGATGTGTCTTGAAAGGTTTAGAAGTTTATTTTAGGCTAGTTATGAGGTGCAAGGTTGTTTGTTTTGTTTTGGTTGGACAAGTATGTTTCATGTGGTATAAATAGAGCATGGGAATCTACAAGCCATTGGACAATGGATTCATGTGAAGTCCAAATAGTTCTGACTGAGAAGGAAGGGAAACCAAAGGGAAAATATAACTTGGTCTAGGATCTGTTGAATAATGTAGGTGAAATGGGAAGAACATTAAGGACTAAGAGTGAAAGACAAACTAAACCCTTTCACAATGACTTAAAGGATTCGAGGAATGCCCCATTTCCTCCAGTAAGCTCACTGCTATGGACTTAATAAGTATAAACACTCAAAGAAAGGAGAAATTCTGACTAAACCTTCAATATGAATTATAGGATTCGGGGAATGCCCTATTTCCTCCTACAAGTTCACCGCTGAAGGCTTCATCAACAAAAACATGCAATTGCATTCAAAGAAGAGGGAACACCTTAGACATATAAGACTACAATTATAGGGACCTTTAACACAATAATTACAATAATGAACAGAGGGTATGATTGAAACAAGAGGACTCCCATACTTCCAAATAACTGCCTAGGACAATTTGTAGTCTCTTCCTTGGTGCAATAACTGCTTGGTAGACTTGTGTGCATGGGTAAAGGTCATGTCTGTGTCAGTCATCGCTCTGCACCAATAACTGCTCTGTCTCTTTGTAATTAAACTGATATTAGCTACGTTTATGCTTCTCTTCTGCTGATTGCTCGAAATTCTTATGTACCGATGTTGGTCTTCCATGCTATGTATCCTGCCACTAGGAATGTGATCATCATCTCTTCTGAGTGTTTGTGTACAGGTGGAGGATTTTGCTGAGCTGGAGGGTCACTGATAAACATTGGGGAACAGGGGAAAAGAAAATGGTCGGGGTTATGGTAAGATCTGGGTCATTAAATCAGATCAATCAATGGCTAAGATTAAAAGGGAAAATTCGCTGCAGAGGGCGGTAAGGCGGCAACCGAAATGGTTTTCGCGCAGCTTTCAAGTGGTTTTAGAATTTGCCCAAAAACAAACGCGATGTCATTCATCGCACGACACCTGTCCTTTTAAAACTACCCATATCACGTAAATTTGAAACATTATTTCTCGGACTCAAAAATTATGTGAAATGCATATCAGCCGTGGGATTACGGGCGGGGAGATCTGACGGTGGAAATGACAGCGCGATGGGGAAAGGTGTGTTATAAATATTGTCATTGATGGAAAAGAAGGCAAATAACAACAGCAGGGAATATATATACAGCAGAAGGCAGAGGCAGAGGTCGAGTAGCGCTGAAGCAGAGACAGGCAAAGGAGGAAGCGACAGAGGCAGAGGCAGAGCGACAGGAGCAGCAGAGGCGGAGGCAGAGCCGTTATAAAATTCCGAGAATCACCCAAGCCGGCAGATACATTCATATGTATAATTCCGAGAATCACTACCCGATGGGCGTTACATATAATACATAAACCTTATTCCGGGAATCGCTTAACCCCAAGTGGCAAGGAACATAAATTCCGGGAATCGCTTAACCCCAAGCGGCAAGGCACATAAATTCCGATAATCGCCTACCCCGATGCAGGATACATATATATATATATCCCTTACAATACATATAAATGTCGTGCATTACATATGTTGCAAAGGTATAAGGCATATATATTATGTTATATAAGTGGAGTGCATAAAATGTTTGCGAAATGTTTTGAACCGTTAGATCAATCAGATCAAACAATATATATATTGATATTGAAAATTGTGGGTCTGTGTCTCTTATCACATCGGATCGGGGAGAGGACTTCACATATTGCTGCATATGCAAATGGAATGGACGCGAAACAACATAAAACTTGTTTAGAGTGGGTTCGGATCCGGTGAATATCGAAAACTTATGAGAGGTGACATCTAAACCTTGCGACTGGCGATTTTCGATAAGTATTGCATTTGGCGGACACGAAGTATAATAAAGAACTGTTTTAATGTGATATCGGGTCTGGAAATATCGGAACACCACAGAAAGGTCTTGTTCAACCATTGTAGTTTGGCGATTTCCGACTTCCGATTGTTATTGCATCGGAGTTGTGAACGTCCGATTTGCATCGCATCAAATAAAAATCGGATGCGAAAAGGTTATATGACAGGTTTAAAGTAGGATCGGGTCCAGAATATCGCATCGGCACTCTGTGGAGTTTGTCGAAGGGTGTGACATACAGTCCTAGCGATCTCCGATCATCGATTGCTGTTGAACCAGCGATCTCCGATCGTCGATTGTAATCGCATCGGAGTGGTGAAAGTAGAGTGATATCGCATCGGAACAGTAGTGGTGACATCAACCAGAGCGATTTGAAATCACCGATTGATATTACATTGTGCACGTTTGGAGAGTAGAGCGTAATTGGAGTTGTGATGGATGTATTAAACATCACATCGGAGCGGTGGAAGTGATCGACAGTTGAAGTGCTTTTCTAACTGCAATTTGTGAATAGATCAGAGTCATCGGTTCGAAAGATCTGTGGTATGGAAATATACAGATTTTCGTTATTAAAGGTGTTTAAACGTTGTCTCAAATGGATTTTATGTATATGCCTCAGCTTAACGGGAGGGGGATTATTAATATACAATGACTGTGATATATATCTGTTCCGCTTGCGGAATGTTCCACATCAACAAGACACTCGTGGCATGAAAAGGGTTGGAATTGCCCTGTTTTTAAAAGAAAGCAATTACATTTTATGTATTTAAAAGGTTCAGTTACACATATGCATAAATTACACCACAGCAGAGGACAGAAAAGACAAAACACAGTCAAAGAAAAGACAAATGCGCAGCTAGTCAAGAGGGTGGATGAGTGAGCTGGAATTCACATTGTAATTTGAATGTAAATGTTTTAATTGTTTTTATTGTTTGTGATGCATTGGCAAGTCTCCGAGAGAAAACAAATTCCCACTGTAATGTTAAATTGATACCTACAGTTATATTTTCTGAATAAGAAAATAAAAGGAGTGAGAAGGCAGAAGATAAAGAGACATGACTGTCCATTTCAAATTCCCAGTAGAATACAAACAGTCATGTGAGGAACTCTATAAATAATATCATCTTGATATGCAAAAAGAGGTTAGAAAGAGTAAATATAGAGAAGGCAAAATACAGAAGAGTGAGGCAGAGAAGATCAAGAAAATAAGAGCAGAAAGAGAAGCTACAGAATAGAGCTGATATCCGGGAGAAGAAAATCAAGAATATTCTGGCTGACAAAATGGAGGAAGCTGGAGCTTCCGCCTGTTGCGCTGATAGCCGCCGCCAGAAGCCGATCGAGGCTGGAGCCCGTAGGTTGGAGCCCAGGGCACCATGATTTGGTGCTTTCTTGCAAGTTGTAGCTTGCAGAATTGAGGTTGGAGCCTCCTGTAGGTTGGTGCCTGCAGAAAAACAGTGGTGAGAGGGAGTAGGAGCTTGCCTTTGCATCACAACAATAATAAGATGTGGTTTTCTCCTGTTATGGGTTTCATTTTTACATCCGCCGTCTCTATGTGTGCTTCTTATGTGTTGATAAAGGAGCCTAATCGCTTTAATTATCATTGCCAACATAAGTATGGTGTCACAATAAATTAATATTGGCTGCAAATAAGACTGTTCACATATTAAGCTGTAAATAATTGTTGAATCTTTAAAAGGATCATGTATGTATTAAACTGATTCACCCCCCCCCTCTCAGTTTAATTAAAGATTCAACAAGGTGCACGGGCGGCAAGGTGGGAAGAGTCAGTGGCGGTTTAAATGCTAATCGTCGGATCTACGAAATGGACGACGGAGATCTAGTCGGGGATCAGCGGAATAGTGGAACGGAGGAAGGGGAAGGCGGAATGCGATGAAATCTAGACCATCAGATCTGGAGGAATGGACAGCTAGGATTTAATCGCATCGGAGAAGGGTAGTGGGCCAAAACTCCGAAGTCTTTTGATTTTGTGATTTGCGATTTAGCGTGGACCGTCGGATCATTAAAGAGATCAACGGTCTAGATTATATCGGAGGGGGAAAGATGGAGGGCACAGGGGCGGGGCGTGATTAAATCTGGGCCGTTGGTTCTTGTGGATTCAATTGTCCAGATTAAATCGGTGGATCGGCATCGGAGGAGGCAATGGAACATGAAAAATAGAAGATGCGATTGCCGATTATGCGATGGAGCGCAGGCCATTGGATCTGCGGACGATCAACGGTCCAAATCAAGTCGAAAATCGCACAGGCGGAGGGGAATATAATGGATGGGCGTGATGCTCTCGAGCATTGGCTGTCGGGTCTGGGAAGATCGATGGTGGAGATTGCAGTGGAGGCCGACAGAACAAAAGCTCACCGCATTGGAAAAATATAAGAAACAAAGGAAAAGGTGGTAAAGGAAAGCTCTGATTGCGATTGCGTGATGGGGCTTAGCGGGAGCGCGATTAGATCTAGTTGTTGGTTCTTGTGGATTCAACGGTCCAGATCTAATCGTGGGATCAGCGTCGGGGAAACACGAAAAAGGGAACACAGTAACTAAAATCCCCGATTTCGATTTGCGATTAGAGCTTGGTTATAGCTCCGGTCATGTGCGGAAAAGGTGCTAGGGCCAAAACCAAAAGGGGCTTAAGGCCTTAGTGCAGAAATGAGTTTTTAGGCCAAAAAACAGGGATTTTTATGGATTTTATTGGCTTTCGGTAAAGGGGAAAAGGGTGTTTAAACCTGTAAAAAGGGAATTTTAGAGGTTCAAAGGGATTTTGGAGGATTTTCATAGGGAAATGGGGGTCTTAAAGAGGAAAAGGAGGCTTTATGAAAATGAGGGGAAATGAGTCAAAATAGGCAGTTTCAGAGGCTTTTGAAACAACTTTCTTTGGTGAAACAGCATGGCTTTAAGATGGAAACAACAGTGAAGAAGAAAATTCAGGATGGAACAACATAAGACTTCAAGGATGATAGATTTTCAAAGGAATTATATCTCTTGAAGGCTTAAAAAAAAATTTAGCCACCATTTGGTATATCAGAAATTATAGGTGGCTAACATACTCCAAAGGTTTTATTCAAAACTTGACATGATTTTCGTGTCGTAGGCCCTCCTATAACGGTTCCCTTTCTATCGACTTCAACTCACTATCTAGGGTGTTGATCTAGAGACCTTCCTTAGTGCCTTGGAGCTCGCATGCCTTAATGGCAGGTTTCTCTCCTTCGACGATAGGTTCTCATCATTGACCTTCGATCGAATGATTCTATGAGTTTGACTTCAAAACATTTAATCACACTTCATAGATTGTACTAGAGTGCCTTGAGAGCCATTGGAATTATTGGTGGTTTATATCGCATCTATTAACATTTTACATCATTAACTGGTAATCATTTGGTTTAGACCATTTTAGACTTCAAGAAATTTACTCACATGGTTAGATTTGTACGTTGAGACATAGAGATAAGGACCTTGGATCTAGTTTCATCTATCCAGAATTCATGGATTTATTAAATATTCATGATTGTAAACATAGATCCATTGATGTTTGTCCATACTATGTCTTCTATTGACATGGATGTTCATATGTATTTCTATACTGATTCTTTGAGATACTTGTACTCTATGGGAATGCCTATCTTAGTGATGTTTATATGAAAGCATGATATGGTATTCCTTGATTTTTGTTTCATGTTTTCAACCAATTAGTCTCTGATCCGAAGCTTTGACATGATAAAGCACTTCAGTCATAAAACATATTTTTTGGCTTTTCACTTTAGGGGTCAATCTATTACACTAAATTTTTTCACCATGAATGTCAATTCAGATGTCTCGCCATTCGATGAGTGTCTCAAGTGAATCGCCTATGAAGCTTGAAGTAAAAAAATTCCAGGGAAAAAAGGAATTTTAGGTTGCTCTACTTAAAAACCATTTTTGATCATTTGCACAGTTTTCCTAATGATTACCCACACATGTGTAGTTTTTACCATTGTGGCATGCACAATTCTGCACATTGTCTTCCAATATAAATTGTGCAATCCTTTTCACGCAAGTAAAAATAAAAAATCAAATTCTAAAATATTTTATGGAGGAATCTTATCCAAATTAGACACGTCAAACCACTAAATACCTGTGCCTCATCCCTTGGTTCATGGAACTAATATCCTCCTCTTAAGCATCATATCCCTTGAGAAGAGGAGCTAGAAACCAATTCCTCTTGCCTATAAATTGGGCATAGGATTGGAGGAATGGAGGAGACTTGCAGTTGTAAACTTATGCCTTTGATTTTGGGTGTAAAGAGCTTGTCATCAAGGGAAGGAAAAAATACCCTTGGAAGAGGATTTTGACATCAATGAAACCAGTTGTAAGCTTGTCTTCCTTTCAATTCAATACAAAGTAATTATTCTTTCCAAATTTCGTCTATGTTGATGTTATTTGAGAGATTCCTTGATCACTTGCATGGTTTATCACTAATTATTGATTCTACTATATGTTGTATGTTAAGTTAGGGATTTCATTTACCTTTTATTTTATATGCGAGATGATTTGATCCCTTTGAATGTTTTTTCTATGCATATCTCCTTTGGAGCATCATGGAGAAGTTGTGGAAAGAATTGGGAAAGCATCTAAGGGATTGAGGAAAAGTTTGTTGTGGAAAGCACTGAAAGGATTTCTACAAGGACATCGCTAATAGGTAAGTGATTCTTCACGTACTACATGTTTCATGTTTCAGTTATAGACTAAGAAAAGGTATAAATTATTTTGATTTTTGTTACTAGGTTTTGTTGGAAATATAGGGAGATTGTTTTTTTCCGCATAAGCTATTAGTCTACCACAACACTAGTTGGCCTAACAGAAATGAAGTCAACCTCATTAGTGATGTTCAAGCCTCACAAGGAAGCCTATATGTAAGAATCCATCAACATAATTTGAGAGATCATCAATTCAACTCATCATTGAAGCACAATAAGAAAGGAAAAGATAGAAAAGAAGAGGAGAATTCAAAGAAGGAAAATTGAATTTTGAAATCTATTTTTGGGCTACATTCTCCCACATGAGCGAATGAATTAGGGAAAAAATTGTAGTTATCCGGATTTATGCATGAACGCATCAAAATAAGCATATAACCATAAATATAAAAATGCAACGGAAATAACACTTCATTTCATTACTATCAAATAACTAAAATATGTTTACAGACAAAATGGAAATAAACTAGCTAAGGCGTTGGTAGCTTATCTTTGAGAAGAGATGTAGTGGCTATAGGCATCTGAAGTCTCTGTTACAATGAGGCTCGAAGGCCTATATATTATTAAGAAACAATGGAAAACCCTAAACATCCAAAAACCTAACCCTAGGAGATGAAACACCAAAATATTGGTCCCGTCGAGGTAAATTGGTACACCAATTTCCTGGGGTCATAACTTTGGCCTACTATCTTTGTTTGACGCACATGATACATCATTAGAAATATTTATCCGAGGACTACAACTACTAACCATAAATATTGATGGTTTTGAAACACAATCATATTGGTCGGAAAAGCAATGCCCAAAAATCGTCGTTTAGGGCCTCAAAACGGCTCCAGAAGTTCAGGACTCGAAAAACTGCTAAAGATAGTAAACTGTGCTATTATTAAGGAAACTGAAAAATTGAAAGAAAAAATGGTGGGGCCCCAAGTGGAATAGGTGGGTGGCCACCAATATCCACCTAGATCATTCCTCCCCCTAGGAAGTAATGGTCCCCATTAACTTGAGTTCCTCTATGAGATGAGGAAACTTCTGTTGAACTTGGTCCCTGGTGAACTACTCGCCTTGGTGCAAGATTTAGCCAACTTTGACCACCCGATATAATTGGATCTTCTACTGGCGAGTGTTCTTGATTTGCATGTCCATGATACAACCTGTGGTGGCTTGCTCCATGTAGTCTGGGTTTTAACTATGTTGGTGTGAGTTGTTATGCAATGTCAGAGGTATCTAGTAGAGGTAGGAAATAGGGCCGAAGGCGATCCACATTGAATATTGGGTGTAGACCAAGGAAGGTGGAATACTAAGCTTGAAGGCATTGTTCCCTACAACCTTGGTGATGGTGTATGGCCCATATTGGAGCGGGCGAAGCTTGCGGTGGGGTCAAAAGAGGCGCTCCTTCTGCAAATGTAGCCACACTTTGTCGCCCACCTGGAAGTGGTGTGGCACCCGATGTTGATCATTTCGTTGCTTGTACTTAGCATTGGCTCTGTACAATATGTCATGACCCTGCTGGCAGATGTGCTGAATTTTCTCAATGAAGTTGTTCGCTTTGTCAGCTTCAGACTGGACATGCGCTGAATCGGCCTGAGTAGCCACAAATGGCATGGATACGTCAATGGGACATAGCGGCTAGAACCCCAAGCCCACCTGAAAGGGGCTGTGGCTGGTTGAGCTGTGGAGAGCCCAGTTATAACTGTGTTGTACATAGGGAAGGATCTCATCCCATGTGCGTGGATGCTTTGAATTGTAAATGTGCAGAATGTGTATAATCGTCATGTTGATGACCTCTGTTTGGCCATCAGTTTGGGGATGGAAAGTCGTGGACTTGGTGAGCCTGGTGTCCAGCATTGACCAAAGCCTGGACCAAAATGTGGCGAGGAACCTGTTGTCTCGATATGATATGATAGAATGTGGGATCCAAAAGTGCACCCACACTCATTCAAAGAATATTTTAGCAGTGGCTTCTACTATGATATTCTTCTTGCAGGCTGACATAATGGCCATCTTCTAGAATCTATCAACAACCATGAAAACATAGTCGTTTCCATGCTTAGTATAAGGAAGGCCCGACATGTAATCCATGGAGATGGATTCCCAGGGTTGACTAGGGGTAGATAGCAGAGTATAGAGGCATTTCTTCTTGATGGTCGGTTTGGAAATGGAGCAAGCAGTGCAGGATCTGATGTACTTCCCAACATCCTGTTGAAAGTTCGACCAATAGAAATACTTCTGCAGTACTGCCACTATTTTCTCGACCCTGAAATTCCCAGTGACTCGACTGTAGTGTGCTTGAAAAATCATCTTGGCACACTCGCTTGAAGGAACACAAAGGTGTCCCAGATGAAATAGTAATGCATCCTGGAGGTGAAAATTTTGAACTTGTGTACCCTCCAAGAGTGTCTTGTATGTGTGGCCAAATTCTGGATCACTCTTGTAGAGAAGCAACTAATCAGAAGTCTCATGCCCATAAGAGTTGAGAACGGTGGTTAGCACCACGATCGGTGGTCGGCTGAGGAAATCTGCAACATTATTGTTGTTGCCCTTCTTATACTTGATGTTCAAAAGAAATTATTGCAGATATGTGGACCACTTCTAATGGTGATCGTTCTACAACTTCCCTTATGTCTGTATGAACTGCAGGGTTCGATGGTCTGTCTGGATGACCATTTCCTTCCCCAAAATATAATTCTTCCATTGGCGGCACACCTGCATAATGGAATACATTTATTTGTAATAAGTGGGATACTTGCGGACTGTGTCAGACAATGTCTCATTGTGATATGCCACTAGATTCCCATGTTGAGTAAGAACTACCCCAATAGCATAGTCAGAGGCATTTGTCTTGATATCAAATGGTTGTTGCAAGTCTGGTAATGTGAGCACTAGGGCAGAGTAGAGGCGATGTTTCAATTCTACGAACACCTTCTGTTGAGATTCCGACCAAAATAATTTTTCTTTCTCTCCTCCCTTGGTGACTTGACTCAAGGGCCAAGTGATATGAGAGAATCGCAACATGAACCTACGGTAGAAATTAGCAAGACCCGGAAAGCTACGAAACTCTGTTAGAGTGGTTGGGGCTAGTCAATCCCGAATTACTTGGATCTTGGTTGGATCCACATGCACCCCGTTCATCAATAATGTATCCCAGATTCTGAACCTAAGTCATGCCAAAATTTCACTTCTCCAAATTGATACACAACTTGTGTTGTCACATTGTTTGGAGGACCTATCAAATGTGGTGGAGGTGCTCTTCCAAAATCTGGCTGAAGATCATGATGTCATCCAAGTACACTACTACAAATGAGTTGGTGAATGGTAGCAAGATGGCATACATCAGCCTCATGAAGTTTGTGGGAGCATTCGTCAACCCAAAAGGCATGACCAGTCATTCGAAAAGGCCCTCCTTGTCTTTGAAGGCAGTCTTCCACACATCAGATGGTTCAACTGGTACCTGGTGATAACGAAACTTCAAGTCAATCTTGCTGAAATATTTCGCCCCTTTGAGTTGATCCAGAAGGTCATCAATCTATGGGATCAGGTACCTATTCCGGACAGTGATCTTTTTCAGCGCCCGATAGTCAATGCAGAGTATCCAAGTCCCATCCTTCTTCTGCACTAACACGATCAGGCTCCCACAGGGTGATGAAATTGACTGGATGTGACCTTTCTGCACCACATTCTAAATCTTCCAATGGGCAGCGGCGCACCTAGGGTCAGATCGATGGGGTGCTTGACCTGAAAGTGTAGAGGCACCCCTCTAAGTGAGGTGAATATGTCCCCGTACTCATCCACGACCTTGTCTAGTTGTTGCAGTCATGCAGAGGATCCCTGTCTGGAGGTCATGGCCATAATCTTCTTCTTTCCCTAGGGGCGGATCATCAGAAAATAAATTTCCCAGTTTTGGAAATGAGCTTATTGCATTGTTTTGCAGTAAACAAAGAGATAGACGAAGGCGGTGGTACCTCTAGAATCATGTACAACTTATTTCCCAAAGTAACAATAATAGTGCGAGGTCAGGACTCATACACAGCATGTCGCTTCCACAAGTATGGTTGGCCTAATAATCCATCACAAACATCAAGAGGAGAAATTTCACATAATACCTCATCTGTGAAGGGCTTGATGCTGTAGGGAAGGCGACACTGTTGGCTGACGCGAAGATCCTGTCCTTGGTGAATCCACCCGATGTTGTATGGTTGTAGGTATGTTGTAGTTGGAAAGCCCAAATGCTTCATGAACTCTGCTAAAATGAGGTTCTTTTGGCTCCCACTATCAACAATGAACTATAGTGGGGAACCCTTTACCCACATTTGAGAGTGGAAGAGACGCTCCTCCTCCTCTAGATCTTCTAGTTCCTCCTTCTGGATCTTTGCAGTGGCAATGGTGGCATTGGGCTCCGCATCAACAATTTTTTTCCCTTTTTCATTCCCTTTGTCAGGTTCTGATTCAAATTCAAAGCATGCATCTGATTCAGAATCCCTTATCTTGGCCACCAACAACTGCTTGGCCCGACACTCACTTGTGTTGTGAATTGAGCTCTTATAGAACTCACACCACTTTCTCGTGTCCTTCTTCAGCTTCGTGGTGTTGTTCTTTTCTTGTGGCTTTGGTAGCTTATCTTGAGCCACCATGCCTTGGATTTGTCCTTTTTTTCATGGTTTGGGGGAACCTTTCCCTTGCTTTTGATTCACAAATCCAAAGTCTCGCTTCTTCTGTTTGAATTTCTGGTCAATCTTGGCAGCATACCGGTATGTCGTACCAAGCGAGGAGATGTCGAGGAACTCCATTTCCTCCAGAATGTATCTTTGTAGACAATTATGGTACTTCAGCACCAAATTTTTCTCCGAATCTTTGAAACCCAACTTTGTGCACAGGATATGGAACAGATTCGTCAACTCATATACATCTTGATCCCTTTGTTGCCGCAGCGTAGTCCATTGTATGTACTTGTCCTCATAGCTCCCCATGAGATAATATTGTTCCTTGATGGCATCTTAAAAATAATTCCAAGTGGGTACAACCAAAAATAGAGAGGGTTCCCCCTCGTCCTTTTTATCACAGTAGGTTTCCCACCAATCCTTGACATGGGGGGTAGCTTTGAGGAGCGCAAAAATAATCTTCTCTCGGTCGGAAAAGTCATGAACTGAGAAATATCCTTCTAATAGATTCAGCCATCTATCTATGGCATCTGCATCTATTTGGCCCTCAAATATGGGAATGTCAAAGTTTACTTGTACCTTAAAAGGATTTGCGCCTCCAGAGTGGCTGTTAGATGCAGATGTGCCACTAGTGGGAAGTCATTGAAGGATTTGGGAAAAGTTATTCATCATCACCTTCCCTTTTTTTTCAAGGGCCTCCTCGAGCAATATTTTGATAGGATCTCCTGCTCCCTCATCTTTCTTTTTGTCCCCCATGGGCAGCCGTCGGGGTTTGCGAGGTTGATCTTGCAAAGGTTAAACCATATCGAGCCCTAACACCTATACCCCAACCTCGTTCGGGACATGCAAAGAAGGATCGAGAAAGAGCATACCACTCTGATACCATTGATCTAGATTTATGCAGGAACGCAAAAGAATACACATATAACCATAAATATAAAAATGCAGCAGAAATAACACTTCATTTCATTAATATCAAAGAACTAAAATCTGTTTACAGACAGAATGGAAATAAACTAGCTAGGGCACTGGTATCTTATCTCTAAGAAGATATGTGGTGGCTACAGGCCTCTGAACACAATGTTACAATGAGGCTTGAAGGCCTATATATTATTGAGAAACAATGGAAAACCCTAAACATCCAAAAACCTAACCCTAGGAGATGAAACACCAAAATATGGGCCCCGTCAGGGTAAATTGGTACACCAATTTCCTGGGGTCATAACTTTGGCCTATTATCTCTATTTTACACACATGATACATCATTATAAATATCTATCCAAGGACTACAACTGTTGACTGCGAAAATCAATTCCGGAACGAAATCATATTTGTCAGAAAAGCGATGCCCAAAAAACGTCGTTTAGGGCTTCAAAACGACTCTAAAAGTTCAGGACCCGAAAAAATGCTAAAAATAATAAATTGTTCTATTATTAAGGAAACCTAAAAACTGAAAGAAATAATGGTGCGGCCCCAAGTGGAATAGGCGAGTGGCCACCAATATCCACCTGGATCATGTAGTCACCAAAAGAGCCAAAATATGGTGTCAAGAAGATCAAACTTGCAAGACGAAATTCTAAGGATGAAGAAGCTCACTAAGTGAAGGAAGAAAGAGACACATTTTACCATATTTCACTCGCACGTGTGGTCTAGGGTTTCTACAATAAGGTCAAAAAATTGCAGTCAAAGTTGCAAGTCTGAACTTGAGATCGGAATTGAATTTGAAGCAGTTTTTAAGAAATTTAACTTTGGTTAACTTTGTAAAGAAAAATATCATCAAAGGAGAGGTTGAATTGGTCTTTGAGGGGTATTTTTATTGGGTCTTACAGGTCTTAGAATTCTTCATTTGAATATTCTATAAGAAGAGAAGAATTCTTGTGGGTTTTCCTCTCTAGGAGAGGTTTTGGCCCTGACTATAAGCCTATATCTTGTGTCCACTAGTTTTATTAATCTTCATTGTTTGGTATTTGTTTGATGATAAGAACACTATAATAGTCAAGTAAAGCATAATTCAATTATAAGTACTACAAATTTAAGTAAAAGAACATCATGAGCAGTTACCAAGTTAAGAGAAATCACCCTAATCTAGCTTCCCTTGATTCCTCAACATGATATCAGAGCTAAGGTGACAAGAAGAGGTAGTTTGAAGATCACTCAATTAAAGAAGGATACATAAGGGCCAAATAAAAATAAGAATATCATCAAGGAGACACAACCATAACATCAAAAGGATCATATCATCTTGAAGGAAGAACTCTTGGAAGAAGAAAGAAAGACCTCAAAAACCTTACCTCCATATCAAAAGAACTCTACACATTTGAAGTATTTTGGAAAGCCTCTCATAATATACATCATCATTAAAAAAAAAAAAAAAAGTCATCAAAGGAAAAAAAGTGATCTCCCTCACATTGAAGAAAGGATCACACCACATGCATCTTTGAAAAAATACATCTCCCTTTTTCTTGAAAAAGTAGCATTGTCATTTTAAAGAATGAAGATCATACCTCCTTATAATGTTCACAAGAAGACATCTAGTGGAAGATATAATTATCAAATAAGCATCTAGTATAAGACATCATCGAGGCATATTTGTTTATCAAGTAACTACTTCATATTTATGTCTCAATCCTCAAACCAAATGACCTATTTATGCAAGGAGAACAATAAAATTGTTAGGACTTTGAAATACCTTGCATGGAAGAAGAGAATAGATTTGATCCTCATAGAAAATTAATTTATTGAATCTCTAAACCTCCTCAAGAGAAATCTCAAGCATTATCAAAATATATGAAAGGAAAAATAAGAGCTCAAATAATTCTCATTGAATCGATCAAGGATTCTCTCACCCCCTGTGTAGAAAATTTGAAGACATTGAAATAAATTTGTGACAAGTTGGTGGAATTGTTCCCCGTAAGTACAATAGAAGAAATAATATTGTTAAGAACCAAATTATACAACGTGAAAGTTTCAAAGGAAGAAGGGGTATATTCATATCTCATGAAGGTATATCAAAAAATATTTCAACTACAAGAGTTAGGAGAAACAATGTCAAATCCATAGATCACCACTCTTGTACTCAATGCACTACCAGATGAATGGGACAACTTTGTATCAAGTATCTATGGAAAGAAGGAAGCCACTCCATTCAACGATCTATGTTACTTATGTAATATTGAATAAAGTAGATCAAAGGAAAAGAATGATGTTGGATCAAATGAAAAACCACAAGAATATGTAGCTATGACAAGGAAGAAAGGAAAATTTGGAAAGTTTGAGCCTTGAAAGAAATTTCAAAAGAAAATTGACATGTCCAATATTCAGTGCTATGAATTTAATTAATATGGGCACTTCAAAAATAATTTTATAAATTCAAGAATGGAAACAAGAAAAGAAAGGAAAGAAGTGAAACCCATTTGACTAAAGAAGTAGAAGAACCAAAAGAAAAGAAGTTAAAGAAGGAAGAAGTGAAATACCTCTATTATTGAAGGTATCTCACACATTTAGTTTATTTTCAGTATATAGAAGTTAACAAGTCATGGTATGAATCATTGATATAAAATCATATTAGAAAAATGAAAGGATAGTCAAAGTAGCGATTTGTATGGTTGAAGCAAGTCATATATCAAGAATAGGAAAATAAGATTTTGTCACACCTCATCGTCGTTAGGAAGAAGCATTTTAGAATAAGGATCATCAAGATCCTCCATCAAATATTTTTTTAAAGGTTCACCTCTACTTAGAAGAAGCAAGTGTCACATTCCACCTAGAGTGGAATCCATAGTTTAGAAGGAAGAAGGTATGATATAAGAAAAGTGTAGCATGAGAATTTAGTTGAAGCCTTTTCATCTTCAAGCAAGGAAAGTGAAGTTGTTGAAGGAAGTCTAAATGATCACATGAAGGAAGAGGTATGCATATCTTTGTTAAATTTGATATATGGATAAAGACATGTCATCACTTAGTTATAGATAGAATGGTTAGAATGTTGTATCTCATGAGCATGATTGAAGAAGAAGGGAATCTTCCTTATGAATGATACATGAAGGCAGAAACACAATATGCATTGAACTCTTATACATGATTACAAGATAGAATCAACATTACATTAACTCATGGAGAATATAAGGTGGTTGGTAAACATTTTGTTTATTATATAGGAACTATGTATTGAGATCTCAAGGAAGCAGAATATGAAGAAGATGAAATAATAGTTCGTAAATATGTAGCCACTTAAGATGAGATGAGTAATAAACAACTTATGAAAATTAAGAAGGATTAAGATATGACATATCCATGAAGAATTTATGAAGACTGTGATAAGTATGAAGGAAGAGGAAGAACCTTGGTAATAAATGTCTTGGATATGGGTTCGAATAGTATGCAAGATGTTGATGTTGTTGGAGTTGATATTATAATGAGATACCATCATAAAGAGGTCAATTTGATTTGATGTTTGTATAAATTATATAACTAATGCGTTATATGTCTAAGATTCTCCTGATCATACACTATTTGACTTCATGCACAATACAGAATCTATTCCACCATTGATCATCACATGTGAAAATTAACACAATTGCAATGCACACATGAAACCATAAAAATTCACACACATTAACATAGTGATTTTACGGGAAAGCCTGAAGCTAAAAACCCCAACTATCTATATATAATATATGTCATAGAGATCATGTAACAATCCTCATACAAAGCTGAACATGTCAAGCTCTCAGTACAATACAATCGCTACACACTACTCAGGTCCGATCTAGCAAATCCATGCACCGATCTCTACCACCTGCTAGCCTGCCTCTACTGCGAAATCCCTGATGAAGAATGGCTCTGAATGAACTCGAATCCACCTGGATTGCACTGCGCAATCCTCATTGGCATCTCCACTAAGTGTTGGATGCAATAAATGCATCACTATAGTCACAACTGATAGTAATCTTGCCCTTTAACCTATCTCTCCACTGATCTCCACTGAATTTATCCATGCACTGTGGTTAACTGATGTATTCTTCAGTTGATTAATGAGTTAATATTTAGTGAATTAACTATTAATTAATTCACACCACTCTCACTAGTGTATCAATCAGTTAGACTAGATACAACTAGCTCAACTGTGTCTAACTGAGTTAAACTGAACACAACTCCACCAACTACTTCTACAACTCCGCAAACTATGTCATGGAGTTCTAATGAATTCCTCCATCACGATAGCTCCACTAAACCTACGGGGAATAGCGTAATTCCTTACGTCGGTACACATTGTGCCACATGGCTGCGCTTAAGCGAAGTGCTCAAGAGAATAAGATAATGTTTAGAGTCCAAATATTATTAAGAGCTAATAATATTCAACATATCTATTTTTAGACTGGTAATCTAAAAATAGATTCCGCCCAATATGTCTAAAAATAGAAGTCCATCTATTTTTCCAACTTGACCATCCATCCACAAATAGCATCCTGCAACTCATAGAATATGATCGACAGTTCTAAAAATAGACTTTGCGCCAAAAATAGCCTGCGAGCCCACTTAGTGAAGGCGACTCTTTTCACTAAGCTCATCATCTTGTTGAATCTCAACAATGTTTTTTTATGAATAAAATATATACAAATAATAAAAACAATAATAATAATAATAAAATAATTATTAATTAATAGTAATTAGTTAATGAAGAGGGATATCCCTAAGGACATGACCATTTTTCAAGAGGTACCTGCCTAGGGTATATAAGCAGGCCCTCACCCTGATTTGTAATCATCACATCAATTCTTTTATAATATTCAATATACAATTACTTTTCCTACTATGGATGTTTACGTCTTCCAAGTATTCTAAAGATTACATTGTTGTGTATACGAACTTTGTTCGTTACATTGGTATCAGAGCATTCCTCTGAGTATACGAAATGTGTTCGCTACATTGGTATCATATTTGTTCAGTTCTCTGGCCGCTCAACTGTTGCATAGAGCTAGTATGATCCAGGCCTTTGGCCATCGAACTTCGTCAACTTTGTTGTTGTGATTCGAGTGTTTCGCTACACAAGAATTTGGAGCTTCTCCATTTCGTCGTCAACCCTTTGCCCATATAATATATATATATAGAGAGAGAGAGAGTTAAAAAAAAAAAAGTATATTAAAAACAAAGAAAAATATATCAAAAAAAAAAAAAATTAAAGGGTTAAAAAAATTATAAAAAAATTTTGTTACAAAAAATGGAAAAAAAACACCTAAATACAAAGAAAAGAGAAAAAAAATGAAAAGGGAGCATATACATTATAGAAAAGAAAATCATATATAGTAAAAAAAATATGAACAAATTTAAAAATAAAAACAAAACAAAAACAAAAACAAACACTTACATGGTCGAACATCGGCCGACGCCCGACAATCACAACCAGCACTTCCTCTGCTAACTAGAGTCAACGATGTTGTCGCCTGGCCACATAGGCACAAATATCGGACCACCACATCTCCCGCCACAAGCAACTCCTGTGTTAATACTTTGCTTCCCTACTCATGCACCATACATTCTTCTTAGCCACCAAGCGTTGCAGTAATCCGACCTCATAACACGTTGTATATCATCTGCTACCAAAAATTTATATAGAATCACATCCGTACAAAAGAAGACCCAAATAAGCAATTTTTCTGGCTTAAAATATCAGAAAATGGAAATCACATCAGAATTGCAGCATGCTATTTTGCGCCGCAAGTTTCAAAAATCTACCAAAGTAGAGGGCTTGACCACAAAGATCCCTTTGCAGCCCTAAAAATAGATATTGCAATATATTCTCATCTAGGTGAAGTCCTTATAGTGGGGGATTTCAATGCTAGAACTGCAGGTGAACAAGCTAGCATTCTTTGTCGCAAAGAAGACAGTGACCCTATCTGGCTTACAGAAGAGAGTAATCATCAGTGGGAACGAATTTTAGAGGATAAAGGATGCAATCTCTTTGGAGAACAATTGCTTACACTATGTGGGGCTTTTGATTTAGCCATTTGTAATGGTTTGAATAGATGGGAAATGTCTGGTAATTTCACCTGCAATACTTACAATGGAGCAAGTGTAGTAGAGTATGCAATATGCGAGTTTGTGTGAGAAAATGAAGGAAGTGCTGATTGGAGATCAAATTTGGGACTTAAAATCAGATCACAAGCCAATTTATTTAAGTTTCTCTTAGACAGGAAAGAAGCAATTAGGGTCAAAAACTCGGTGTGTTCAACAAAATCCCCCAAATGGCATAAATATTTTGACTCCAGAGAATTTTAATACCTTCAAAAAAACATTAGAGAGGCTCTTCAAGAAGGAGGAAATCTCATTTCATGGCCTTCATAGCCATGGATTAACACATTTAATTTAAATTGCACTTGTTGAGTGCAAAAGAGAAAAAATTAAGAAGTCTGAAACAAATTGTTTTCTGGTTAATGCTTGGTTTGAAGAGGAATGAAAAAAGGCAAGGAGAAGGTGGAAGGAATCAGACAAGGATAACATAAAGCTCAAAGCTTACAAGCAGATAGTAAGAAAGAAAAAGGTTGTTTTCATGGTTTCGAGGAGAGAAGAACTAATATTCCTTGGGAAAAATAACCCCAAACTATTCTGGAAGGAGCTCCAACCGAAAAAGGTGCAAACTAAAAACAACATTATAGCTTCTAAATGGTTCGACTATGCAAAACAACTTTATGAGTAGGATCCCAAGGTTGACCATCCTCCCTTGGTCAACACAGACACAAAACTCTTCACGGTGCAAGAGGTAGAGATGGGTATCAAGAGGTTGGGCGCTGGAAAAGAAAAAAACTTAGATGAACTCCAAGAAGAGTATCTAAAGTGGGGCTTAAAAATTCTTTCACCTCACATCAGAAAAAATTTCAACAACATCATACAGTAGGGGTTCCCCACAGATTGGATGACTAGAATGGAAATACCTCTTTTCAAGAGTGGTGACGTCAATAATCCCTCCAATTATACAACCAAAATGATAAACCCCTTGTTTGCAAAGTTATTTGGAAGCATGTTAGAAAAGAAAATCAGCAAGTGGGTAGAAGAAAGAGATAAACATGCTAAAGGGCAAGTAGGTTTTAGACCTAAACATTCCACAGTTGATCATTGTATAACTTTAAGGTACATCATTGAAAAAGTTTGGGAAATAAAGGAAGAAGTTTTTTGTTGCTTTGTTGATTTCAGAAAATCCTTTGACATGGTTCCTAGGGATAAGCTTTGGGGCAGAATGGAGGAACTCGGGGTTCCCAGGCATTTGAGAGTAGCTGTGCACAGGCTGTATGAAGAGGTGAAAGTCAAAATTAGAACTTTAGCAGGCATTTCTGAAAGTTTTAGAAGCGATATCGGGGTCAAGAAAGGTTGCCCATTATCTCCTACCCTTTTTGGGTTATATATTGACAAGCTTGAAGAGTGGCTAAATTCGCAAGGGGGTGACGGTATCCATTTGAGAAAGTTTGTTATAAGGCTTCTTTTGTATGCAGATGACCTTATATTGATTTCTAAATCGGCTCTTGGTTTGCAAGAGCACTTATGTTCGCTTGAGCATTTTTGTAGAAGGGTGGGGATGCAAGTCAATATTAGTAAAAAAAAAGTAGTGGTTTTCTCTAACAAAAGAAAGCATAACCAACATAAGTTATACTTTGAAGGAAGCATTCTGGAAGAAGTTGCAAACTACAAATACCTCGGAATTGACTTCAATATAAATTTAAGTTGGGATGGTTGTAGAAAGAAAAGAACTTTAGGGGGTTGGAAAGCATTTTATGCTCTTCAAAACAGGTGTAGAGAGGCAGAGCTGTGGGGTTGGAAAACCACTCTAACTATTTTTTGGCTTCTAGTGATTCTAATGATTCTCTATGGTTGTGAACTATGGGCCAACAGCACAACCGAGATGCAGTGGAAACAAATTGAGAAAATTCAGAAGTGTTTGATTACAAACAAATTCAAAATTAAAAGTAAAATTCCTTATGCTATCTTGTTAAGTGAGACAGGGGCTGCTCCTATTGATGCAATTTCTATGGTACGAGTCATAAGGTATTTGAAAAAAATTGAGCAAATGGAAGAGGGTAGATGGCCTAAGGTTGTGTTTAGTGACAGATTGTGAAAAATAAAGAAGACTTGGATGCGGAAAAATAACAAATGGTTTAGTAAATGGGGCATTTTCTTGAGCATGTGTCCTACAAACAGTAAAGATATAAAAACTTTTGTTATGGATTAGTTCCACAAAATTACTTGGGAGAAAGAGCTAGGGAGAAAGAAGAAGTACTACATTGAAGAGTTTAACCCCACTCATAACCATCAGCAAAAGGCGTACATAGGGGCCAATATTTCTTGGAGATCTAAAATTCTTATTGCTTAATTAAGGACTAATTCTCATCAACTCCGTTGTGAAATAGATCATTGGAAAAGGCCAAAAGAAATGTGGGAGGAAAGAGTATGTATTTTTTGCTCTTCCGGAAAAGTGGAAACAGAAAAAAATTTCATTTTAGAATGCGAGGCCTTCAAAGACAACATCGAAAATTATGCAGGTATTTTGGCAGCTAGTTCTTGGGATAAACTATTCAGCGAAGATTTTGTCGAGAAGCTGGGAGCGGTTATTGTAAAACTTCACAGGAAAAGGTCCGAATACAAAAGCTAGATGGAAAAGCAATCTGTCCCATAGGCTATTTTTAGCCTCGTGGACGTTAAAAATTCTTCTTTATTTCTTTCTTTCTTTATTTCTTTCTTTCTTTCCCGTACACATTCGTTCGTGCGCCATTGTGATGATCCAACTCTTGGAAATCAAGTTTAATTAAAAAGCTAATAGTTCATAAAAAATTGGTAAGTCGAAGAAACAATGAATGAGAGTAATTAAATCATTGTGGAATAATAAAGTCAAAACAAAAGATTTATTTTGATAAAGGACTTAAGAAATTGATAATAGTTTTATTTATAAAATTTAAAAGGAGAACCATATTAATATATCACAAAAAGGAAAAGAGTAATTACAAGTTGATTATTATAACTCGAGGTAATTACAAGGTGATTATTATTTAGTTAAGATTTTAGTTGCTAAGGTGATATATCATAAAAATAGTTATAAAAAAATTAAAAGAGGATTAATTTTTTAAAAATTGCAATTTAAATATATATATATGGAAGAAAAAATTAATGAAGTTTGAGAAATGTACTTTTTGAAATCTTATTAATTAGGGGAGTCAAAATGTTAAATAAAGTAGATTTAATTTAAATCAAGGAAGTATTTTCCAAGGAAACCAATGGAAAGGTTTATTAAGTGAATAAAACACAATATTTTATTTTCAAATATAAAAATATTTGAGGAAAGCAAATACAAGAGGTTGTAAAAAATAGCTTGAAATGTACTTCAAAAAAGAATCCGCTTTAAAATATTAAAGCTCATTCAGATAAAGAGAAATGGAGACTAGTAAGGAAGGATTTCCTAAAACCTTTAGTAAATGTGTTAGTACTTTATTTAAAATTAAAGGATCACTCGCAGGAAGAGATATTATAATCTCTGTTAGTCCTACTGAAGATAGTAATTATTTTAGTATTAAATGTATTAACCAATTAATGATACCTAAATCAAATATAATTGAAATTAATTATGTTGACACAAGTAACAAACAATACGACATAAACAATCTACAACTAAGTATTGGGATTATACTTTTATCTTGCAATTCACTGTGAAAGCCTTATTTTTTGACGATAGTGACATTGTTTTGGGCTCACCCTCGATGGAAACTCTAGGGTCCTTCATCTCAAATATGAAAAATATATATTTTTTGACATTTTCCCACAAAAAGAAAATTATAATGCTACGAGACATTACCTTGAAGCCAGATTCAATGACACCAAAATATATACAAGATATCTTAAAATTAATTCTTCAAGAAAGTGAAAAAGTGATACAAAATATGCAAAGGGAAGTTGACAAAATCGTTGTTGACAAAAATGAAGAATTTACTCGCCTCAAGGACCACAACAAGAAATTATTAACACAAATCGAGAAACTTAAAAATGACAAGAAATCGATGAAAAATAAACTAGAAGAAATCAACACGAAAAATGTATCGAAGTCTTCAAACGTAATTGTCCAAGTTGAAGAAAAAGGAACAATTATTGATCTAGTGAATATCACAACTCAAGAAGAAGACAATTCAGTTGGAGAAAAAACACACTCAGATGTTGCAGTTCAAACAATGGAAATTCCAGTTGAATATTTTGTAACCAACTCGACGATACCAAAACCTTAAGTAAAATATAATATTTCCACACACATGATATGGGAAAGACAAACCAAAGGAACTCCTTATATACATTTGAAGTACAAGAACACACATATCAATCAATCTGTGAATTTGTATCACTCATAACAACAAACTTATGTTCCAAATAATACTAAATTTCGCATAATCTAGTCCTGTTATAACAATTCATAACAAGTTTCTAGTGACTGCAAGATTCCATAGAAGATTGATCTAGGATGGTTAGATTCTTTATCAATGACAATTGGGTTTATCACTTATAGGATCCTATCATCAAGTATCAACGAAGATGAAAATTTGAAGAGTGTCGAAAGATACAAAAGTTAAGGAAATATATGATATGTCTTATCAACAATAAGCTTTGAGGACAAAGCTTTTTGAAGTGGAAGGCAATGTTATGAATAAAATATATACAAATAATATAAAAAATATTAATAAATAATTATTAATTAAGTATTAATTAGTTAATGAAGAGGTATGCCCCTAAGGACATGACCATTTGTGAAGAGGTAGTTACCTAGGGTATATAAACAAGCCCTCATCCTCATTTGAAATCATCACATCAATTATTTTAATATTTAATATACAATTACTTGTCCTACTATGGATGTTTACTTATTCCAAGTATTCTGAAGTTTACTCCATTGCGTATACGAACAACCCTTACCCTCATTTGTAATGATCACATCAATTATCTTATAATATTTAATATTTAAATACTTGTCCTACTATGGATGTTTACGTATTCCAAGTATTTTGAAGATTACTCTGTTTCATATTCAAACTTTGTTCGTTACATTGGTATCAAAGCATTCCTTTGAGTATACGAAATGTCTTCATTACATGTTCATTTTTTATTTTTTAAAGAATCTGGTTGAGATGGAATAGGGATACCGGAAGAGGGTTGAAGAAATTCACCTACAAATAGTACACATAGACTTGGATGGAAAACCTTGTAAGGAACATGACTTGGAAAAAGGTAGCAGTATGAAGGATAGCCATATGATAACGAAGAAGGTGTTGATGGGTGTTGGAAATTCGTCAACCAAGGGGGTCTCCCTGATGTGAAGTCCCAATTAGACATCACATCGTTTGGAATAGGATACCCATCTGGAATAACGGCTTGGTTTCCATGTGTTCTTACATATTTACCTTGGATTTAGCTGTTAGCAAGAGAGAGAAGTGTGTATGTTCCTTTGCAAAAAACAGGTAAGTGTGCCTGGTGAGTGTTCGGTTGTAAATGTGTCTAGGTTCTTTTAATGCGGAGGGAGAAAGAAAGTGAGCCTCTAAGAGAGAGGTAATAGTACCACTCTAATAGAAACACACACAACACGAAGAATCTATCTAACATCCAGTGGAGTAGTCCACAAAGATGTGACGGTCATTGCAACCAACATAACAAGAAGGATTTGTCTAACATCCAACAGATTAGTCCACGAAGACGAAAAATCACAACAACTAGTACAACACATTCTCAAAATGATAAGCACTAAAATAACTGAAATAGTTCAACTACTTTAGTATAGGTGAAAGAAAACATAAATCATAAACATTCACAGAATATCCTTACAAATATTCATGATCCATGCATGAAAACGTGTAGGCCATAAGGCTTCAAGTATTAAGTAAAAGTCCCAATATACATGAATACAACCAACATCACTAGCTCCAATAGTGGAGCGTTGGAGCCATGACTTGCTCCCTAAAAGTAATAACTCTGTCTCTCTAATGCCTTATGGGAGAAGTCAAGGTGAAAATTCCTTTCCTTGTACCATGAGGGTGTATATATAACAAATGAGGTGATCCTTCACCTCCCTTGTGACTCTTGGTCTACCCTCATGATTGTTCGACTTCTCTTGACCTTTTGACTTCCTACATGACTTTTCACATTACATGAATGACTCTTAGACTTCCACTTTACACTATATTTATCCAATATTGAATTACGTATTCCAAAAAATGATGTGGCACATGATGACTCATGACATGACATTGCATGACAATGATTACATGGACGGCATGATGACATGGAAATGTCAAGTCACTCTTTGTTGTTGCTTTCTTTATGTCTTCTAAAAAATATGGTAGATGTTCTTCTTCTTCCTTCTCCTTATGACTTGAAGATAAGGAGTCTTCTATTTGGTCTTCATATTTCATCTTCTATTATAGTCTGGTGTTCCTTCGTCTTCTTTCTTGATGATCATTTTATCTCCTCGGCTCCTTAGTTGTCTTCTAACATGTCCTCCTTGTCCATCTCCTTCATCATCTTGTCATAACATAATAGAATACCTACATCTGCAATCCATTTATGACAAGACGAAATCAGTATGGTAAACCCCTAGTTTAAGATGTTGCATAATGATCCACCAACTAAGCCAGAACCATGTGTCAGGTTGAGGGAGAGGCTCAGTGACTACGCAATTACGCAACTCCAATAGTCAGGGGTGAAGCTTGAGCCTTTAGATTGTGCAATGCACAATTCAGGCTAGACTGTGTGAGTAGATTTTGCAGTTTTGGAGCTCAGTGAGCCAGGTTTAAGGGTTGAGCACTGATTTGTCCCACTACGTAGTTCTAGAAGCCAAAGGAGCCCAGATGATTACACAATTGTGTAGTTCACAAGCTCAAGGGTTGGGTTTGATAATACGTAATGCACGGTTAAGGATGGACTGAGGAGGAATATTGCGTAATTTCAAAAGGTAGAGAATATATGGTCATTTTTCAATTATGTAGCTCAGGAGCTTAGGTGCTAAATTTGAGCTCAGAGACTGCGCAATGCGCAATTTGGGCCAAGTTGGAGGGATGAATTATGCAATTTTGGAGGCCAAGGTCTGGGTTTGAGCACTATATTGTGAACTACACAGTATTGGGAGGCAGGAACTACGAATTTTCAGTTTCAAGGGGTAAGGTTATAGCTTGAGGGTTGGAACTGTGCAATGTGTAGTTGAGGAGGGCGGGATGAGGCTAAGTTGTTTGGAAATTTCTAGAATTTGGCTAAGTGTGGGATCAATGAGCTGATGTGAACAACGATATGACTTGACTGTGATGAAAAACTCATAACACTTGAAGAAACAACAAAATATATCATCAAGGACACGTGAAAAACATACCTCCCTCAGTGCGACAAATTTGCAATGACTTATGATAAGTGCGACAATAAATATACACTTTCAAACAACCATGATGACACTTGTGCGACAATGCTTAAAGCTTTGGGAATGTGTGTGAAAAATGTTTACATGGTTAGATAAACTAATTTACACAAATATAACCCCTTAAAACCACCAAAACAATCTTATACACATTGGGCGACATCTAGCATGCAAAAATATGACATTTACTATGTGAAGAGAAAGGGGGAACGACACTTGCGATATGTGAAAAACAGTGAAAGAGACACATGTGGTAGTGAATATAACATGAAACTGACACTAATTAAAGTGAAATAAATACAAAGAGACAGTTAAAAGAATGAAAATGACACTCACGAAAGTGGAGGTGCGAAAAAACGACAATTTAGAAAACTCACCAAAATATAAGCAAAAATGCAACTAATAGTGAGGAACTTTCCATAACAGTGTGCACTGACTGTCAACATGGGTTGAAAATTGCAGTGACACCATCTAGATGGATTGTGTTATGCTTGTTCAAGCTTGCGTAAAAGAATGTGCTCATGGACTTTTTGTAAAATGAGCATGTGTGAGCAAGTGACTTCAACCGAAAAATAAGACCAAGCAGGCTCCAAAATTCAAGGTAGGTAAAATTTTGGAGGGTATTTTTCGGAGCGAAAACACTTTGCGAAACATTGGTAGAACTCCACCTTCTCTTCCTTCGTCAATTCTTTCATGCAGGGTCTAGTTCTTCAAAAAGTATTGATTCATCATTCATATTACCATGGCTTCCCCACTTACCTTGTGCATAAACATAGTCCCCTTCATTCCTTTACTCAGTTAAACATAAACATAAGATCAACAATCACACAATGTTTTGAATCAAGATAGGTGTTGAGTTGCATCTTTGTCCAAATTTTTACGATTTTTATCAAATAAATACATACTTGTACCTGGTGTTTTTAGTCATTATTAATCCATTATGTTGTTAATTAAAGGAATTTAGAAACAATAGTTATTATTCTTGTTATTAGTTAATTTGATGAGTGTTTTTAATAAATTTATTCTTGGTGCAGGAATGCATTCGAGTGTGAATTCAACATGCATAAAAGCACCAGCTAGGTAGTTGAGTACGAGATTGATGTAGGTGAAAATATCAATTATGTGACCAAATGGATCAGAATATCTAAATTCTGAAAAGTGGGTTTTTTTCAAAGCACCATGTTTCATATAACCCAGAACTGTTTGGCAAACTTCAGCTTCCTGAAGGATTTATCGTCAGGGGAATATTCCATTGAAAACCATTTCTGAACGTGAACGTATTGGGTCAATTCGGGTCCAGTTTCTACAGAATGGGTTTGGTTGAAAACTTCAACTGAGTGCTGAAATCAATCTTATTTCTCCTCAACTTTACCCTCATAATAAACTTGAAGCCATTGTATATATGTAGCAGAGGTTGGGCCTATAGAGTGTATGCTATTCATTTTTTGTAGAGATCAACACTTAAGAACAAACTGATCTACTAGAGAAATACAGTGCTTCTTCAACAGGAATGCATATCTCAAGAGAACCACTGGCTACATTTTTCTCTCAAACATTGCAGGTTTAGAAATTATTGGATCCTCGTTCAAGAAAAAGTGTCACCTTTATTTGAGAGCTTATGCAAGACAACAACCGAAAGTTGGGAATATTTAATTCAAGAAAAGAGGCATAAATATACTATCCAAATACAAGAAGACCTTGCAGAACATTTGATACACTTACTGTGGCGACAATGAACTTAAGCACTTAAGATATGTGGGGGAAGAGTTTAGAGAGTGCAAAAATATATTGATGGATATCATACTCTTGCAGAAGATTGGCTGGTGATAGCATTGATAGAAGGGTAAATAATTATGATGATTGGGAATCTCATACTGGTGATTTCTTAAGGTTGGTATCTGAAGGAAAGTTGGAAGAGGCCTTCACAAGAATACTCTATTTAGGAGATATCAGTGCCCTTCTTTGGTTATTTAATTAGGTGGATCCCCTAAAGATTTTTGTAAGCAACCCTATTCCTAGAAGTCAACTTGTGTTGCTATCTATTCCTAGAGACAGATTGTTCATAATACTATCCACATTTTGTTATAGCTGCGAAGAATACGCGCTAGGGAGTTGGAGTAAAACTCCAATTCTCCGGTGAAGATACCTCTAGCCTTACATGTTGAGGAGATGACTCCAGCGGTAATTCTTCCATTGTCAAAGTTGCCTCGGGTTTATTTTCATGCAGCTGGCCAGAATTGGCAACAATCATTAGAATTTGAGACATTTCTTGGTTATCTCCTCAAAAAAGACAAGGTTGTTGTCTGTCATTTTGGATGGTATGAATTCCTTATAACACCACCATTTGGAAGCTTTGATCGTGTTAGCGTTGCTTATCGTCTCACGAAGTCGTGTAGGGATGGTGAAGTTCTAGGTGGTGCTGCATCTAATGATAACAAAATTCGAGAACCGATGCTAGCTCAATTGGATGTTGTAATTGAGCCTCAGAATCCAAGGGTTACACCAGGCTTGGGGCAGCATATGTTGGGCTTGGAAAAAAATGATGATGCAATTTCTTCTTACAAAAAAGGCTTGGAGTTCGATCCTTCAAATGAAGCATTAAAATCAGGCCTTACTGATGCACGGGCAGCAAGTAGATGAGGTCCAAGCACACGGGAAAATTTTTACCTGTTCTGGAGCATTTAAGGATGGTTCTCTTCGTATAGTACGCAGTGGCATTAGAATCAGCGAGTAGGCATCGGTAGAGCTTTAGGGCATAAAGGGAATTTGGTCACTAAGATTTTCAACTCTTTATATATTTGATACTTTTCTGGTTGTCAGCTTCGTTACTGAGACTCGTATACTTGAAATGAATTCGCAGTATGAGCTGGAAGAAACATATATTGAAGGATTTATCTCTAATGCTCACTCTTTATTTTGCCAATATGTTATTCATGACCAGCTTGTTCAGGTGACTGACAGTCCCGTGAGGTTGGTGGGTGCACTATCTCAAAAGTTATTGACTGAATGGAGAGTTTCCATTGGGTTTTCTGAGGATGCTTTTTGAGCATACTAGTTCACCCAAGCCACAACAAAAACGAGAACCAGAACCTCAACCGGAACCAATGGATATTCCAGATGAGGAGAAAGATAAGAAGGCTCGGAAAGCAGAGGCGCATAAGGAAAAGGAACTTGGAAATGCAGCCTTCGTTGAGCTCATTATCGATAAAAAAAATTGGCATCCTTAATGAAAATTGTTGTTGGAATTACTGTGCGAAGTCAACGAAGTCCGAATTGCCTCCAGAAGCCATGAATGCATCTTCTAGCAACAGCAAAATCCCTTGAAAAGTGGAACGATTTCCTAAATTCACATTCTGTCTCAAGCTAATTCTCATTTTTGGCAAATTTTTTATCTTCTATATTCTGATTAGTTGTTGAGATTCCCCAAGTTTGTAGTTAAAAATGTATATATAACAGTTGTCGGATTTGATCGAGGATGGAGGGATAGAGAGTGTGAAAGTGAGAGGGAAAGAGAAGTATTAGTCTAGAAATTGTAAATGCAGAGGGGCAGTTAATGATTTATCAGCCCATGCAGTGATTTATTTTATTGAATATTTCATTATCAGTTTTCTTTCTGAATTTGAAAATATATATGTGCATAGAATATGTATGTAATTGTGGATGCAGGAATTTGTTAGCAGAGGGAAGAAATTCAACGATTGCATTGAATGCAGTGATAGAGGCCACGTTGGACCTAGAGATTATACCTTGTAGAGCGCTCAACACCTGCGATATCATACACAGAGTAGTGAACAGAGATTAAGAGCTTACTAAAGGGATTACCATTCAGCGTTGAGATCATCACAAATCATTGAAGCATATGGAAAATACAGCATGAGGCAAGACTGTTAAAAGGTTTTTATGCACGTACAGCTTGAAGAAATTTTTAGAGGATAGCGTTGAAGCGATTATTAAGAATGGAGTGAACGGACTGTGGTGAAGCCAACTGCTGAAGGTCGAAATTCCACACATAGTAATTAAGTTTTGGGTAAGGTTGTAACGTTACGTACAACAATTGACTGTGGATTGTGGTTGACAGTAGATACCATTGAAATGAAAAGCAAACAACCAGTTGCCATCGTATTTCATAACTCACAGGTCCCAATTTAATAAACGATTTCTCTGTTTGTATTTTCACGTGTTAGTGTGATACACATGTTGATGAATGCGTAATGGAGCGACCTGCTGTGGACTGTGTTGTTTAATGATTTTATAATTGGGTCTCTTGCAAAATGAAAGGTTGGTTCCCCACCGATAGCGTTTGTAAAAATTAGATTGCATGTTGTCCAAGCTCGGTTTGTTGGGATTCCATAGCCACTATTTGAAAATCATGTGCCCGTATGATCCTACAATGAAATTTTGATGAGTTTGAAATTTATTCAAGTTTAATATTTTATATTTTAGGGAAGTTGAAAGTTTTTCCGGAGTGTAATAGAAATAGGGGGATTGTTGTGATTTGTGTAATCGATTTCTCAAATGTTGTTTTAAATATTTGTCTAAATCGCATTCATGTTGTGAGCAGTAGCATTGTCGCCATGATCCATTTTGTATTATGTATTTGATGTTCTAAATCTTTCCTCGGTTGCAGCAAGCAAGCTTACTCCAGGCGTGGTAGGGCCCACCACCTCTGGAGCTAAGCTCATCAATCAGCAGAAGATAATTAGATGTGTGTGATTTTAACATTTCAGATTTCTGTGTGAAGGTTTGGATCAACTCCAAAGCATTTCATTCATTGTAGCATCGTTCCAATTAATGGATTGAAGAAGTATTACTCCTTACATAATTAGAACATATTTTAATACTTCTAATTTGAGTATGGAATAAAACAGATTTTAGATGAATAATAATTCCAAGCTTGCATAATATAATGTTTTTGAATGTTTGCAGATTTTGATTTGATTTGTTTGAATGTTTGAAGGATTTATTCATCATTTGATTTGTTTATTATTTGTTTATATATCCCGGGACTTCATTTAATCATTGGATTTTTTTTTAATTAGAATCATTATTGCTTTCATAGTATAATCATTTATTTATAAGTTTAAGTGCAGATTTAAATGTGCAGGTAGAGTGATTTTGTTTTTATTATTAAGTTACATGGTTTGCTTGATTTATTTAATCTAGATTAAAATGTTTGAAAGTTTATCATAGGTCATTTTCAATGCTATCTTTAATGGGATTCTTAAGTGTTATTTTATAGAGTGAAATGGTTTCTTTTAGAAATAGATAGAATTGTAATTTGTTAATTTAAATCTTGAATTTTTTTAGTTAGTTTAAGGTTTGAAGTTATTATTAGGGTAATGTGTGTGTTCTTTTAGTTATCTCAAGTCTTAGTTTCAAGTGTTAGTTTCAAATTATTAAGAAGAGTTAATAGATTAGTTTTCTAAGTTATCATAGGAGATTTAAAAGTAGAATGCGAGTGCGAGAATGTTACATGATTGAAGATTGTCTTGAATTTCATTATAGTTTAATTACAATGTGGAGTTTGCAATGAATGAAATTGGTTAAGTAGGTTTCCTTTCAAGGTTTTTTATTTGCGAGCAAATGTGTGTTTCATTCCAGTATCTAGTTTATCATTACAAAGGAACATATTTATACTCTGATTAGTAAGCTAAGCCAATATGCAGTACAGCTCATGTTTACGACTCCCGGATTGATAATTAATATTAAGAGGTTTAATCCGAAAATTAAACCGCCCAACATTTTGGCGCCGTTGCCGGGGAGTTTTATTTTGGCTCAGGTAAAAAATTTCTCACAGAGTTTCAAGGGTATTGTAGGACGTCAAAGGGTGAAGAGTGTACGGTAAGACGTGAGTGAAGAGCCACGCATCCACTATTGTGGGGTTGCTCCAAAGTCTGGCCATCTTGCTTATCTCTTGAAATTTTATTTCCTTTCCTGTAGAAGTAGGCTTTAAACATTTAATTTCCAAATTGTTTTTCTTTTCATAGATTAAATAGTACTTTGATTTGGAATTTTCCTTTCATGAAAGCGTGGTGAGCTTTATTTCAGTCAAAAGATTTTAAAATTCATTTATCTTCATAATCCAATCTTCAACGATATATCATTTTTGGGGTACTTTAAGAACCCTTGCGTACCAATCCATGTGATGACAAAATGTACCAGTTTTCTTGTTGAAGGCCAGAAGATGGTATTTTGAGGAATCATTCAATGAGGAGATTTTATGCTGCTATAGAGACGAACAACTCATCCGATGAAGAATTCACAAGTGCTGAATTTAATATCTTGCTTAAACATAAATTTAAATCTTTGATTTCGAAATTGGATGATTTGCAGGAACAATAGAAGGACAAAGAACCACTACTTATCCTTTGCGCCAATTGTCGAAAGAAACATTGCCTTGGAAAGTGCCCACTTAGCGGTCTAGAAGTTTGTGAAATTTGCGAGGATGATCATGCAACCGAACATTGCCCATCACTGCCACAATTACGAAAGGTACTCACGAAATCAAGTAAGGAATTGAATCAGCCGCCAGGTATAACTCAAAACCTAACACCATTTGATACTTGGAATAATGATTATTTTCCTAAGAAAGTTCCTCAGCATGTTTATAATCCTGGAATTTCATGGCAAACTTCTAATCCTCCTCCAATTGAATATCCAACTTCATGGCCGCAATGGCCCTCGCCTATGCCCTCATCCTCAAGCCAGATATCTCTATTGCCTCAAGAATCGTTTGGATCTTTCTCTCTAGGGAAATCTCCCATGCAAATTCAATCATATGAGCACCAACAACAACCACAATTTCTTTCCAACGCACCATTAAGTTATCCTCTTCCATGGTCCCAGCCGTATGTGCAACCTTACCCTAACCCTAGTCCATACCCTAGACCTAGCCTTAATCCATATCCTAACCCTTATCCTAACCCTCATTGATACCCTAACTCTAGTCCAAACCCTAAACCTAGCCCTCATTCAAACTCCAGCCTTTACTCAAACCCTAGACCTAATCCCAATCCAAATCCAAACCTTACTCCAATCATTAACCAAAACCCTAGGCCAAACCGCACCCTAAACCCTAATCTAAACCATCCAGTTGCACAGCAATTCGAACCACCTATTCTTTCTGTTGATTCCCCTATTGAACAAAATGTCACACCCTCCCTGTTGGAAAAGGGAATGAATCTGGAAACTTCCCCCATTACCACAGAACATTCACCTCGGGAAGGTGTATTTCAAATACTGCTAGAGGAGAAATCTTTCATTGGAACTTGTTCTAAAAATATTGTTGAAACTCAAAACCCTAGAATCTCTTTTAATCATTCTTGTCAATTTGAAAAGAAGATATTTGAGCCTGAACTTGAGGGATTCATATTTTTTCTTTCACCAGATTCTTTGTGCCTCCAGGAGAGTGACTATCAAACTGTGGAAGATTTGCATCAGTTGGAGAATCATAAGTATGTGGGTTCCATTGAATCCTGGTTTCAAGCAGTCATCTCGACATCTTATTTCCTCAGCATTCAGAAACTCTTGGTACCATATCAATTAAAGCAACTAGTTTCTCATGCTTTTGTATGTCTTGAAGTCTTTTTTTTTAACTAAGCGTGAGTATAATCAACATTTTGTTACACACATGGCTTCATTGGAAGTACTCATATACTTGAACGGGAGTCTTTCGCCTCTTAGGGTAAAGTAGGGTAGGAGAATAAATGAATAAAGCAGTTACAATGCTATCAAGGTTTTTCATTTTAAATAATGTCTGTTAAAACTACTTTTGATCCACATTAGTTGTTAACACGCACATTTGTGACAAATCTTGTTGAGTACAATTTGCTCTAATACCTCCTGATTTTGCAAAAAGTAACCATGATTAATTTCTCTAATAAGTTGTCGTCTCGGATATATATTTTTAGTTTCCCTTAGAAGGTACTATTGGAAAAACCCCTATGGTAGACCACTCTTGCAAAGATCATAATGAGCTATTCAGGAGAACGCTAGCATTCTTAAACTCAAAGAATCTTTCAGTCATTGTCTGGGATATCTTTAACAAGTCTTTAGGGTAGAGGGATTAGCCAACAATGATTAGTCATTAAAAACGTTTCACGACATCCTATACTCTTAAGGAGTAGATTTGTCTCCCCACTTATTAAGTAACCTTTAAGGTTAATCATAATCAGAGCTTACAAATATTTAGGTAAGGATAGGAGGTCTCGTGATGAGCCGACTTACCACAATCATGAGACCTAACATGTATGACATTACTGCTACTGGTCACCAACCCAAAGTAATGGCTTTCAGCCAAAAAGCTGGAAGACAGGAGGTCTCATAACGAGTCGGCCTGTTCATCCATGTTACTTCTTATGAGTGGCACTACCATCAGTTGGTTACCAAGCCAGGACAGTTACCTTCATCTAAAAAGTAAAATAAGCTAACTCTGAATATGTATCTAGTAAGTGGGATACTAACATTTCGCTAGGTTAAAATACATCCTGTCGAGGTTATGGACACCTGCGGGCAGCAGGACCATGTCTGTGGTATTAAAGTTAGCTGCATACTATGATTTTCTTGGTCATCCTTCTCTTTCCCTAAGACTCAACATTTCTCTTGGGCAATGGTTTTAAGACGATTTGAAGATGATGCTTTGAGTTCTATTTGTCAAAAATCAAGAATATTTGAATGATGTGGTACCCTTAGGGAAGGTAATCCTTTGTACTAGAGGAAATCTGTTTTTTTCCAGATAACAACATAATTTAGAGTGCTCGATAAAGAGGTTTCTGATTGGTATCATAACTCACTTTAATTCCTATGGTATTTGAAGTGATGAAATGCTCAATGATAACTACTCACAAGGTGTTGGTTGTCGACAATGTGTATTGATTGTAGTTTCCTCTAAATATGTGTTGCATGACCTAGGTACAAGATTGCTATAGTAGGTGCATGAAACCTGTGGTAGTATTTGTAAAATTGCACCTCTTAAGTAAAATTTGATTTTTATCATAAGACTTTGGGCAAAAACAAAATTTGGGACAAGGTAACAGGTATATGCGATACTATTTTCTCCATCATGTCTACTTTCAGTACCTGATCTTGTTTTATCATTTCACATGGTTTTGGCTGGCATTGTAATAGTTATGTTGCAAGCTAATGAAGGAATTTCATTATCAGGCATCTCCATCCTTACTTTCTAAAATCTTTGTTGACATTTTCCCTACCTTATTTCATCGTCTTAAAGGTTTTGCTTGCACGAGGACGTGCAAGAAGTTCAGCGTAGGGGGATGTTGAGCCGCATCTTTGTCCAAATTTTTACGATTTTTATCAAATAAATACATACTTATACCTGGTGTTTTTAGTCATTATTAATCCATTATGTTGTTAATTAAAGGAATTTAGAAACAATAGTTATCATTCTTGTTATTAGTTAATTTGATGAGTGTTTTTAATAAATTGCTTCTTGGTGCAAGAATGCATTCGAGTGCAAATTCACCATGCATAAAAGCACTAGCTGGGTAGTTGAGTATGAGATTGATGTAGGTGAAAATACAAATTATGTGACCAAATGGATTAGAATATCTAAATTATGAAAAGTCGGTTTTGTTCAGAGCACCATGTTTCATATAACCCAGAAACCATTTGGCAAACTTCGGCTTCCTGAAGGAATTATCGTCAGGGGAATATTCCACTGAAAATCATTTTTGAACGTGAATGTATTGGGTCAATTCGGGTCCGGTTTCTGTAGAACGGGTTTGGTTGACAACTTCAACTGAGTGCTGAAATCAATCTTATTTCTCCTTGACTTTACCCTCATAATAAACTTGAAGCCATTGTATATATGTAGCAGAGGTTGGGCCTATAGAGTGTATGCTATTCATTTTTTGTAGGGATCAAGACTTAAGAACAAGGTGTTCTACTAGAGAAATACATTGCTTCTTCAACAGGAATGCATATCTCAAGAGAACCATTGGCTACATTTTTCTCTCAAACATTACAGGTTTAGAAATTATTGGATCCTCGTTCAAGAAAAAGTGTCACCTTTATTTGAGAGCTTATGCAAGACGACAACCGAAAGTTGGGAATATTTAATTCAAGAAAAGATGCATAAATATACTATCCAAATACAATAATACCTTGCAGAACATTTGATACACTTACTGTGGTGACAGTGAACTTAAGCACTTAATATATGTGGGGGAAGAGTTTAGAGAGTGCAAAAATAGATTGATGGATATCATACTCTTGCAAAATATTAGCCGGTGATAGCATTGATAGAAGGGTAAATAATTATGATGATTGGGTATCTCATACCAATGATTTCTTAAGGTTGGTATCTGAAGGAAAGTTGGAAGAGGCCTTCACAAGAATACTCTATTTAGGAGATATCAGTGCCCTTCTTTGGTTTTTGAATCAGGTGGATCCCCTAAATATTTTTGCAAGCAACCCTATTCCTAGAAGTCAACGTGTGTTGTTATCTATTCCTGGAGACAGATTGTTCATAATACTATCCACATTTTGTCATGGCTGCTAAGACAACGCACTGGGGAGTTGGAGTAAAACTCCAATTCTCCAATGATGATACCTCTAGCCTTGCATGTTGAGGAGATGACTCCAGTGGCAATTCTTCCATTGTCAAAGTTTCCTCGGGTTTATTTTCATGGAGCTGGCTAGAATCGGAAAAAATCATTAGAATTTGAGACATTTCTTGGTTATCTCCTCAAAAGAGACAAGATTGTTGTCTGTCATTTTGGATGGTATGAATTCCTTATAACACCACCATTTGTAAGCTTTGATCGTGTTGGCATTTCTTATCGTCTCACAAAGTCGTGTAGGGATGGTGAAGTTCTAGGTGGTGTTGCATCTAATGATAACAGAATTAGAGAACCGATGCCAGCTCAATTGGATGATGTAATTGAGCCTCATAATCCAAGGGTTACACCAGGCTTGGGGCAGCATATGTTGGGCTTGGAAAAAAACAATGATGCAATTTCTTCTTACAAAAAAGGCTTGGAGTTCGATCCTTCAAATGAAGCAGTAAAATCAGGCCTTACTAATGCACAGGCAGCAAGTAGATGAGGGCCAAGAACACGGGAAAATTGTTACCTGTTTTGGAGCATTTAAGGATGGTTCTCTTCGTATAGTACGTAGTGGCATTAGAATCAGCGAGCAGGCATCGGTAGAGCTTCAGGGCATAAAGGGAATTTGGTCACTAAGATCTTCAAATATTGATATATTTGATACTTTTCTGGTTGTCAGCTTCGTTACTGAGACTCGTATACTTGAAATGAATTCGCAGTATGAGCTAGAAGAAACATATATTGAAGGATTTATCTCTAATGCTCACTCTTTATTTTTCCAATATGCTATTCATGACCAGCTTGTTCAGGTGACTGACAGTCCCATGAGGTTGGTGGGTGCACTATCTCGAAAGTTATTAACTGAATGGAGAGTGCCTGCTAGGTTTTCTGAGGATGATTTTTGAGCATAATAGTTCACCCAAGCCATAGCAAAAACAAGAACCAGAACCTTAGCTGGAACCAATGGATATTCCAGATGAGGAGAAAGAGAAGAAGGCTCAAAAAGCAGAGGTGCAAAAGGAAATGGAACTTAGAAATGCAGCCTTCGTTGAGCTCATTATCAATAAAAAAATTTCCATCCTTAATGAAAATCGTTGTTGGAATTGTTGTGCGAAGTCAACGAAGTCCGAATTTCCTCCAGAAGCCACGAACGCATCTTCTAGCAACAGCAAAATCCCATGGAAAGTGGAATGATTTCCTAAATTCACATTCTGTCTCAAGCTAATTCTCATTTCCGGCAAATTGTTGATCTTCTATATTCTGATTAGCTGTTGAGATTCCCAAAGTTTGTAATTAAAAATGTATATATAACAGTTTCCGGAGTCGATCAAGGATGGAGGGATAGAGAGTGTGAAAGTGAGAGGGAAAGAGAAGTATTAGTCTAGAAATTGTGAATGCAGAGGGGCAGTTAATGATTTATCAACCCATGTAGTGATTTATTTTATTGAAGATTTCATTATCAGTTTTCTTTTTGAATTTGCAAACATATATGTGCATAGAATATGTATGTAATTGTGGATGCAGGAATTTGTTAGCAGAGGGAAGCAATTCAACGATTGCGTTGAATGCAATGATAGAGGCCACGTTGGACCTGGAGATTATACCTTGTAGAGCGCTCAGCACCTGTGATATCATACGCAGAGTAGTGAACAGAGATTAAGAGCTTACTGAAGGGATTACCTTTCAGTGTTGAGATCATCACAAATCGTTGAAGCATATGGAAAATATAGCATTAGGCACGACTGTTAAAAGGTGTTTATGCACGTACAGCTTGAAGAAATTGTTAGAGGATAGCGTTGAAGCAATTATTAATAATGGAGTGAATGGACTGTGGTGAAGCTGACTGCTGAAGGTCGAAATTCCACACATAGTAATTAAGTTTTGGGTAAGGCTGTAACGTTACGTACAAAAATTGACTGCGGATTGTGGTTGACAGTAGATACCATTGAAACAGAAAGAAAACAACCAGTTGCCATCGTATTTCATAACTCACAGGTCCCAATTTAATAAACGGATTCTCTGTTTGTATTTTCACGCGTTGGTGTGATACACATGTTGATGATTGCGTAATAGAGTGACCCGTTGTGGACTGTGTTGTTTAATGATTTTATAATTGGGTCTCTTGCAAAATGAAACATCAGTTCCCCACCGATACCGTTTGTAAAAATTAGATTGCATGTTGTCCAAGCTCGGGTTGTTGGGATTCCATAGCCACTATTTGAAAACCATGTGCCCCTATGATCCTGCAATGACATTTTGATGAGTTTGAAATTTTTTCAAGTTTAATATTTCATATTTTAGGGAAGTTGTAATTTTTTCCAGAGTGTAATAGAAATAAGGGGATTGTTTTGATTTGTGTAATCGATTTCTCAAATGTTGTTTTAAATATTTGTCTAAATCACATTCATGTTGTGAACAGTAGCACTGTTTCCATGATCCATTTTGTATTATGTATTTGATGTTCTAAATCTTTCCTCGGTTGCAGCATGCAAGCTTACTCCGGGCATGGTAGGGCCCACCACCTCTGGAGCTAAGCTCATCAATCAGCAGAAGATAATTAGATGTGTGCGATTTTAACATTTCATATTTCTGTGTGAAGGTGTGGATCAACTCCAAAGCATTTCATTCATTGTAGCATCGTGCCAATTAATGGATTGAAGAAGTATTACTCCTTACATAATTAGAACATATTTTAATACTTCTAATTTGAGTATGGAATAAAACAGATTTTAGATGAATAATAATTCCAAGCTTGCATAATATAATGTTTTTGAACGTTTGCAGATGTTGATTTGATTTGTTTGAATGTTTGAAGGATTTAATCATCATTTGATTTGTTTATGATTTGTTTATATATCCCGGGACTTCCTTTAATCATTGGATTTGTTTTTAATTAGAATCATTATTTCTTTCATAGTATAATCATTTATTTATAAGTTTGAGTGCGGATTTAAATGTGTAGGTAGAGTGATTTTGTTTTCATTATTAAGTTACATGGTTTGCTTGATTTATTTAATCTAGATTAAAATGTTTGAAATTTTATCATAGGTCATTTGCAATGCGATCTTTAATGGGATTCTTAAGTATTATTTTATAGAGTGAAATGGTTTCTTTTAGAAATAGATAGAATTGTAATTTGTTAATTTAAATCTTGAATTTGTTTAGTTAGTTTAAGGTTTGAAGTTATTATTAGGGTAATGTGTGTGTTCTTTTAGTTATCTCAAGTCTTAGTTTCAAGTGTTAGTTTCAAATTAGTAAGAAGAGTTAATAGATTAGTTTTCTAAGTTATCATAGGAGATTTAAAAGTAGAATGCGAGTGCGAGAATGTTACATGATTGAAGATTGTCTTGAATTTCATTATAGTTTAATTACAGTGTGGAGTTTGCAATGAATGAAATTGGTTAAGTAGGTTTCCTTTCAAGGTTGTTTATTTGCGAGTAAATGTGTGTTTCATTCCAGTATCTAATTTATCATTACAAAGGAACATATTTATACTCTGATCAGTAAGCTGAGCCAATACGCAGTACAACTCGTGTTTACGACTCCCGGATTGATAATTAATATTGAGAGGTTTAATCCAACAATTAAACCGCCCAAAAATAGGGTAATTATGTTTGCGAGATTTATACTTTTAGAGTATATTTTTTCATCTTTTGTGTTGCTTCACTGCCAGTAGACCTAAACATCACACCGACAGTGTCGCTACAGGAACACAAAAATTGCTCCACTGCCAGCGACCCTGGACAGTACCCCGGCGGAGTTGCTTGCTTAACTCTCTATGTAGGAAGCCTTTATCTTCTTGGGTGGAAGATGGATCCCGACTTATTGAGATCATACAAGGTTGTTCCTTCAGAGAAGCATATAAATACCTCTGGTTTAGCTTTACTCATTTTGATTCCCTCTGTCCTTCTCTACTTGATTGGATCAGCCTCACAACACCAAAACATAAAAATTTGATTGTAGGGATGAATTTTTCATAATAGACATGGAGATCATGGTTCAATACACGGATTTCTTAATGCACAGATCGTATTTTATATCAGAACATCATCGACCAAAAGGTGTGACCAAGACAAGGAAGAAGGACAAAGAGTTAGCCAAATGTTGTAGTGTCACAAAGTACTTCTCTATTTTTCTACATTGTCTTTCAAGCCCAAATAGTACACCTTTCATGCAAATTTTTATTGACAGATTAAAAGAAAATTACCTGACACAACAAGAAATCAAAACCAAATCACAAGCAAAAGGAGGCTATTTACCAAACATGATATACGACCGAAGTAAGAAAAGACAAGAAAGGCTAAAGAGAATAAGTGCAGGATGAGTGCAAGAGAAGGAAAACTAGAATGTAGCTAGTCCTACTCCTAACCTAAACAACTAAAAGGTCAAGGTTATGTATAATGAAATTTCCAATGTAGCCATCGTAGTTGTTCCTAACATGCATCCACAAAGATACAAACAATTAAAACAAATATAAAGTAATGTGCAATAGAAAAGATGAGAACTTGAATAACTTGCACAAAAATTTGAAGGTCTTGCACATCGGCAGAAAAATACGCCATAGCCACTACTTCTAACTAGTTTACATTCTTACCTTTTCGATGAGAACAATCATTCAAAAAAACCTTGGAAGCTACTTGCGAATGTGTCTCCATATACACCGAAATACTTAGCAAGTGTGAGGAAATATCGAAACGTGTTATTTGTGATAGAGCTTGTCAAGTAAGATTATTCTAACCATTCATTGATTGGATCATGAAACTAAGAACAATCCTCTTGAAAATCCTGAAATCTTCTAAAATGATGAATTTGTACTTAAAAGCACGTGATTAAGATGAGAAGCTTGTAAAGTAAAACGGATCTGATCATATTCAGAAGACTTGTCAAGATAGTGAGGACCTGACATAACCATCAATGAAGGATGAAGTTCCTCGACTACTTGAAGGGTATTCGAATGGTGAGATAAACCATAAATATTAATCGATGTGAAACAACTATCATCAAATATATTGATGGGAAAATAATAAAATGGATGGTAGCTAATATTATGATCATATGGACTATTTATGGCATGAGATTCTCAGTTCAATGATGGATCAATTTGAACATCTTTACGAATGCCTTGAATAAATGAATCATCTTCCTCGCATGATGGATATGAAAACCCATTTCCTTGTAACCGGTAACATACTGCACCCACATTGTAATCATTGAAAGAAGTGAAAATGAATGTCAGTACAACAAACACATGAAACCAATCAGGATACAATGAGTGAAGAAGAATTTGATTTGTCACATTACTCGTGCATTCATTATTACTCAAGAGGATTTCAGCTGCGACGAAGGGAAATATTTTCAATATAACATTCGTAAGAAAAACCAAAAGTTGACTGTTAAGAAATGAATCTGATAGGAATGATTCCTTTGACCATAGATGGCTTTTGAAATGATCAAATTTGAAATTCCATGAATTTATGGGAGAAACACATTCCAAACTTTAGTTAAGTTCAAGAGTGATGCATGGAGATGGATCATGTGAAACTAAATCTTGAATATGATCAGCAACCGAATCTTGAAATTTCAAAATATTACATCCGAAATACCAAAAATATTTCAAAAGGAGATTTACATCAAGTGAAACCATGCAAAGAGAAGGATTTTCTGAGAGAAACCAGGTCTAAATTGGTTCAGGGGGCTTACTAGAGTTGCGAGATCTTGACATAACCATCAACTAAAGTTGAAGTGACTCGACTTCCTCACAAGTCCCAAAATTTTCAAGGATTGTAAAATCACATCCTGAAGGTTGAATCAGATCATGCATGGTGTGAGGATAAATGCTACCACTAGTATCAATAAGATCAATGCTCACCGGATTACAACCATATTTTTGACTGATTTGACCGGATTCTACACCAAGTTACTCGAATCGACAGATTCTTATGATCACAAATCTAGAGATATATGAATCGTAGAAATTTCATGATCAAGTTGATTTGAAGAGTTGTCTTTATGAAAACCAAGAGATGATACGAGAAGGAAAGGATATTCATTGATCTGATTATTCTTTCCTACATCATGGACAACCTCGCTACCTTGTGTCAATTTAGAAGTGAACCGATCTGATGAAGAGCTTGAAGTGCATGAATTATATTCATCACATGTAGATGCATTGAAAAAATGAGGACACAAGGGGTAGTGAGACGAAGAGGAAGTTTTGATAAGAACATCTTCTTTGGCCGAGTCATCTTCTAGATCTAAATTAAAATCTTCATGAGAAACCAAAATATCAGCCGATGCACCTTGGTATTCATGATTGATCTAGGTGGAGATTGGTGGCCACCCACCTATTCCACTTGGGCCCCCACCATTGTATCTTTAAGTTTTTCAGTTTCGGCATAACTTACTATTTTTAGCAGTTTTTCGGGTCCTGAACTTCCGGAGCTGTTTTGAGGCCCTAAACGATGTTTTTTGAGCATCGCGCCTCCAGCAAATATCATTTTGTTCTAGAATGATATTTGTGCCGAAAGTTGTAGTCCTCGGATAGATCTTTCTAATGATGTATCATGTGCGTCAAACAGAGATAGTATGCCAAAGTTACGTCCCCGGGAAGTTGGAACACCAATTTACCCAAACGGGGCCCATAGTTTTGGCGCTTCATCTCCTAGAGTTAGGTTTTTGGATGTTTAGGATTCTCCATTGTTTCTCAATAATAAATAGGCCCTCGAGCCTCATTGTAACTCAATTTAGAGGCTTGTAGCCGCCACATCTCTTCTCAGAGATAACTACCAGCGCCCTAGCTTGTTTTATTTCCATTCTGTCTGTAAGCAAATTTCAGTTCTTTGATATTAATGAAATATTATCTCTGCTACATCTCTGTATTTATGGTTATATGTTTATTCTGTTGCGTTCCTGCGTAAATCTGGATCAATGATCACATACATCAAAATTCATCATCATCAAAACGATTATTTCCCAAGGCTATGGATTGATTGAAATAATTTATTGTATTTTATTCAGTACCAATTAGTAGATTGAAAATCATCCAAGAATGGAAGTGAATTATCTTTACATGGGGGCCTTTGAAAAAGGGAAGAGAGATCAAGAGTCTCTTCACTTTCCTCCTCCTCTACTAGTGTAATGTGACTTCCTTATATTTGATCGAAATTTGAACCAACAACTCGAAAATCAAGAGAACACAAAGAGTTAATTGGTGGAGAAGATTTATCAAGCATATCATGATACATAGAGTCATGACATGTAGATAATAGAGGATGAAAGATGTCCCTTGAATAAGTAACACTTTCAGTGGAACCAAATTCAATATTGATGTTAAGAGTGCTAATTTCATATTTAGGAATGAAAATATTATCCTTCACCCTAGGCTCTATGAGCCATTCTGGCGTTTCTTCCATTAGATCTAAATCATGAAAAGCAGAAGGAGGATGAAGAGATGGATTAGGAATTTGATCTACATATTTCCAAACTTTGTTATCATCACTCGAAGGCACCCTCATCGAAACTGAAAAAGGAGGAGAACAAGGAACAAAAGGAGTAACAAGTTCTTCCTATGAAATTAGGGGTGTCTCATGGTTTACAAGAGTTGGGGAAACAGAGACATTAGGTGGTTTGGATTCATCGTGCAAAGAGATATGAACCAAACACTTGAAATTTTGTTTAAATAAATCCCAATCCATATTTTCTTCAGGAAATTCATAACAAAGGTGAAGGAAACGATCATATAAACCCACAATTAGTTCATTAGGATTCATTCTTAGATGTTGTTTTTTTTGTAAGAACATCCTAGTAATCATACCTATCAAATGCTTTATGAAGCTCCTTCGCAAGATGGTTGAATGAATGGATAGAAGTAGCAGGTAACATGTGATACCATATCTTAACACGACCTTCAAACATGAGGGTGAGCAATATAGCAATGAAATATTTTCAATGTATTCCATCATAAAAGTAGAAAAAGACAACTTGAAACAGACGTTCATGAAGAGTTGATTCACCCTCACCATCAAACTTAAATTGGGATAGGTTATGAAAAAATTCTGCAAGGATGGTAATATTAATCTCTTTAGAAAAACATCATGGGATTATGATTTGGGGAAGAATCATTTTGAATAAGAGATTCAAAGTGAAATGAATGGCAACAAGTTGTTGTCTCTCCCTCCTTATAGTGCCATTTGTTAACGGTTGTTGGGAATTTTCCAATCAAGGGGATCTCCCTGATGTGAAGTCCCAATTAGACATCACACCATGTGGAATAGGAGCCCCATCTAGAATATCGGTATGGTTTCCATGTATTATTACAAATTTTCCTTGGCTTGAGCTATCATTAAGAGAGAGAAGCGTGTATGTGCCTTTGCGAAAAACAAGTAAGTGTTCCTGGTGAGTGTTCAGTTGTAGGTGTGTCTAGGTTATTTTAATGGGGAGGGAGAAAAAAAGTGAGCCTCTAAGAGAGAGGTAATAGTACCACTCTAGTAGAAACACACACAACATGAATAATATATCTAACATTCAATGGAATAGTCCACATAGATGCAAAGGTCATTGAAACCAATATAGCAAGAAGGATATGTCTAACATCCAACAGATTATTCCACAAAGATGTGATAGTCACAACAACAAGTACAACACATTCTCAATATGATAAGCACTAAAATAAACGAAATATTTCAAATAATTTAGTAAAGGTGAAAGAAAACATTAATCATAAACATTCAGAGAACAATATTACAAATATTCATGGTCCATGCATGAAAATGTGTCATCCATCAGGCTTCAAGTATTAAGTAAAAGTCCAAATATACATGAATACAACCAACATCACTAGCTCCAATAGTCGAGCATTGGAGTGATGACTTGCTCCCCAAAATTACTAACTTTGTCTCTCGTATTTGTTATGGGAGAAGCCAAGGTGAAAAGTAATTTCCTTGTACCATTCAGGTGTATATATAATAAATGGGGTGATCTTTCACCTCCCTTGTGACTCTTGGGCTACCCTCATGACTGTTCGATTTCTCTTAACCTTTTTAATTCCTACATGACTTTTCACATTACATGAATGACTCTTGGAATTCCACTTTACATTATATTTATCCAATATTGAATTACATATTCCACAAAATGATGTGGGACATTATGACTCATGATATGACACTGATGACATGGACTGCATGATAACATTGCAATGTCAAGCCATTCTTTGTTGTTGCTTTCTTTGTGTCTTCTCAAAAATATGGTACATGTTCTTATTCGTCCTCCTCCTTATGACTTGAAGATAAGGAGTCTTCGATGTGGTCTTAATCTTTCATCTTATGTTATAGTATGATGTTCCTCCATCTTCTTTCTTGATGATCATCTTATCTCCTCGTCTCCTTAGGTGTCTTCTAGCATTTCCTCCTTCTCCATCATCTTTCCATAACATAATACAGTACCTGCATCTACAATCCTCTCATGAAAAGATGACATCAGTATGATAAACTCCTAGTCTAAGGTGTTGCATAATGATCCACCGAATAAGTCAGAACCTAGTGGAAATATGAGGGAGAGGCTCAGTGATTGCATAATTGTGCAACTCTGATAGTTAAGGGTGAAGCTTGAGCCTTGAGACTACGCAATGCATAGTTTAGGCTACATTGGGCAAGTATATTGCATAGTTTTGGAGCTTAATGTGCCAGGTTGAAGGGTTGAGCACTGATTTTTCCCACTACGCAGTTCTGGAAGGCAAAGGAGCCAAAGTGATTACACAATTGCGTATTTTAGGAGCTCAAGGGCTAGGCTTGAGCCTTAATACTATGTAATGTGCAGTTCATGCTAAACTAATCAGACATATTGCACAGTTTGGGGACTTAGTGAGCTGGGGTGAGGGGTTTTGCATTGTTTTAGCCAACTACAGAGTTCTAGGAGGCATAGTAGACCTAGTGATTATGAATTTGAGAAATTCAGGAGCTTATGGGTTGAGCTTGAGCTCATGGGTTGAGATTGAGCTCAAGGGTTGAGCTTGAGCTTAGAGACTACACAATGCACATTTTGGGCTAGGTTAGAGGGATGAATTGCGCAATTTTGGAGGCCAAGGTCCCGGCTTGAGCTATGGAACTACACAATGCACAATCTTAGGAGGTAGGAATTGCATATTTCAAAGTTTCAAGGGGTGGGGTTTTAGCTTGAGGGCTGGAACTACACAATGCTCAGTCAAGGAGGGTCGGATGAGGCTAAGTTGCTGAGGAATTTCTAGAATTTCGCTAAGTGTGGGATCAATGAGATGATGTGAATAACGATATGACTTGAATGTGATAACACACTCATAAAACTTGACAACACATCAACATAGATCATCAAGGACACGTGAACAACATAGTTCCCTCAGTGCGACAACTTTGTGATGTCTTACGATGAGTGCGACACTAAATATACACTTTGCGACGACTGTGACAAAACTTGTGCGATAATGATTAAGACTTTTGAAATGAGTGCGACAGATGTTCACATGGTTATATAAACTCATTAACATAAATATAACCCCTTAAAAACACGAAAACAATCTTATACACATTGTGATACAACTAACATTCGAAAAGAAGACATTTACTATGTGAAGAGAAAGGGCGAATGACACTTGTGATATGCGAATGACAGTGAAAGCGAAAAATGCCACAGAGAAGATAACATGAAAATGACACTAATTAAAGTGAAAGAAAGAAAAAGAGACATTTGAAAGCATGAAAATGACACTCGCGACACCAGAGGTGTGCAAAAGTGACAGTTTGGAAAAATCACCAAAATATAAGTACAAATGTAGCCAAAACTGAGTAACTATCCATAAAAATGCACAATGACTATCAAAATGAGTTGAACATTGAAAAAACACCATCTAGATGGAATGTGCTATGATTTTTCAAGCATGCATAATATAATGCGCTCATGGATTTGTTGCAAACTGAGCATGTGTGAGCAAGTGACTTGGGAGATATATACACATATTTGTTGTTTTATCATTATGAAGAAAGAGTGGAGGATTGGGTAAGCATCTGAGACTGATACGGATACTCTTTGAGGATGAGGTAGGGAATCCAATAGGAAAGAGTAAGTCAAAGAGGCAATTCCATAAGGATGTGTAAGTCCAAGATGGGAATGGTCTTAAAAGGATATACCTTGCGAACATCCATATGGGGTATGTGCCTTGAGAGACAATGATGAAGGTGTATATAAATCATTATCTCCCCAAAATTGTACTCTTATCTTGTGGAGAGGTAGAGTTGTTAGTCAAGGCCTTGCTATATGACAATGTTGGTTGATATGATGAGATGCACTGATATAATATGAAAATATAGCTTATGATATGACTTACCAATCTAACTCTTCTCATGATAATTCTTTAATATGAGAATGTACATTTACCATGTGTGTATTATGAATACCTCCCTAGTTAAGAGGGAGTGTTGAAATTTTTAACTAGGTTTAGTCTTAACGTTGAAAATGGCAACAGGAAAATCATGATTTAATTTTCCCTTGAATTAAATTAGGCGAAAATTGTAATTCCACATCACAAGACAACAATAATGCATTAACTAAGTTAGAAAGACTTAGTTGGCTGAGTTAATTCGATTTGAGGGCCTAACTTGAGTCATGTAGAGTGGTTCCTACTTTTTGGGAGCCTAGGCTGAGTTTAATTCAAGTTGTAATAATTTAATTCAGTTAAATTGAGTTAAAGTCAGTTAAATTGGGTGAAAGTCAGTTAAACTGAGTTAAAGTCAGTTAAACTGGTTCCAACTTTTGGAGGAAATAGTGGGAGGTCAAGTAGTGGGGTGTGTATTTCGTGATCAACCAATTAACTGATAAATCAACCATAATTAACTCATGCATGTGTGATCTATGAGTTACCTAGTTGAGATTGGATTTCAAGGGCCATGTACTATCAATTGTATAATTATCCAATTTGTATAGGTGGTGCATGCAGTCATAAAAAGGCCTATAGGGATTGCGCAGTTATGGATGAGGAATTCCCCTAAATAATAGTGGCTAATTCCCAAGGAAACAACACAAGCAAATAGGATCTTGGGAAGGCAGGAAATTGGTTAAGTATTGACTAGATTAGGCTTGTGAAGTAGTGAGATAGATTATACTAGTGTACAGATTGTCCAGACTTGAACAAGCATTATATTTCTTCTCTATTTTATGATTAATGCAATACATATAGGAAGGGCTTTTGAGAAATGGATTTCCCCTAGATATTTCCTCATGTTATGTGTCTTAATTGATTCATGTCACATGTTTTTGATATTTCTTCTCAATCATGATTTTCTTTTCCGCAGATGATTAGAGTAGATTCAAGTCTATTCTTTTAGAAAATTACATTAGCAGTTTGAATCTACAAGGAATTTATACATGGTATCAACTCTATAATCACAATAAAGAAGAGAATTTGAAGTTATCTTTGCAGGAGAAACGAGTTTTTCATATATATTCTTCAAAGCAAGCAATAGGATCAGGATGGCGTTCTATGGTCTAAGGCTTGAGTATGCCCTTGAGGGTAGCTCGAATTAGATTTCTTGGAAGGATCGAATGGACGTAGTCATGGAAGAAAACAAACTGAAGGATTTCATTGATAATGATGTCCTAAAACCATCACGAGATGATGCCCAGGATCTAGTAGATTGGAAGAAGAACATAGCAAAGGCAAGGGGGATCATATTGTCTCGAATATCTAGGAGAAAGAAAATCCATATGAAATGTGGTCGACATTGACAAAAGTGTTCCAGAATAGTAGTGAACACATGAAGCTGGAGCTAAAAGATAATCTTCGAAGTATAAAAATGCAGAAGAGCGACACAATATCACAATATTTATGCAAGTTCACACAATGTCGTGATGAACTTGGGAGTGTTGGTGTTACTGTTGTAGAAGATGATCTGGTAATCCTAGCTCTTCCATACTTTCCAAAGAGCTAACATAGCTACTAGGATTCGGTCAACGGGAGGGAGAAACTACCAAATTGGGAAAGGCTATGGTCAGATTTGGTACAAGAAGAGTTAAGGTGGAGAACCAAATACGGGGCCTCATGCAAGGTTGAGGATGAGGAGAATTGTACCTTGGATGGAAAAGGGAAGAAATCGAAATCCAAAGGAGATTTCAATCACGCAAGCAAGGAGAAGTACTTTTCGAAGATTAAATTTTTTCACTCACATGAGTTGCGACACTATGTCATGAAGTGTCTACACAAGAAGGTTTGAAAGAAGCCCTATAGAGGAGTGGCATGTGAAGTTCTTACTTCGTAATCCGAGTTGGATTTCACCCTCATTGCATGCATGGTGACATCGGTGATGGGTAGTGTATGGTATATAGATAGTGGAGCCTCATTCCATATGACGAGAAAAAAATATTTTTTTTATCGACTTGGAGGAGAAGGACCTTCAAATGCACATCTATATGGGAGATGATGGAAGGTATAGCGCGACCGACATCGGTACAATTAATTTTCAGTGGGAGTTTGGTTCTCCTCTCACATTAAAAGATGTCATGTATGTTTTGGGTCTAAAGAAGAATTTAGTTTTATTTTCTATGTTGGAATATCGTGGCTACGATGTGATATTTAGAAAAGGAAAGGCTTTCCTTCATCACATCATCACATGACAAGTGAAGCGGATCTGGGTTCAGGTGAAGAACCTTTACAAATTGGATGTAGAAGACAATGTTGCTTTGAGCACAAAAGCAAAGAAGAATTAGGGGAATTTTGAGGTCTAAAATGGGCCTCCTAAGCCTAAATTATAAAATAATAGTGGAAATAAATAAATAAGATTAGATTACATCATCAAATTTTAGAGGGAAAAAAGAAAAAACTATTTTTTCAACTTGTGTTTTCAATTTATCTCCCTATGGGTTTACTCAAATTTTGAGTGGGAGCACTCGTTGGAAGCAGAATTTGATTCCTCATCTAAAGAGTACCCATGTTGCATACTTTCGATCGACTCAGCTACATAATAAATGAGAAATACATGAAAAAACGTGATTGCAATCATGTTTTTTCATGTATTTCTCATTCTTTTTTGTAGCGTGGTCCATCAAAAGTATGCAACATGGGTACTCTTTGGATGAGGAATTAATTTTTTCATCCAATGAGTACTCCCACTTGAAATTTGAGTAAAAAATTAGGGATATAAGCTGAAAATACAAGTTGAATAAGTAGTTTTATTATTTATTATTTTTAAATCTTTTTACTTTTTTACTCCAAAAATATTGAATCATCCCCCATGGTTAACATCATCATCTTGAATCCTATTGGTTCTTATAAAGTTTATTTTGGTTGTAAATTTTTTTTAGGAGGCCTATTTTAGACTTCAAAATTCCTCTAATGGTGCAGAGCTAAGACATCGATGAATTATGGCATAGGTGAATTAGCCATTTTCACCATGGAGCTTTGAAGATCATGCAGCAGATTTCTACAGGACTTCCCAAGGGTGCACTAGAGCAGCAAGATACATGCAAAGGGTGTACATAGGGGAAGTACACCAAATCCACCTTTAATGATAAGGATAGTCGAGTGCAAGCGATCCTTGAAAGACTTCACTAAGATGTGTGTGGACCTTTCTTGACAACCTCCATGACCAAACATAGGTGTTATGCTATATTTGTAGATGATTTCACACGTAAGTACTGGATTTTCTTCATGTAGAAGAAAGACTGGACATTCTTCAAATTTTGTGAATTTAAAGCACTTGTTGAGAAAAACACTGGTTGGAAAGTGAAGGCTCTCAGGAGCAATAACGACGGTGTTGTTGAGATTCAACAAGAAAAATTCTTGATCCTAGTGAAAATTAAGCACCTACACTAGGAGGGCTCCACAGGCTATTTTTAGGTGTATGTCTATTTATAGACGCATGTCTATTTTTATTATCCCTTAATTTAGATGGACATTAAATTATAATCTATTCTCAATAAGAACTTGGAAATAGTTAATTGAAGTTGAAAATCAGTTAGCTAAGTGAATTTCGAGTTAAGTGGTTAGATGGTGGGACATGCAGGTTGACTTTAGTTGTAACTGAGTGATTCGAGTTGTAACAGAGGTGGAAGTGTAGTAGTGCATGAGTTGTGCAAGTTGTAAGTAGTTTAACTCAGTTAAGTGAGTTAAACTCAGTTGTGCTAGTTGTAACTGAAGATACACTAGTGAGAGATCAAGTGAATTAATTATTAATTAATTCACAATCAGTGGTCTCACATGCAACTGAAGATTTACTATCATTAACTACATGCATATCAGATCCAGTGGAGACCCAATTGAGTTCTAGGTGAAAGGGAAGTAAACTATCAGTTGTGACATTATCTGCTTACACACATGCAAGTAAACACACATTGGATGTGCCCATGAGGATTGCGTAGTCAAGGCAGGCAAGAAGGCATCAATTCAAGGATTGCTTTCAACAGGGATTTCGCAATGGAGGCAGGTTGTCTGGAGATAGTAAATTGAGCAAGGGATTTGCCATTTTTTTTTATGACAGTGTGAGACAATTAGCTGATGTACTAAGAGCTCTTGTGATTGGAGTTTTCTATGTAATTGTTTTATGATCCATGATATAATATACAATAGAAGATAGTGGGGGTTTAGCTGTAAGTTTTCCCTGGGAAATTATCTGTGTTGTGTGTGATTGATATTTATTCATGCTTATGTAATTGGTGATTATGTTTTTAATTCCACAAATATTTGTAGAAGTGATTCAGTATTTAACTTTAGCATATTTTTAGATCTGACGAATCCAATATATACATGCATATTGTATAATTTCTACATGGTATCAGAGCATAGGAAATTGTAGAAGTGAAGCTGGAGATGAGTTTGTTGTTGGATAGAATTCAAATTTGCAGAAAGACTTTCTTGGTGCTACAGCTGATTCAAGATCGAAATGGCTTTCAATGGATTGAGGTTATAGTATGCACTTGAGGATAGCTCGAACTACATTTCTTGGAAGGACAGGATGGAGGCGGTACTCGAAGACAATGGCTTGAAGGAATTCATTGAAAAATATGTCCCTAAGCCAGATGCTGCAGATGCTGCCAATCTTGATGCATGGAAAAAGAAAGTGGCAAAGGCGAGGAGGATACTGTTGGAGGGAGTATGAGACCACATTGTCTCAAGCCTTCATGGGAAATGCACACCATGTGCTATGTGGAATACGAATCTATTCCAAATCAGCAACGACCATAGGAAATTGGCGCTCAAAGATAAACTCAGTAAGATCAAGATGGTAAAGGGAAACACCATTCCAAAGTATCTCACAAAGTTTGTCCAATGTCGGGATGAACTGGGGAGTGTGGAAATAACAGTCACTCATGATGATTTGGTGATTTTGGCTCTCCTAGGACTTCCTAAGAGTTGGCACAGTTATGAAGACTCTGTCAACAGACAGGAAAAATTGCCGGATTGGGAACGACTATGGTCGGATCTGGTGCAGGAGGAGTTCAGGTGGAACACCAGAGATGGCTCTTCATCAAAGCATGATGATGAAGATGATTGTGCTTTGGCTGCCAAGGTGAAGAAGGGGAAGGTGAATACATTCCATTCTAAATTTGAGTCTAAAGGCAAGAAGTAGGACATGTCCAAGGTGAAGTGTTTTCACTGTCACGAACAGGGGCATTTTGCTACTAACTGTCCACAAAATAAGAAGAACAAGGAGGGTGTTGGATCTGTAGTTGGTGAGGTCCTTACCTTACAATTTGAGCTTGACTTCTCCTTTATTGCATGCATGGTTTCAAGTGTGTTTGGATTGATGTGGTATTTGGATAGTGGCGCTTACTTCAACATGACGAGAGATAAGGAAATTTTCAGTGACTTGGAGGAGAAAGATCTCCAGATGCATATTGAGATGGGCGACGATGGACGGTACAATGCTACCAGGATTGGTACCATTACCTTTCAGAGGGAGTCTGGTAAACCATTTTGTTTAAAAGATGTAATGCATGTTCCAGGTTTGAAGAAAAATTTGGTCTTAGCCGCAATGTTGGAGGACAGAGGCTATGACGTTGTTTTTAGTGATGGAAAAGCTTTCCTGTGACATAAAACAACGAGTCAAGCCAAGAGGATAGGGATTCGAGTTAAGAATCTCTACAAGCTAGAGGTAGATGGTTCCGCTGCCATGATGGGCAAGGTAGAAAAAATGGTGAGCTAGGATGAGGGTGAATTATGGCACAAGCGATTGGGTCATCTTCATCACAGAGCCTTGAAAGTCATGCAGCAAATATCTACTGGACTTCCAATGGGAACACTTGCTCAGTTAGATCAGTGCAAGGGTTGCACCATGGGGAAGTATGTAAAGTCCATCTTTCATGAGAAGGAGAACCGTGCTTCGAGGATCCTTGAGAGAGTTCACACAGATGTGTGTGGATCGTTCTCGGTTGCTTCAATAGAAAAACATAAGTACTATGTAATCTTTTTTGATGAATTTTCTCATAAATGCTAGATCTTCTTCAGGCAGAAGAAAGATCAAAAATTCTCTAAGTTCTGTGAGTTTAAGGCATTGGTGGAGAAAGAGTTAGGAAGTAAGTGAAGGCTTTTAGGAGCAATAATGGTGGAGAATACATCTCTAACGAATTCAAGAACTTCTGCAGCAAAGAAGGAATTCCAAAAGAGCTCATAGCGCCTCATAACCCACAATAGAATGGCGTCGCAGAGAGGAAGAATAGAACGATCATGGGTGCAGCACAAGCGATGTTGCATGATCAGGCCCTACCAATGCATTTGTGGGTTGAAGCATGCAACACTGCGGTTTATGTGCAGAACCGTTTTCCTCATAGAGTACTTGGCATGAGTACACCTAAAGAAGCTTTCACTGGTAAGAAACCGGATGTTTCACACTTTAATATTTTTGTCTCATCCGTTTATGTGCATGTGACCAAGGACGCCAGGAAGAAGCTGGAGCCGACTGCTGAAGTTGGGATTTTTGTGGGTACACAGAAACACCCCATAATTATCGTGTGTATTTTCCAAACAATAGAATGATTGTTGTGCGACGGGATATAAAATTTGATGAGGGAAAATCCATGTGGTTGTCGCTTGAGAGGGAGTTGGACTTGCATGCGGAGGAGGAACTATTGGTTCCCAAAGATGAGTCTCTAGATGTGGATCAACCACAGGAGGAGGTTCATGGAGTGGAGGAAGCCACTCATGCATAGCCATCCATCAGAAATGGCAGGAGGCGCACCACGGAAGCTAATAGGCTGAGACTTGATGCTGCACAGAATGTAGAAGCCTCTACTTCACAGTGTAGACAGAGACAGTCTCCTGACCGATCTACTGGATACATGGCTCTCATGAGAAAATGTATTGTGACTAAACCATATTCCTTTCAGGAAGAAATGCAACAACCTACTTGGGTTGATGCAATGGTAGAGGAATATGACTCCATTGTCAAAAACAATGCTTGGGAAACTGTTCCAAGACTGGTTGATAAATTAGTGGTAGGTTCGAGATGGATCTATAAGGCAAAGTAAGCTACTGATGGGAGTGTGGAGAAATACAAGGCCATATTTTTTGCATGGGGCTTCTCACAGATCAAGGGGATAGATTATGATGAAACCTTTGCACCTGTCGCAAGGTACTCTTCCATAAGGACCATCCTTGCACTCTCAACGCAGACGGGCTGGTGCATTCATTAGATGGATGTGAAAATTGTGTTTCTCAATGGGATCATTGAGGAAGAGGTGTACATAGAGAAGCCTGAAGGTTTCGATATATTCAACAACGAGTCACATGTGTGTCGACTCAAAAGAGCGGTGTATTGGCTGAAGCAAGAACCCCATGCTTGGTACACTCGGATAGACAACTATTTCACTAAACTGGGCTTCACCAAAAGTGAAGTGGATGCAAAACTATACCAAATTGTGGTGGAGGGTAAGCTTTTAATCATTTTTCTTTATGTTGATGATTTAATATTGACTAGTGATGAGAAGTTGATACACTCATGCAAGGAGGATCTTGCAAGGGAGTTTGAAATGAAGGATATGGGCATCCTTCATTATTTCCTTGGATTGGAAATATGGCAGAGAGATGGTGAAATTTTTGTGTCTCAAGGAAAGTATTCAAAGGAGATACTGGGTAAGCTTAACATGGAGGGATGCAAACCCATGGATACTCCTCTTCTAGGAAACTGGAGGAAAGAGGATGCTACTTCTGGAGAGGTAGTGGATACTACTGTCTATCGACAGTTAGTGGGTTCGCTAATGTATCTAGTGAACACGAGACCAGACATTTGCTATGTGGTTAACCAGTTGAGTCAAGCTATGGTTAAGCCTACCAGCTTTTTTGGAAAGTGAAGAATCATGTCCTAAGATACTTGAGGGGCACATCAAGTATGGTCTCTGGTACAAAAAGATGGATGGAGTGAAGTTGCATGGCTTCACAAATGCAGATTGGGTTGGAAGTCCAACGGACAAAAAAAGCACATCAGGAGGGATCTTTAGCATTGGATCTACAGCTGTTTGTTGGTACAACAGGAAGCAGAGATCTGTGACACTTCGTTCAGCGGAAGTGGAATACATGGCAGCGAGTCAAGCTGCATGTGAGGCTATCTGGATGAGAAAGATCTTGGTTGTTTTGTTTGGTTCTCATATGGATCCAACAGTGATTCATTGTGATAATTAGAGTTGCATTAAACTCTCGATTAATCATGTGTTTCATGATAGATCCAAGCATATAGATATCTGGTACCATTATCTCAGAGATTGTGTGCAGAGGAGAATTATGTTGCTTCAGTACATTCCCACGAAAGATCAGGATGCAGATATTCTGACGAAGGCGCTCACCAGGAGCAAATTCGAATACCATAGAGACATGATCGGGGTGAAGGATAATCCCTTTCTTGTTGAGAGGGAGTGTTGAGATTCAACAAGAAAAATTCTTAATCCTAGTGAAAATTAAGCACCTACACTAGGAGGGGTCCACAGGCTATTTTTAGGTATATGTCTATTTATATATGCATGTATATTTATAGAAGCATGTCTATTTTTATTATCCCTTAATTTAGATGGACATTAAATTATAATCTATTCTCAATGAGAACTTGGAAATAATTAATTGAAGTGGAAAATCAGTTAGCTAAGTGAATTTCGAGTTAAGTGGTTGGTTGGTGGGACATGCAGGTTGAATTTAGTTGTAACTAAGTGATTCGAGTTGTAACAAAGTTGGAAGTGCAGTGGTGCATGAGTTGTGCAAGTTGTAAGTAGTTTAACTCAGTTAAGTGAGTTAAACTCAGTTGTGCTAGTTGTAACTGAAGATACACTAGTGAGAGATCAAGTGGATTAATTATTAATTAATTCACAATCAATGGTCTCACATGCAACTGAAGATTTACTATTATTAACTGCATGCATGCTAGATCCAGTGGAGACCCAATTGAGTTCTAGGTGAAAGGGAAGTAAACTATCAATTGTGACATTATCCTCTTGCACACATGTAAGTAAACACACATTGGATGTTCCCATGAGGATTGCGCAGTCAAGGCAGGAAAGAAGGCATTAATTCAGGGATTGCTTAATGGAGGCAGGCTGTCTGAAGACAGTAAATTGAGCAAGGGATTTGCCAATTTTTTGTATGACAGTGTGAGACAATTAGCTGATGTACTGAGATATCTTGCGATTGGAGTTTTGTATGTAATTGTTTCATGATCCATGATATAATATACAATAGAATATAGTGGGGCTTTTAGCTGTAAGTTTTCCCTCGGAAATTATCTGTGTTGTGTGTGATTGATCTTTTTTCATGCTTATGTAATTGGCGATTGTGTTTTTAATTCCGCAAAGATTTGTAGAAGCGATTCAATATTTAACTTTAGCATATTGTTAGATCAGGTGAATCCAAGATATACATGCATATTGTATAATTTCTATAGGTGCATATGTGTCGAGTGAGTTCTAGAACTTGTGTGCAAAACAAGGTGTTCGACGGGAGTTAATTGCACCCCATAACCCCCAACATAATGGGGTTGTTGAAAGGAAGAACAATAGTATTGTGGGAGCTGCACATATGATGTTGCATGATCAGGGCCTATCGTTTCACTTGTGGGATAAAGCATGCAACACAACGGTATGTGTGCATAATAGGAATCCTCATCGTATTCTCGGAATGAGTACACTAGAAGAAGCTTTTTTCAGGGAAGAAACTAGATGTGTCACACTCCAGGATCTTTGGTTCATCAAATTACTATCATGTTTCCAAGCGTGTGAGGAAAAATCTAGAGCCGACAATTGAGTTGGGCATATATGTGGGGTACACTGATACATCTCACAACTATCAGGTGTGGCTTCCATCTCACAGGGTGACAGTTGTTCCTAGAGATGTGAAATTCAATGAAGAGAAGGCCATGAGATGTTCCCTTGAGAGGGAGCTTCAGCTACATGTATATGAGGAGCTTTTAGCTCCAAAAGAAGAACCTCGTGATATTGTGGAGCAACCACAAATAGAGGAACAAAGAGTGAAAGCACCCACTCATGCAAAGACATCTGGAGATGGAAGGAAGCACACTAGAGAAGCTGACATATTATTGCATGATGCTATAGATAATGTGGGAGCACCCACATCACAATGCAGGAAGAGGAGGTCATTGGATCGGTACACTGGGTACATGGCACTGATGAGTGAGCTAGTTGAGATAGAACTATCCTCATTCAAGGAAGAAGTGTAGAAGCCAGTACATGTTTATGCCATGGTAGAGGATTATGATTCCATATTCAGAAATCGTGTTTGGGAAGTGGTCCCAAGACTAGAGAACAAGTAAGTTGTAGGTTCGAGGCAGATCTACAAGGTGAAGCAATGAGTAGACGAAAGCATCGAGAACATGACTAGATTTGTGGCCAAGGGTTTCTCCCAGGCAGAGGGAATTGATTCTGAGGAAAACTTTTCTCTAGTAGCAAGGTACTCTTCTATTAGATCAATTCTCGCACTCGCAGCGCAGATGGGATGGAAGATCCATTAAATGGATGTGAGAACAACATTCCTCAATGAAGTGATTGATGAGGAGGTGTACATTGAACAACTAGAAGGATTTGAGAACTTTGATAAATAGTCACATGCTTGCAAACTTAAGCGAGCATTTTATGGACTAAAACAAGCACCCCGTGCTTGGTACACTAGGATCAATAGCTATTTCACCAGGTTTGGCTTCACCAAAAGTGAAACAGATGCAAACCTTTACCATATTGTTGTTGAAGGCAAATGGTTGGTTATAGTATTATATGTTGATGATTTGATTTTAACCGGTGATGAGAAGTTAATAAAATATTGCAAAGAGGATCTTACAAGAGAATTCGAGATGAAGGACATGGGACTCATGCATTATTTCCTAGGTTTGGAAGTATGGAAAGGAGATGGGGAATCGTTTGTCTCTCAGGGAAAGTATGCCAATGAGATACTGAAGAAGTTTCGCATGGAGAGTAGCAAACCCATGGAAAATTCTATAGCAATCAGTTGGAGGAAAGAGGATGCCACTTCAAGTCAGGAGACGGATGCCACTATTTATAGGAAGCTTCTGGGTTCACTCATGTATTTGGTGAACACACGACCATGCATGTGTTATGCGGTTAACCATCTTACTCAAGCAATGGTTAAGCTAACCAAACTGTATTGGAAAGCGGCCAAACATGTGTTGAGATACCTCATAGGCACTACTCAATATGGTATTTGGTACAAACAGACAAAGGGAGTGAAGCTTCAAGGCTTCACATATGCAGATTGGGTGGGTAGTCCATTAGATCAAAAGAGAACTTCAATAGGAGTCTTTAGTATTGGGTGAACATCAATTTCTAGGTACAATAGGAAGCAACGATCAATTTCATTCAGTTCAACAGAAGCAGAGTACATGGTTGCTAGTCAAGCAACTTGTGAAGCAATATGGATGAGGAAGAATCTTGTTGGGTTATTTGGTCAGATGATGGAGCCTATTGTGATTTACCGCAACAATCATAGTTGTATCAAAATATCTGAAGATCTAGTTTTTCATGACCAGTCCAAGCATATCAACATCTGGTATCACCATCTACGAGATTGTGTGAAGAGGCAGATTATGTTGTTGAGTACATTACTACAGAGGAACAAGATGCACATATTTTGACAAAGGCATTGTCAAGAGGAAAATTCGAGTTCCATAGAGATAGGATTGGGGTATCTGATAATCCCTTTCTTGTTGAGAGGGACCATTGAAAATGGAAACAAGCCTATTAGGGGAATTTTGAGGTCTAAAATGGGCCTCCTAAGAAAAATGTACAACCAAAATAAACTTTATAAGAACCAATAGGATTCAAGATGATGATGTCAACCATAAGGGATGATTCACCATTTTTGGAGTAAAAAAGTAAAAATATTAAAAAATAATAAAATAATAAAACTACTTTTTCAACTCGTATTTTAAACTTATCTCCCAAAAATTTTACTCAAATTTCGAGCGGGAGTACTCGTTGGATGCGGAATTTAATTCCTCATCCAAGGAGTACCACAAATGATACCGACGTAAGTTTAATATTTAAAATGAGAATACATAAAAACGTGATCAGAACACGTTTTTTATATATTTCTCATTTTTTCGTGTAGTATAACTTCCATCGTAAAGATGTAACACGCAAGACTCTCGTGATGACAGAATTAAATGCGCATCCAATTCAGCATTCCTCCAAAAATTCGAAAGAAAACTTTGGGAGATAAGTTGAAAATATTAATTGAAAAAGTAGTTTTTTTCTTTTTCCCTCTAAAATTTGATGATGTCATCAAATCTTATTTGATTTTTTCCACTATTATTTTATAATTTCCTTAGGAGACCCATTTTAGACCTCAAAATTCCCCTAATTTGAAAATCTTGATTTAATTTTCCCTTGAATTAAATTAGGAGAGAATTGTAATTCCACATCACAAGACAACAAGAATGTGTTAACTAAGTTAGAAAGACTTAGTTGGCTCAGTTAATTCGAGTAGAGGGCCTAACTTGAGTCATGTAGAGTGGTTCTTAATTTTTAGGAGCCTAGGTTGAGTTTAATTCGAGTTGAATAATTTAATTCATTTAAATTGAGTTAAAGTCAGTTAAACTAGTTCCAACTATTTGAGTAACTAGTGGAAGGTCAAGTAGTGGGGTGTGGACTTCACGATCAACCAGTTAATTGATAAATCAACCATAATTAACTCATGCATGTGTGATCTACGAGTTACCTAGTTGATATTGGAGTTCAAGGGAAGTGTACTATCAATTGTATAATTATCCGAGTTGTACAGGTGGTGCATGCTGTCAGAGAAAGGCCTATAGGGATTGTGCAATCATGGATGAGGAATTTCCCTAAATAATAGGGGCTATTTCCCTAGGAAGCAACACAATGAAATAGGAGCTTGGGAAGGTGAAATTGATTAATTATCGACCAAAGTAGGCATGTGAAGCAATGAGATAGATTATACTAGTGCATAGATATTTCATGCTTGAAAAAGCATTGTATTCTTCTTTATTTTCTGATTAATGCAATTCATTTAGGAAGGGGTTTTGAGGAGTGGCTTTCCCCTAGATATTTCCTCGTGTTATGTGTGTTAATTGATTCATGTCATATGATTTTAATATTGCTTCTCGATCGTGATTTACTTTTCCGCATATGAGTAGAGTAGATTCAAGTCTATTGTTTTATAAAATTACATTAGCGGTTTGAATCTACAAAGAATTTCTACACTTCATAATGCCTTATGTAATCTTGATTTTATGTAAAGAGAAAAAGAAAATTTATTATTATCATTTTATAGCATGGGTTTCATGCTTTAGGTCAATTTGTTTTCAGGTCAAGCACCCATTGTGTGCTTCTAGAGCTTTGTCATAAAGTCAAAGAAGTCAAAGATTCATTGTCACATGTAAAAGACCCTACTGGGCATCATGTATCAATTCAAAAGAATTTTTGTAAGACAAATTTGTGTCATAGTCCCTCCAAGACCAAGTCATTCTGCAAGAAGACTAGTCAGCCCAGCAGAGATGAAGTCAGCCTCATTAGGGTTGTTTGAGCCTCACAAGGAAGCCTATATATAAGAAGTCATCAACCTCATTTGAGAGATCATCAATTCAGCTCATCGTTGAAGCACAAGAAGAGAGGAAAAGATAGTAAAAAAGAGGAGAATTCAAAGAAGGAAAATCAAATTTTGAAATATGTTTTTAGGCTACATTCTCCCACATGTGCGAAGGAATTAGGACACAAATTGTAGTCATAAAAAGAGCCGAAATATAGTGTCAATAAAATCAAACTTGCAAACTGAAATACTAAGGAAGAAGAAGCTATCTAAGCGAAGGAAGAAGGAGACTCATTTCACCATATTTCACTCACACGTGCGAGCTAGGGTTTCTGCAGTAAGGCCTAAAATTTGCAATCAAAGTTGTAGGTTCAAGCTGGAGATCAGAAGTGAAGTTGAAGCAATTTTCAAGCAGTTTGACTTGGTTTGACTTTGTAAAGAACAAGCTCATCAAAGGATAGGTTGTCTTGGTCTTGGAGGGGTTTTTTGTCTTGGGTCTTACAAGTCTTGGAATTCACCATTTGAAGATTCTATAAGAAGAGAATAATTCTTGTGGGTTTTCCTCTCTGGAAGAGATTTTGGCCCTGACTATTAGCCTATATCTTGTGTCCACTTATTCTATTGATATTCATAGTTTGGTAGTTGTTTGATGATAATAACACTATAATAATCCAATAAAAAACAAGTTAATTATAAGTGCTACAAATTGAATTAAAATAACATCGCAAGCAGTTATCAAGTTAAGAGAAATCACCCCAATCTAGCTTCCCTTGATTTCTCCACACAAAGTATGTACAAACATTTACGACAAAAAAAATAATGACCTAAACAAATAATATGCAAAAAATTTACATGGTTAAATTGTGATGATTTGTTAAGGAAACAACCACGAGCAAGGCAATGATTTTATTATTAGGAGAATATTTTACAATTAGTCTTACCATTCTTCTAAATCTCTTGGGTTTCATAAATTAAGTAGGCACATTTACAATAGTTTTCATAACTATCATTTGGTTTCATAAACCAACACCGTTAGAGTAAATATAACTATATTTACTTAGGTAACTTTTTTATATTTTCATTTTATTTTAATTAAATTGTTGTCATACTCTCACAATTGTTGGTTCTCCCTTTGAAGGAGACAGTCTTCTTTGATATGGTAGGACCTATCATGGCATTTGAATAAGTATAAATACCACCTTCACACTCCTATACTCATAATAACACTAAATCACACCCTCTTTTATATCTTTGAACAAATGCACTTTAACACAAGTTTTAGCTAACAACATAGGATGGTATGATATAACCACATCCATGCAAATAGATTTTTACAACTTGAAAATAAGATATGGAAGCAAACATTCAAGTACATTGACATCTTAGGATAATTGGTCTATACTTGATATTCAAAGAAAACACCATGGTTGACTCAAGAGCTAGTTTCATAGTGTTGGAAAAGTACCATGTAGTGTTCCTCCAAAACCAAGGTCCATGCATGAAGATTTGGTTTAAAGACAAGCCGATCTCAAAAATGAAGGAAAGTAATCTCCTTTACAACTTTTGGGTAGTATTAATTATTCAATTATTCATTTTTTACTTGCTATACACCCATTGCTTGAACAAAGATTCTAGGGAAATTCTATTAAAATAATCTAAATGTGTTTTCTATGTCAAGAACAACTTGCTCCATAATAGTGATTTAAAACAACTTCTACACTAGACTCCATAAACACATCTCTCTCTCTCTCTCTCTCTCTCTCTCTCTTTTAATTAGAACGAGAATTTTTGGAGAATTAATAACTTTGAAATATTGGCTGCCACTATTACACTAGATACAACTATTTCATAAATGCCACAAATGAGTCAGCTACAACATGTTTGTGAAGACTTGAATCCACGCAGTTGAGGAAACAAAGTGTTCACCAAACCACTCAAGCTAAGATCATTTCACGACTCCATAAACTTATCTCACTGTGTATTTTTGGCACAAATTCCCTAATTCCACTTTTCCATAATGTTATTCCACTTATTTAATTTCAACTTATGAAAATCACCATAATTTAAAAATAAATAAAAAATAAAAAAACCAAACAAACTGTTCATGAGAAAAGTTTGTTTATAATAAAATAAAAATAACAAGAACTAATAATAATAATAAATAATCCCAAAAAGATATCGAAATTCCAGATTTTTTTTTTTTGGCATCTGCCAGGGTTTCAAGGAAAGGAGATGGCATTCATTTCTTGTGTCGAAGAACGTGTTGGAATTCTCAAATATGGCACCTCATTGGGTTGTTGTTTTCCCTCTGCCTTCGTCATTCTCCCATGGTGTCAAGCTTGGCTTGGCAGATTTGTTTAGAACACATTGGGTTTCCATGACTGCAATGTTGCCGCCCAAGGTCAATGTGAAGGGGCTAACCCCAAAGTTGAGCTCTTCCATGAAAACCAATTTGACCTTTATCTTCACAAGACACTAAATCTATTTTTTTAGAGAATGAAATAACATATTGTATCTAAAGGAAGACATAGAAACCAAGATTTTCATGTATGTCTGCCAAAACTGTGATCATCAAGGGGTTGTAGAAAATAATTGTGTGTATAGCAATGAGATTAATCATGCAGCAGGTGAGAACACACAAAATTTATAGGAAGTAGTTCCAGATCCCACGCTTCCACACACTAAAATTGTGTGATGTGTTTTGTAATCACAGGGAGGCTATATTCTTCCAGATCATAAATCCACCAAAAACTTAGGGTTGAGAAGTAATAGTAGGATCTTGGTGATGACGTCATCCAAGGATTTATTGTTCGATCAATATTAGTGTGCATCGGTGTAATTAGGCATTGATAAACTGGCAGATGTTGTGAAGGATCCAACTAAGGTTCAATTAGGGGATAACCTGGGCGATCTCATCAATGAGAACAATTTGCTTACATGGGAAGATATGAAGGAACCCAATCTACCACAAGATCTCACAAATGAGAGAAAATATCTTTTGCCACAGGGTTGTTCCTACATCCAATTTGAGGCCATATCCCCAGTTCCTGTGAAATTTACAATCTTTGTGAGACCAATCTCACAGGGTTCCCTCTGTATATAGCTCTAAGTCACATATTTGGTCTCTTCACTCGCAACTAGAATTCATGATTGGATGGGAATTCCATTTGGCAATATTTGACTCTGATAGCAACAAAATTGAATTCGGGCCTCCTAAGGAGAGCTGGCTTCTAAAGTCGTAGCTCTGTCAGCATTTTTTCTTCGAATTAACTCGGTAGGTGCCACGTAATCTCCCTATGTTTCCCTTTGATTACATGCACACAATCATATATATATAATTGTCTTCTTATGCTCATTCGAATGTTCAAACCTTAGAAATCTTAAATATGTATCCTGAGCTTTAATTCAACTAAACCACTTATAACGAACCTTTGGCTCCGGGCCCACATATATAATCGATGGCTCCATTAAATACACACACCATACCTTGGTTATCCTTCGTGCTACTTCAGTTGCGATCACCATTCGATGAGCCTTCCTCCAGATCGACGGTGTTCGTCGATATCACACTGCCTCCTCAGTCGAATGTTAATGTGCGATGGGGCGGTTTTGGAAATCCGTCGTATGCCACATGTCCTCCAGTCTATGGAATCACTCTGAATTCACAATTACCGCTCGTCCCACAAAGGTGGTGCGATCAAAACCGCTTCCAACCTTTGAAGAGTGATTGACCATGGGTTACGTCGGGTTTACATTATCCTTTCGATTCACTCTAGTTCTCAACCTCAGGTTCGAACTTTAGAACAACTATTTCTTTTCAGGTGGGGTTTTCTCTTTAGTTGACTCACTGTACTATGGAATTCCAACGCAGTTTCGGCCACACAATTCTAGGCCGATATCAAGGTTACAATAACTAGCTTGATTTCTCACAGGGGTGCACGTCAATAAGGCACTCAGGGGACTCACTATGGAATACACTCAATCATGGACAGAGAGAAGCTTTCGGAGGTTCAACACAGCAAATTCTTCATTGAATATCATAAAGCTAGAAGCTCAAATATATCGAACTCAAGCTAATGAACATGCAGAGACAGTATATCTACCATTCCACAAAGATGATAAAAAACCATCGAGTTATATACAACAAAGAGAAAGAATGCTTAATACACACACAATCTTCACCGTGAGAATCTCCTCCCTCTTTGATGCATCTGGGGGTTACATTTATACATCAACATTTGTCTCTTCGGTTCCTCTGTGAGGGCCGTTTTTAGAAAAATCAAAGGCCTAATTACAATTTATTCAAATAATTGAAACATGACAGATGGACTGAACTAAACTATTCGACTTCTACTGACTCTAACTGATCTAATGCAACAGACAGCTAAGGTGTTGACACCTTGCTGTTACAAATTCAAGTGATTTTGAACCCTCCTAGCCACAACACGTGGAAAAAACCTCCTACATTGCTGGCTAGTGTCTAATGCCCCTGCATCAGACTCCCGAGGGCAATTTTCTTCATGGACTCCTGTCCATGAGTTCTTCCACTGATCTGCCTATCTTCTGCAACATTCCTTTAGTCATCCAAGTGGCATCTTCCTCTGGCTTGTCCTTCCATTTGATTAAGTACTGAAAGTACTCTTGTCCTCTGGTCTTCCTGAACACTTTTTTGTCCAATATCTTCTCTGGTTTCAATGGTTGTGCTAGAGGTAGCTGCTTTTCCCACTCAATTTGTTCCTTGTCTGTTGGTCCCTCTTCTGCACCATCATCTTCATACTTGTACAAATCTGCAACATTAAAAATGGGAGATATTCCAACATCAGGAGGCAATTCAATTTCATAAGCCTTTGCAGAAAACTTTATAAGTATCTTGCATGGCCCAATATTTTTGAACTTCATTTTGTTATACTGCTTCTTTGGGAATATCTCCTTTCTCAAGTATGCCAAAACCAGATCTCCTACTTCAAAATGGACTTCTTTTCTACTCAAGTCTGCTCTGCCCTTATATTTGATGTTGTTGTTTCACTTGCTTGTGTATGGCTTGGATCTCTGAAGCAAATTCCTCGCCATCAGCACTTCTCAGCTCTGCCTTTCCCAAATTTCTTAATTCTGATATTCCTCTGGGGTGCATTCCATAAACAATACGGAATGGACTCTGCCTTGTGCTTCTGTTAGGTGTGTCATTATATGCATATTTTTCTTGGGGCAAAATATGATCCCACTGCTTGGGATGCTCTCCTGCAAGACTTCTCAACAAATTTCCTAGACTCCTATTCACTACCTCAGTTTGTCCATCAGTCTGAGGATGATAAGTTGAGATGAAACTCAGTTTGGTACCAAGTTTCTTCCACAACGTCCTCCAAAAATGGCCCACAAATCTGGTGTCTCTGTCTGAAACAATACTCTTGGGCAACCCATGTAATCTAACAACTTCTTTGAAAAACAAGTTAGCAACATGGGTGGCATCACTAGTTTTATAACACGGAATAAAATGTTCCATTTAGAAAATCTGTCCACTACAAAAAAGACTGCATCATTCCCTCTCTGAGTCTTGGGCAATCCTAGAACAAAATCCATACTCACCATGTCCCAAGGCCTGTCTGGAATAGGCAAGGGAGTGTACAATCCTGCATTTTGGTTCCTTCCTTTGGCATATTGACAGATTTTCCAATTTTTCACAAACTTGTCCACTTCTGCTCTCATCTTGGGCCAATAATAGAAGTGACTCAGCTACTCATAATTTTTGTCAGTACCAAAGTGTCCAACAAGTCCACCACTATGCTTCTCCTTGATCAAATTTTCTCTCATGGAACATTTTGGTACACACAGTTGGTTTCTTCTGAATAGTAAGTCCTCCTGCAAGAAATAATCCAGCCACTGGCTTCTCTCTGCTAGAACAGGGTTACAACATGCCTCAAATGCTTCCTTAAAATATGAATCTGTCTTATACAATTCCTTGAGAAAATCAAACCCTACAACTTCAAAATTAGTTTCTTGAACAAGCACGTGCCTCCTACTCAAAGCATCAACTACTTTATTTGCTTGGCCACTTATATGTTTCAAAACAAAGTTAAAACCTTGGAGATACTCAACCCATTTGGCATGCTTATGATTCAACTTGGGTTGCTGTACAATGTACTGCAAAGCATGATTATCAGAGTATAACACAAATTCTTTGGACATCAAATAATGCCTCCACTTTTTCAATGCCTGAACAACTGCATAGAATTCCTTCTCATAAGAGGAATACTTCCTTCTAGTGTCATTCAGATTTTCACTAAAATAGGCTACAGGCCTACCATCCTGACTCAGCACAGCTCTAATGGCCTCTACATTGGCATCACACTTCACTTGAAAGGGTTTAGCAAAATCAGGCAGAATCAAAACAGGCTTTTCAGTTATCTTTTGCTTCAAAAATTTAAAGCTTCTTTCTGCTTCAGCAGTCCATTTAAATGGTTGTTTGCTCTTTTTTATCGTCTCAATGATGGGTGCATTAATCTTACTGAAGTTTCTTATAAATTTCCTGTAAAAACTGGCAAGTCCATGGAAACTTCTTACCTCAAAAACATTTCTGGGTGAAGGCCACTCCACAATTTCCTTAACCTTTTCTGGGTCCATCTTCAATCCTTCTGCAGAAACAACAAAGCCCAAATACACCAACTCTTCCTTCATGAATGAGCATTTATTTAAGTTTATTAGCAGTTTCTCTTGGTGCAGCTTCTTCAAGACATAATTAAGATTCCTTAAATGCTCTTCTTTGGTTTTGCTGAAAACTAATATATCATCCAGATACACTATCACAAATTTACCAATGAATTCCTTCAATACTTCATTCATAAGTCGCATAAAAGTGCTAGGTGCATTTGACAACCCAAAAGGCATTACCATCCATTCATACAGTCCTTCATTTGTTTTAAAGGTAGTTTTCCACTCATCACCCTCTCTTATTCTAATCTGATGATATCCACTCTTTAAATCTATCTTTGAAAAATATTTAGCACCACTCAAACAATCCATTAAATCCTCAACTCTGGGAAAAGGGAATCTGTACCTGATTGTTATCTTATTGATTGCTCTGGAATCAGTACACATTCTCCAGCCTCCATCTTTCTTTGGGCTCAATACTGCTGGTACTACACATGGACTCAAACTTTCTCTGATCAGTCCCTTGTCCACCAATTCCTGTACTTGTCTCCTGATTTCCTCATTTTCTATGGGAGTCATTCTGTAGGCTGCCTTATTCGGTAGATTTGAATGGGGATAAAATCTATCTGATGGCTAATATTCCTCATAGGTGGCAGCTCATCAGTTAAATCATCCACAACAATGTCACAATAATTGTCTAACATCTCTTGGATTTATATTGGCAGATCAGAAATCTTTGTAGAAGTAAGAACTACCTTAGGTTTGCAAACTAAAGCAAAGCTTACCTCTTCTTCTTCAATCTGCTATAGATATTCCTTCCCGCTCAGAAACAAGGTCTTTGGATCAACCACTCTGCTTGATTGCTCTCCTTCTTCCATGGGTATCAATGTATGATGTACCCCGTCCTTGAAGAACTTGTAATTGTTCTTCTTGCCATCATGCACTGCTGCTCTGTCAAACTTCCAAGGTCTACCCAGCAGTATGTGACACACATCCATGGGCATCACATCACACAGGACTTTGTCTTTGTAATTTCCCATTTGCAGCTCTATCTCACACTGTTCTTTTATAATCAGATGGTGCCCTTTATGTAGCCAGGACACCCTATAGGGAGTTGTATGCTCCCTTGTCTTCAGCTTCAACTTCTCTATCACCTCAGTGGAAACCAGATTTTATGTGCTGCCACTATCAATGACTAGCTGGCAGCATTTCCCCTGGACTTTGCATATGCTCCTAAACAAAGTCTTCCTTTGTGCAGGCTCAGTGACCTCTTTGGTTTGCTTCAACAGGACCTTATTAACCACCAGGGACTCTCCCCTCTCTGGTAGAATTTATTCTTCAATTGTTGCCTCTTCTCCAACCTGGGCAACAACATCTTTTCTTGAACCAGCACCCACATTCTCTAGGCACTCGTAGTGCTTGTGTCCCACTTGCTGACATCTGTAGCACCTCAATTCTCTACCTCTACCTCTGCCTCCTCTTCCTCTGTAAGAACCCCTTCTGCCTCTTGCATCACCCTCTGTAGATGCATTCTGAGGTGAGCTACTGTTTGCTCCATCCCTAGGTGTAGTAGGCTTTCCTCTACCACCCTGACTTCCCTTTCCACGTAAAGTACCTCTCTTTTTGGCAGACTTCTTCCTCAGGAGTTTCTCTTCTACTTTCAAGGCCATCTGATAGGCCTCTTCAACTGTCTTAGGAGACAAAAGACCAATCTCATCTTGGATCTCCAGCTTGAGACCATTCACATATCTGACAGTCTTCTCTGGTGTGTCCTGAAATTGCCCAGCTCTTATGCTTACTCTGTAGAATTCTTCTGTGTATTCCTTTACTGTCAGCAACCTCTGTCTCAAGTTCTGGATTTGCCTAAACAATGTTAGCTGATAATCACTAGGCAAGAATTTACCTTTTAATTTAGCCATCATTCTAGTCCAACTTTTAATAGGCTACTTGCCAAATCTCCTCCTTTCTGCCTGCACTCCATCCCACCAAAGTGCAGCATGTCCCTTCAACTTTGTTACTGCAAACTTGACCTTCTTATCTTCGCTCATTTCTTCATAGTCAAAGCACTTGTTCATTTCATTGATCCAGTCCAACAGCTCCACTGGATTCAGTCCTCCTGCAAAACTTGATACTTCAATCTTGGGCTTAACTACAAACCCCAGAACAGTTATGAGGAGCCTCAAGTCAGGAGGAATCTCAGCAATTTCTCCAGCTTCTTCTATTTCAGGTTCACTGATGTCTTCAGGATCTCTGGGCTGTCTTTGCTCTATGGCATCCATTCTGGCTTGGACCCTCTGCAAGGTCTCCAACACTTTTGCATTGGCAACGGGTCTCCTTCTGCCAGCACCTCTACCAACTCGGATTTCCATGTTAATTTTCTACAAAAACAACTCAAAAACAACTCTGATACCACAATTGACAGCAACAAAATTGAATTCGGGCCTCCTAAGGAGAGTTGGCTTCTAAAGTCGTAGCTCTGTCAGCATTTTTTCTTCGAATTAACTCGGTAGGTGCCACGTATTCTCCCTCTGTTTCCCTTTGATTACACACACACAGTCATATATATATAAATGTCTTCTTATGCTCATTCGAATGTTCAAACCTTGGAAATATTAAATATGTATCCCGAGCTTTAATTCAACTGAACCACTTATAACGAAACTTTGGCTCCGGGCCCACATATATAATCGATGGCTCCATTAAATACACGCACCATACCTTGGTTATCCTTCGTGCTACTTCCGCGGCGATCGCCGTTCGATGAGCCTTCCTCCAGATCGACGGTGTTCGTCGATATCGCACTGCCTCCTCAGTCGAACGTTAACGTGCAATGGGGCGGTTTTGGAAATCCGTCATATGCAACGTGTCCTCCAGTCTATGGAATCGCTCCGAATTCACAATTACCACTCGTCCCACAAAGGTGGTGTGATCAAAACCGCTTCCAACCTTTGAACAGTGATTGACCAGGGGTTACGTCAGGTTTACATTATCCTTTCGATTCACTCTAGTTCTCAACCTCAGGTTCGAACTTTAGAACAACTATTTATTTTCAGGCGGCGTTTTCTCTTCAGTTGACTCACTGTACTGTGGAATTCCAACGCTTCGACCACACAATTCTAGGCCGATATCAAGGTTACAATAACCAGCTTGGTTTCTCACAGGGGTGCACGTCAATAAAGCACTCAGGGGACTCACTATGGAATACGCTCAATCATGGACAGAGAGAAGCTTTCGGAGGTTCAACACAGCAAATTCTTCATTGAATATCACAAAGCTGGAAGCTCAAATATATCGGACTCAAGCTAATGCACACGTAGAGACAGTATATCTACCATTCCACAAAGATGATCAAAAACCATCAAGTTATATTCAACAAAGAGCAAGAATGCTTAATACACACACAATCTTCACCGTGAGAATCTCCTCCCTCTTTGATGCATCCGGGGGTTACATTTATACATCAACATTTGTCTCTTCGGTTCCTCTGTGAGGGCCATTTTTAGAAAAATCAAAGGCCTAATTACAATTTATTCAAATAATTGAAACATGACAGATGGACTGAACTAAACTATTCGACTTCTACTGACTCTAACTGATCTAATGCAACAGACAACTAAGGTGTTGACACCTTGCTGTTACAAATTCAAGTGATTTTGAACCCTCCTAGCCACAACATTTGGACAAAACCTCCTACAATGTTGGCTAGTGTCTAATGCCCCTGCATCAGACTCCTACATGTTGGTAGGCAATTTCAAGAACTAAAATCCCTCAACGAGTGCGACATAACCAAGAATGCCTCTATATATCTAGTATCAAGATTAACTTGGTGGAGCCAAAGGGTGGGGTGCATCCCCCGCTTCCCAATCCAAATCCTTTTAAGGATGCCCTAAAGCGAGGACGTTCACCTCCAAATTCCAAAGATATCTCAAGGCCATCATTCGTTGTGGAACAAGTAGTAGACATTCCATCTCTTGAAGTGGGTAGTATTGTAGCCAACTTAATTTTTGCAGATTATGAGCAACACATGATTATTTGTCGTCTTAATGGATTTTGGTCTTTGACTTCTACTCTTCGAGAATGGGTGCATTAGTAATGGTCCACATATACAAATATATAATTTTGTTCAAATGGATTCTTTGTAGTACTCTTCAAAAATTTAGAGGACTCACATGAGGTTTTTGGCGAAGGTCCTTGGTTTTGGGGTCTCTCATTTCAACCTTGGTTCCCTGACTTTAATCTTCTTTCCATGACAACTCTGGGTACTCTAGTTTGGGTAAGGATTCCTAACCTACCCATTCATTTGAACAACCATATATCTTAGCCGATGTGGAAAACTTACTAGTTCGGTTCATTAAAATACACTCAAAGGATTGTGACAGGAATTGCCACATTTGTTCACATATGTGTTGAAGTAGATCTCACCAAAGCGTTGCCCAATAAAATCCTTCTTAAGTAAAGGGGCATGGTTTATTTGGAAGTGGTGGACGATAAAAACTTTGCTTTCTATTGCAGGAGTTGTCAACAACCCAACCATCTTTAGAATGTTTGCCCTTTTTCTCAAGAGCCCTATCCTCACCCAAATGCTAAAAAAAGAAAGCCATGAATGACAAGATCCAAATGATACATAAAAACCTAAAAATACTTCGACACAACATACAACAATATAAGACACATAGAAACAACAAATAATTTAGAACCTTCAACAATGAAAATGTCTCAAAATAATGTCGTCATTATCTCCTTTACATGTGTTAGTGATAACTCAATGCATCAATATGAACAATATAAAAAGAAAAAAATATATATATATAATAATCCTAAATTTCAAGATCAAAGCTATAATAAGTATATTGTTTTGTACTATGCTGATTTTTAGGATAAAGATAAACAAAATGATGTAATTTATAATTTACTATTTTAAAATAATACGCATTAACTAAGTAATCATAAATTGATTATAAATTATTGTCACTACTTTCGATCTTTCCCTTCCTTTCATATATGTATAGAGTAGAATATAATAAACAAATACATTTATCTTCGTATAAATATTTGTCATGGAGTATCATTTTGGAGGAATCCCTAATTTCAGATTTCTGCAATGGCCATGTTCGCGCGGTACTTGGCTTCATCTTTGGCATCTCAGCGTCGCCCCCTGGCAGCGGCTGTTGCAGCACTATCTTCACCATTTCTCCCGATTATTTTGTTAAAATTCTCACGGCTTTCTACGGTTATTGCTGATAAAGACAAGTCCACAAGCTACCCAGAAGCACAGAACGCATGCCCCGTTTCAGAGTTCTTACTCAACGAATGTGGGTTATGTCAGTCCGAGCTCTCAGTTGTCCTTAAAGCAAGGCCAGCCATGGTTGCGACGAGATCAGCTCATACAGCCCAACAAGCAGTACAATTACTTAGAGATTCAGGATTCACAGAACAGCAGGTAAGGAAGACTATTACCAGAAACCCAACTGTTATTTTTCTCAACGCTGATCGGCAGTTGAAGCCCAAGATTGAGTCCATGAAAGCATTGGGCATTCCTGCACAGGACTTGGTAAATGTCATATCCCGTGGGTCCAGATTTCTCAACGGCAGTCTCGAGAAAACTCTGCCTCCCAACATTCAGTATTTTCAAAACCTGTTCGGATCAGAGTTTAATGTCTCACATGTTTTTAAATCTGCAACTGAAATTCTATTTAAAAGTAATGGGCCTGAAACTTGGGAAAAGAAAATGAAGCATTTGACAAGTTTTGGGCTCCACGAAGATGACATCAAGGAGCTTGTTAGGCGGCGCCCAGTTATATTAAATGCTTCCATGGATAAGGTGCAGAAGAACATGGACTTTTTTATGCATACTGCAGGGCTTCCTGCAAAGTTTATTTTTTCATATCCTCTGTTAGTGTCTAGTTACAGTTTGGAGCGTAGGATTAAGCCTCGTCACAAGGTGTTGAGTGCTCTCAGTGAAATGCAACCTTCCAAGCGTCCTCCTAGTCTCCTTAAAGCGCTTAATTTAAGTGAGCGGAAGTTCCTCGAAAAATATGTCCAGTCCAGTCCTCATGCCAAAAAGTTACTTGAAATGTACAGTGGCAAGCCTGCCCTCCTCTAAAAGACTAGATATTCGGGTTTCTGTTTCGGTCAGGATTAGATTGTAGTGCTTAGCTCTTATTGAATGAAAGAGGTTTGAGAACATTCACCAAGGGATCATCAATTTGTTATTATCCAGTTCCAAGATCCCTCTAGCCCACATGAGTAATGAGTGGAATTCGAATTAGTAAACATAGAAGATAATCATGACATAGTCAGTTCCGGCCTGGTATCTTGTTTTGGCCAGTTTATTGTCACACCACAATCACCTTCAACATGCACTATTGAAGGATACTCGGTTGTAATACAATCACAGTGAATGCATCAGATAACACGTTTTTGAAATATGAAAAAAACTCTCATCACCAGATAATTTGTTGTTTGCTAGTAGTCTTGCAATCATCATGCATTGCTCCCTTCTTTTAAAATGTGATGGGATAGACGTGAAATTCTGACGGTTTGAATCATGGCTAACTTGTAAAAGTAAATATTCAAATCCCGGGACTTTAAATTCTTGTGTGTTGCTAAAGTATTGTGATCTGATTGTTTCCAGATCTGCTATATCTATGAGACTTAACTGGAGTTAACGTATTTCAAATCTAAGGTAAACATCGGACACTAGTTTGCACACTTTTTCTTTGTGCTATGCTAATGGTCTCTGTTTTTTGGCTTAGGAAAAGAGTTCGTGGTAATGAATTTTATGAAAAACCATTCCTAGTGGTAATGGAATGCGATCCATTCCAATCACTTCTCTTCTAAAATAGAACCCTAGCCACCACTCCAAAGCACAACTTCAAATGCATGATTGACTAGGCAAAAAATCATTGGCACCTTCCCTCGTCCCGATGTGGTGGACAAACATTTATAAGAAGTTTGAACACTTTTGTTGCACGGTGCCTTCCAAATGGCCACTTCTTCTGGATGAAACCTTACCTCTAGGGCAAGAGGCAGAAGTGGTGACTCCCCACACAGAGCAGGGATGGGAATATTGTTTTTTTTTTCCTATAGGGTTTAAACTATATGTAAATGCTTTCATGTTGTTTTCTTCATATAGTTTTGGGTTTTCAGTGTGGCATCTACAGTGAGCTGTGCACATCTGAGAAGATCTGTTACATAAGTGATTTTCCCCTTAGGATGTTGGCAAGAAGCATTCTAGGAACCTAACGGATCAGAACCAGCAGCCTCATATTTGAAGGACTTGGTAAAGAAGTAGCAATCGTTCTTATAACTAGTTCAAATTTGCTACCTTTTGCAACTTCATGGCTTGGTTGGTCTTTAGGGCCCTTTTTCTAAAGTGGTGTGAAAGTTTATGTTGACGTTCGCCTTTTTAATAGAGTTTTAAAGTTTCACCTGTCCAACTCTGATCATGCACTCTTTGCTGCCAAGGCTTTCTTTACGATTTTTTCAATTTTTAGTAGAGTTTTGAAGTTTCACCTGTCCAACTCTGATCATGCACTCTTTGCTGCCAAGGCTTTCTTTAAGATTTTTTCAATTTTTAATAGAGTTTTAAAGTTTCACCTGTCCAACTCTGATCATGCACTCTTTGCTGCCAAGGCTTTCTTTAAGATTTTTTCAATTGGTCTAGCTGAGAAAGATGGTGAAGCAAACGTGAGAGTTTTCTTTTTAAAAAAGCTCACAGGCTTTAGAGTAGGGATATCTGGGTGAATGCTTATATGGGAATCTGTAAGAGACCTCTTGCGCCTGAGCTTGTGACCATACTTAGGAAACTGTTCCTGTCTTATGTACAGTTAAAGAGTCTATTTTATCAATAATGTTTGTTGAAGATTTCTGCAATCTTGTTCACTACCACGCTTCCCAGTTATAGTTTCTATAATTGTTGTTGCAATGCATGTTATGATAATTATAATTGTTGTTGCAATGCATGTTATGATAATTTTAAGTTAACATAAAACCAGACCAGTCCTCTAAATTATTGTTTAGTAAAAACTATTGCTGTTATAGCTCAATCTACAGCTGTTATAGGTAAATCTGTTGTTATCATAATGTTGTTATTTTGAGAAGAAGATTCCCTGTAGTAGAAGTGAACATGTTGTCACAGAGATATCTGTTTGCTGTTGATAGACTTAGTTGGTTTGGGCTTTGCTCTTACACCGATAGGAATTGGCATGTCAGTGTAGTCCTTGAGTCCATAACTGTTGGACTCATAAGTTCATAACGCACGATAACTCATCCATACCATATCTATGAAGTGGATTTCATAGGAACATCAAGCACAAATTGTCTCCTTTGATGATATGCATGCCAGACATGATGGTGGCATGCAACAGCTCAGATCACTAAACCAGGGACAAATTTCATGTGTCGTCCTACCTCAACTGCCCGATACAAGTAGGCATGGACCACAGTATGGGATTTTAAATATTAGCATTGCATCAGCCTTAAACTTTGACAAAGGGCCTGACATTAAAACTTAAACAAGTGTTTAACCAAAGTGAGTGTTTTCATGGGATTTATTCAGTATTGTCACACTACTAAATATAACCACGCATTAGGTGGTGACATCCCACTAAGCATTTAGATAACTTTTCTGATAATGCTATTTAGTATTTACTATAAGAATACACCTGCAATGTAAGTAACTAGTGAGGATCAGCATGGAAAAATGGCGATGGAAATAGAGCCACAATCTAATTTCTAGTGACACCGAAATTACAAATACTGAGTCCTTTAACAATCTGCAGCTTAGCTATAGCCTCTTTCAGTTAAAGAGTGTTGCTTCTTTTATATGTTTCCTAAAGTGTTTGCTTTTACTTTTACTTTTCCTGTGTCATTCGTAAATAGTTTTTTTCCTTATTAAGGAGAAATTACATTGTATTTTTTCCAAGAATAGAAACATTATTGATGTTAAAGTAGAAATCAAATATACATAGCTTGTCTTTGTTCAACGCTCTCAAACAACAAAAACTGTGAGCATCACTCGATTGAATGAGTGCTAAGTGGACTATTCAAAAATCAGGAGAAATTAGTAAGTTACGACTACCTCTCATGGAAATGGTCATAGATGAATGATTTAACGCAGTTGAATCCAAAAAAAAAATGATATCTAATATAGTGCACTGCAAAAACCCCTCAATACTTAAATATAAAGAGTGAAGGGAGCTTTATTTGAATGGTTCATGAGGCACAATGCTTGCTAAGGTTTTGCAATTGGGGTAGCAAGCTAAGTGGGTTTGATTGTGGGAAAAAATTTCACAGTTAAGCGCGCTTGAGCCAGAGGCGATCTGGGATGGGTGACCTCTCGAGAAGTCCTAGTTACTGGTTGCAAGCCCCGAAAGTGATGATTGACGTTATGTGATTTATTTCACTTGAGCCAGAGGTGATCTGGGATGGGTGACATCCCGGGAAGTCCTGGTTACCGGGTGCAAGCCCCGGAAGTGATGATTGACACTATGCGATTCATTTCACTAGTTTCAATCCCACTTCTTCACCCCTATGAGCATCACGCGATGCAATGAGTGCTGAGTGGACTATTAAAAAATCATGAGAAATTAGTCAGTTACGACCACCTCTCATGGAAATGGTCATCGATGAATGACTTACTTAACGCAGTTGAATCCCAAGAAAAACATGATATCTAATATAATGCACTGCTAAAACTCCTCAATACTTAAACTGTTCCATAACCTACATATCTACCTAATAATATATATTATCCCATAGTTGAATCCCAAAAAAATGAATATCTAATATAATATACGAGTGAAATAGTCATAGTTGAATCCCAAAAAAATGATATCTAATATAATGCACTGCGAAAACCCCTCAATACTTAAATACAAACAATGAAGGGAGCTTTACTTGAATGGTTCATGAGGCACAATACTTGCTAAGGTTTTGCAAATGGGGTAGCAAGCTAAGTGGGCTTGATTGTGTGGAAACCTACATATTTACCTAATACTATATATTATCCATCATTAACAACATTTTCCAGCCAGAGATAAAGTCTGTCACTAAAATAACATATAATAGAATCTGAAGAAAGTGAAAATAATCAAGTAACATCCACCACAACTATCCATCTGAATATCTATATATATATAGAGAGATATGTAGGCCCCTCCACTTCAATTTTCATCTTGCATTTCTGTGTCTTCAATGCTTATACTGATGACATGTTTGCCACTCTGTTGAGTTTCTTGTATACGTGTTACAATGAGCTAAATTCAAATTGTGCTCTTTCCTCATTGATTTGTAGTGTACCTAGGAGGGTAATACAAGGTACCAAGGGAGGTACCCAAGGGGAATAATAGTAGATGCCTAAGTGCTAAACAATTTGTATCAGGGCACTTTTTTCAGCCAAAAAAGGGGCATAATTTTTTATTATTTTGTAGCTTTTCAAAGGAATAATAAAAAAAAGGGTTGTGCTTTTATTGCAAAATTTGGAAAAAACAATTGTATATCTTAGTTCTTTTCAAAAAAACTTATGATTTCAAAATAAAAGTCATTTCAATTAGAGTTTGGGAGGTTAAGATATCACTGTCGTGAAATAAGCTATTTCAGGGCTTTTTCATGACGGCCTGGCGCTGATATACTTTCACTGCTTTCTCAGACTGCCATCAGATCAACACCATTGGATAGAGGATTTTATTGGTTTGAATTTTTTATTCTTAAACCCAGATGGATCTAAAAAAATGGAAATATGCCACTAGTGATGAAAGAAACCTTCCATGTTTACTCCATGACCATATGTTGTTGGATTAATGAAGAGTGTAACCAAGAAAGATATGCCTAGTATGGTTTAGATGATGGTTGTGATGACTGGTATATGGACATTTGTCATTTTTTGGATGATAATTATTTTCATCTTCTAGTTGATGACTCTACTCCATCTTATGAAGAGAACTCCTGTTGAATTTCTTTAACCTCATCAAACAAGCAAAACAAATTAAATTCCTTGTCGTAAATTAAATTAAACTGTAGATTACTGAATAAATTGCACAATTGGGATTTTAATGGTAAATAAAGTAAAAAATTGCATAAGCAAGTAGACATAACTTCACGCATGCACATAGAAATTTCCACCCTTCAAATCTACTTGTTAAATAAGATAAAGGCTCACAAGAGCTTTCCCAACCTGAGAAATAATGTGTACACCGAGAAAATTACAAGCTATAGCAAAACTGGGCGAATTGTCCTTGAAGAGAAACTTGTTTTTTGTCTGCCCGACCTGTGTTCCACGCAGCTGTATGGTCTGCTTGCAACCCTGTATGGCTTCCAAAGTTGAGTACAACTTGCCTATGGCTTGATTTGGGCTGGTCACACTTGTACACGACTGTCCACATGATCTGAACTTTGCTTGCACCCTGCTGTCACTGGGCGTCCCAAATCTAGCCCCCTGAGGCTTCTACAACCTTGTTAGACTGTTGTATAGTCTTCCCAAGGCTTCTACATTCTTGCTCAACTATTGTATGGTCTACCCACAGTTGCTACAATTTTGCTCGTCTGTTGTACAGTCCTCTCTAGCAGTTGGGTTATCCTCCTCTTGTTGCAATTTGCTTGCACTCTCCTCCCTTTAGCTGATCTCTACATGAAAGCCCTTCTTAACCCTTGTTTCGATGTCCTTGAGTCATAGTCCTTTGTGTCTCAAGTTCTCAATGTCTCGTGTGTGTCTTCCTCCTTCACCTAGCCTTGCTTATATAACCTTGAGTTGTTGACTGAATCCATAACCCTAACCTCCAAAGTTGTTATTAATTGATATTAGATCTCACCTCACTTGAGATCAATGGCTAAGATTCATCTCATTCACTAAGGTAATTAACCTTTGCATTTTATTAGAATGGAGCTACAAAAAAGATGAATTAGATTCCACTAGAGAACACAACTTTTTTACCACTACAAGTTGAGTGACCATTTGGAAGCAAAGTGTTGATGACTTCATCTAAAACTTCAACCTAGAAACCACACAACCAAGAGTAGAGTGTGAAGAGTGAAGAGTAAATAGGATGAAGAGTTTCTTGCATCTCCATCTCAAGTAGTAGAAGTTATCCAAGGAGTTGTAGAGTGGAAGAGGTCAACCTCATCAATGAAGCAAGTAGCTCAATGGAAGTAGGAGAGAGCAGGGAAGGATCTTAAACATGTGTTGGCATTTCTTTTATTGCGAGCTAGTTGAAGAATCACTGACTAATACATAAACTAGATTACTAGTTATAAAGTCTCTTGCAACCACCATGCAGGGGTTTGCAAGGCTCTCATTCAATTGACATGGTCATAGAGAATTTTTTCCATGCGAGGAAGTAATTGGTTGTAGCAAAGAAAGTAGCCACATGACCTCTTATGGAATTTTTACTTGATGGCATAGCTTGTTGGGGTCGTACTAAATAACAAGATCAACATTTGACTTGGTTTCATTGACTACCAAGATTGACCATATCCAAGTTTGAAAGAGATGGGATGTGAGAACCCCATTTCCACCCCTTTGTAAATATTGATTAAGCATTGCCTTGTACATTATGTAAATTGATAATAAAAGTGATGATTGAACTGAGTGGGACATAGATTCAGAGCTCGTGGAGGTGAAGGGGGAGATTTCTTGGTGAAGTCGAGCCTGCAATAAATCAACCTGTGCACCTATTTCAGTTTAAAACTCCACAAGTGCAACACAACAGGGAACATACATTAAAGCTTGCGCGTGGAGCCACTATAAAGAGGAGATATGAACACGGATGGCATGCATTAAAGATGGTTGCATGGGCCTCTCTCAAGGAAGATATGAAGGCCACACTCAATTTAAGGATGCATATGTGCTTGGAGTTGAAGGAGGGGCCGATGTAACATTCCTTTTCGTGACCTTTGTTTTGTAAACATGATTGATAATTGTGTGATGCCAGTATGGAGGATCATGACTGGCTAGAAATATTTGGTAAATATAAAAATATGAATAAACTTGATTGGCTGGCTTGAGGGAGAAGGCTGACAGTTCCATGGTCCAGGGCTAGTGGAGAGTGGTGGGAAGGCATCGCAGGGCGTCACACCACTAGATAGTTAGAAATGGAAATGATGGGAAGACAAGGGACTATCATGCCAATTCATGGGATCTAGATTTCATGATGGACAAAGAAAAGAGGAGTCAACAAGTGAGACACACCGAGAGACATAGGGGGAGACAGAGCATTTTGGGGAGAGAGGTCTCAAGAGAAGAATCATGCCCCAGAGGAGAAGCATAACGTGAAAAGAAGGTAGGTAGAGGAGCTCACACCAAAGGGAGTGTAAGGAGAAACCAAAAGAAAGGCACAATGAAAGTTTGTCTTCGTCACAGTACCTCTTGGAAATGTAGCTTTACAATATGAAATGAGAGGGGTGAGATATGTGGGGGTCAAAGGCTGGCTCCACTAAAAATGGCAAAGTCCTTATAACGATGAAACCATGTTTTGCACAAGGTGCTGGGACCCAAGCTTATGGTTGACATGGCATTATGATTTGGAAATTTGGGTGATGTGTTGCACAGGTGGTGTGCCACGTGGCCCCAACAGATGACTGTGTTGGAGGGCCAATTGGCCCAAAAACGAGTAACACATGGCAACCTTAGAGAACTCTACGTGGAAGGTGTGATGTCAACATGACGACATGATGACGTTATCTTGGGCCTTAGGCTTCAATGGGTATGGTTTTGGTAGTACGAAGAGAGGGCAAGATAGATAGAGAACGAGACGAGGATAGATAGAGAGCCTTTACATCTTGGGACCTCAGGACATCATTGTAGTGACTAAGTGGAATGAAAAAGGCGAGGACAATAGGGGCCAAGATAGGAAATATTTTTTCATTTAATGTGGAAAGCATCGTCTAGACCCAAAACCTTTTTGTATTGTGCATTATATAGTGGACATGCTAGATTGACGGGGGGATGAGACGAGAATTATTCCCTTTGATTGATGTGGATAGACTTATATCTCGCCTAGGGACTTTTGTAAGGTGCATGTACCATGGGACGAGGTAGCACACCGAGGGGTTAGGGGTTGAGACGAGAAATCCTCTCGTCAACTGACAAGGAGAAAATTATGACTCGCCTTGACCACTTGTAATGAGCGCAAGTGCTTAGTACATGGGATTGCTAGTAGGCCAATACATGATGGAAATATTATAATGAGAATCAACTGCAAAACAAGGCCAAGGGCCGGTCTAGTGGGAGCCACGTGGTGATGATGTGGCAAGTGCCACATAGGCAGGAGCAAGGGCACATGGGCGTGAGTTAGATGACGTGGACCACCTAGTTGAGGTGGAGGGTTGCCATGTGGCAACACCTAATGATGTGGCAGGAGATTATTGTTAGGGGATTTAAATGGCCATAACTTTTGATCCGGGAACCGGATTGAGGTAAAAAATTGTTTCGCCAAAACGATCTCGATGAACCTGACGTGATGACAATGTTTCTTATGAGTTCTGAGGAAGTCGAAAAATAGGAATTTTCATGACCCCACATCCATGACCATGGGGGTCAGGTCAATGATAGTAACACCTTCTGCCCTTAGGATGGTCTATGTGGTGTATCGGGGTGTTACAAAGTGGCATCAAAGTGGAAAGTTCAACACTGAACCTTTGAAGGTAAAATTTAGACTCTAACATTAGGGGAATTTTGAGGTCTAAAATGGGCCTCCTAAGAAAAATGTACAACCAAAATAAACTTTATAAGAATCAATAGGATTCAAGATGATGATGGCAACCATGGGGGATGATTCACCATTTTTTTAAGTAAAAGGGTAAAAAGATTAAAAATAATAAAATAATAAAACTATTTTTTCAACTCGTATTTTCAAAATATCTCCCAAAGTTTTTACTCAAATTTCGAGTGGGATTACTCCTTGGATGCAAAATTTGATTCCTCATTCAAGGAGTACCCATGTTGCATACTTTCGATGGACCTTACTACGTGAAAAATGAGAAATACATGAAAAAAGGTGATTGCAATCATATTTTTCATGTATTTCTCATTTTTCGTATAGTAGGGTCCATCGAAAGTATGCAACATGGGTACTCCTTGGATGAGGAATTAAATTTTGCATCTAATGAGTACTCCTTCTCAAAATTTGAGTAAAAACTTTGGGAGATAAGTTGAAAATATGAGTTGAAAAAATAGTTTTTTCTTTTTTCTCTCTAAAATTTGATGATGTCATCAAATGTTATTTGATTTTTTCAACTATTATTTTATAATTTCCTTAGGAGGCCCATTTTAGAGCTCAAAATTCCCCTAATGGGTGGTATGATAAGCATATTAAGTGTTTGTTACAAGGTGAAAATAGAGCATGCAAGTTCAATACTTGGATTGGATGGGTTCAAGGGAAAGGTTATGTGCTAGACTTTTGGGGGCACAAGATTTTGTGACTCTATTACAAAGTAATGTGTTTTCTGATGATTGTGTGTGGGTGTTGACTGTAGCACTAAGAGTGATGGTTGTGCGTTGATTGTAGATTGTATTGCATGCATATACAGGATAATATTATACTTGTGAAAATTAAACAGTGACAAATGTTGATGTGTTAGATTGTTTTCTAACATACCCTTTTAGATTGTAGATGTCATGGTTGCTAGCTTTAGCCTTGTAGATGTCATGGTTCAATAATTACTATTGCTAGCCTTGTTAAAGAGGTTGATTTCCAATTAATTATGCTAGCCTCAATAAGAAGGTTGATTTCTAATTAAGGATGTGAGTTTGGTAAAGCAACTTATTTCCATTTATGTTGTTAACCTTGGCGAAGAGGTTGATTTTAAAAATCTGGATAATGTTGGTGAAAAAAAAGGGTTGAACTCTAAATTTTGTGATGGCATGATTATAAACCTGTTGATGTACATGTGCATGTAGTTTCCAGTTTGAGACATGTGTCTGATTAGAAATTGCAGATGTGGGGACAACTTCAGTTAATATGCTTGGTATTCACGTGACAAGGTAAGAATTGAATTGCTGTTTTATTTTAGCTGACAATTGAGTTGATGTGTGATAGCACATAAGAAGAATTAGTTTTTGCAAGAAGAAAAATTCATGGACAATGGAATCCAACATGAACAAGGAAGGGGAAACTCCCTAGGAAGAGCAGGGACCTTCAAGAGCTTGAAGGGTGAGCTGAAGAGCAGCAAGATATGAAAAGCCTGCCAAAAAGCAACTAGCACATAATAAGACTTTGGTGCAGTAAGAAGAAAAATGCATGGACAGTGGAATCCAATATGAACAGGAAGGGGGAAACTCCCTTGGAAGAGCAGGGACCTTCAAGAGCTTGAAGGGTGAGTTGAAGAGCAACACGATAGAAATTGAAAATCTTGCCAAAAAGCAACAAGGGCTGGCAAAGTTGAGCTCAATGCTGCAAAACCATGTAGTTGTTGCAATGGGCCTTATCCTAAGAAGAGGGAAGTCATGTTGACAGGGCCAGAAGGAAGCCTTGTAACACTGAAAGGAAAGAAATCCAATCTCATGTTGGTTTTGTGGGGAGGAACATTTGAAAAAGAACTACCCCAACATATAGAAAAAGAAGAAGGAAAGTTGATGTGAGCCTCAAGCACATGAATGACCAATGTGTAATGCCGAAGGAGAAGAGAGAGCACCCCCTCAAGCTCTCTCCCATATATATATATATACTGAAAGACACCCTCCATGACCTATTTTGAGGGGTGTTGAAATTTTAAAGATGACATAAAAGCATTGGAAAGCACTCAGTTTGATTTTATATACATTTATAACTATATATGGCGGCAAAGGACACAATAACTTCTTATTTTATTTTGTTGTTTTAACTATTGATTGTAAGTAGGGCCATGGTACCTTGCTTATGATTTTATGTTGCTATTATAAGTTTTCTTGTCCTTTTTTTCCTTTATTCTTGCCTGTGTTTGGTCTTGGTGGGTGTTGGGTGCGGAAGGAAATGGAGCTCTAGTAAGGAGCTAAGGGGAACCCAACAAGAAACATAAGACTCAGATGAAGTCTTGTATATGAATAGAGGGCAGTTGAAGGCAAGAAAGAAGCATATGACAACTAGGAGGGTTGGTTGGGTCCATGAGAATAAAATGGACTGTAATATGACAACTGTGAGAATGTCACAAAAGAAAGTTTTCTAAACCGTGAAGATTACATGGTTGACACATGTATATATAAGTACATTTTTCGTATTATGATGTAGCGAAGGGATGAAGGTCTAGTTTGGTGTGATAATCCTTTGGTAGAGAACCATCATAGTAGCAAGAGGATCAAGTTGTCTTTAAAAATATTATGATATGTGCTATGGCAGGGAAATATAAATTGCAATTGCCATGTTAAGTAAATTGGTAAGGTTATGCTGACGGTGTTGAATGCCACGAACATACAAGGGATCTCCCCGTTATGAGGTCCTAATTAGGCCTCACACTGTTTGGTGTAGGAGCCCCATCCAGATGTAAGGTCCGACTACCATTGCAAGTGATCTTAAAGGAATGCCTTGGCTGCAAAACATACACAAAAGATCATGCACATAAATTTGGGGTAGAAAGTATGTAAGCTTTATGGAACACCAAGTGTAAGGTGCAGAAGGAGCTTCCACGCGAGAAATGAGAAACAAGCCTCTAATAGAAAAGTATTAGTACTATCTTAAGAGAGACACGCGAGTGCAATGAGAGACATGTTGGTTAACCTGCAAATTAGTTAACAAGATAACAACGATCATATAAACACATAACAACACCCTTTCAACGAGATTCATATCTAAAGCAACAAAATAGTTCATTATCTTTAGTATGCACAATACAACATATATTGCAAACATCTAAAGAATAGTCTTACAAAATTTACGATACATGCATGAAAGAGTGTTGGCTCCAAGAGCTTTTGAAAATTAATGAAAGATCCAAGTACATTGTTACATTGATGAAACACTAGCTCCAATAGTGGAACATGAAGCTACAACTTGCTTCTCCAAAAGAATGATCATCTCCCTTATGCACTACTAGAGAAGCCAAGGCCAAATCTCTAAAAGTCCAAGCCCTTTGCTTGAGTTATGAGGATTTATTTATAAGAAATGCTAATGACCCTTGAGTTTCCTAATGACTCTTCGACTTCCATAACCTATGGGCTTCCATGTGAGTCTTCTTATTCCACACGTGTCTCTTGGACTTTATATTAGACTCATTATTCATAAAAGACAAATTACTTACAAATGGTGGCTATATAAGAAAAAAATATAATAGGATAAAACTATTACAAGTCGAAACATCCTCATGTAGAAGAAAGAGACAAATCAGTGGCTAGAGCATGGAGTTCATTTGTGATGTAAGAGTGCCATGCTCTGAACTTTGTTGCGATAATTTTAACTCTAATTGGAAAATTTGCAATATATCCAATCTTCACCTCCAAAGCATCTAATAATATGGATCTGGAGCTTACCTGAATGCTATTCCATAACCAAGATAACTTCATATGAACTTTAGTTGGTCCAATTTCATATTGCAGAATAACATTCTTGGTGATCTCCAAGCCTTCTTGATCTGTCCTCCAAGTGCCTCTTATTTCTCCAAGTGCACCCACATAAGGAATTTTATGTTTACATGCCAGGGACTCTAAACCACTAAGCAATCGAGCGTAAGTAGCTATGGTGTTGGTTTCTTGGTCACTAATGTGGGTATAGTTCTGAATATGAAGTCTTAATTGTGCCCTATCCACCTCAGTAGCCAATCTGTCCTTCTCGACCAACCGCTCCAAAACATCAGGATACTTGACACCCCAATCTTGTATAAGGTCGAAAACTCTACTTGTAACCTTTAGAAGTTCTAGGATCTCTTGAAATTTCTTTTGAATTTTGACCAAGGTTGACATTACCTCATGCTAGAGAATCATCTCATTATATATCTGTTGCGTGGTGTCTTCCATCGAGTTCAATTATTCAAGTATGGTTGACTGCAACTCCACCGTGCTGAGACTAGTAGAAGACAATCATTGATTCTCTGTGGCAAGATGCTCAACCTATTGTTTTGCAGTAACTAGCTCCTTTCTTAATTGTGCATTCCCACTCATAAGATATTATATGTATTATCTTGAGCTGTTGTTGCAAAAGCCACATTTTCTGCCATGATTGCTTGGGGATTTTCCCTGGTATTGGATGTAATAACCTTCTCTGTGGATATGGAGACTGAAATGACATGATCATTTGTAAAGTACCTTCGACTCTCTTTTAAAATCCTCTGCTTCAGCTGGTTGAAGGTGATGCTGGACACATCCATGACCTTGTCATCTGGTGGAGGAACAATCCCCATTTCGTCAAACTGGAGAGGGCCACCAGTGATAGGAGGTTCTTCCTCTGTTTTCTGTGCGACTTCTTCCTCTCGTGACCACTTCTGTTGTTCCTCTTCCTCTATTTTTCCTTTCCTCTTTTGCTTTTTGTTGTTGTTTAAGCAAGTCATCTTGCTTCCTCTTTTCTTCTTCTTTCATCTGTAAGTGCTCCTCCTCTCTTTTGCACTCTTCTTCTTTTTGCTTCGATGCTTCTAACCTTCTCTTATTTTCCTCCCTCTATTTCCTCTGTTGCTTTGCCTCAATTACACCTTTGCACATGGAATAAGCTTTGAACTTTCTATTGGTCTAAGCCACTGGATCATGCTTTATCCTCTTTCGAGGTGCTACAATGTTCACTTGGGCAGTTTCTTCCTGCCGAATCTCCTCCATATGTTCAACTGGTACCTATGAAATATGGGAGGGACCTACCTCATCTCCTGACCAATTCTTCCTCAATGCATTGTACCAATTCTTGATCTTTTCATCTTAAAAAACAGTCATAGGTACACACTTCTTGGTATATTTTATCTTATTATAATGTTGCCTGCACACCTTTCTGGGATCATGTCGGGTGCACAACGCTAAGACAAAAAAGAGGGTGCATGTCGGGACAACTGTGAACAAACAAGGCCTAAATGAGTCTTGTGAATGCGCTATGCGCTCATGGAGAGAGAGAGAATTGCTAGGGCGTAGGGCGCACTCACAATGAAAACAAGGAAGAGCGCATGCATGAGATACAAGAGGGCACAACCTCTGTTGACAAGGAGTGCGTTGGAGCTAAAGACCAGAAGGGTGCAGTCACTATTAAAAAGGAGTGCACTCTCCTTGTGGTCTAGAATTGTGCTCAACTAAGTGAAATAAGTGTGATCATGCTTGGGAGGGCACAATTTATACTGATAGTGCTTTGTGATCACTAATTTTGGCAAGTGCAGTTTCTCTAAGAGAAAAATTGTGCTTTCTTGCTTTTTTGTGATACGGATGTCAAGTTAAAGCATTACTCACTTAGTCAAAGAAAATTTATTGCTCTTCTATCTTTAGAAATATGACACAAGAATTTCCAAAGATAAGAAGACGACACTTAGGAAAATTTGACCTATGAAGAAAAGTTACACTTAGGAATAATGCAAGTATGGTCGATACTTAGAAAACATGAACAAACGACAAGACAAAAAAATATAACTTGAAACGACAGTTCGTGTAGGCCCCAAAATTGAGTAAGGATAAAATTTTGGAGGGTCATTGTCGCAGCAGCAACACTTGGTGACACACTGGGAGAACTCCAACTTTCTTATTTAGGTCTCACCTTCACTCACACAACCTCAATCCTTCATGAAGTATTGATTCATCATTAGGGAATTTTGAGGTCTAAAATGGGCCTCTTAAGGAAAATGTACAATCAAAATTCACTTTATGAGAACCAATCACATTTTATGGGATGCCATCATCCATAATGGTTGAGGTGGCATTGATTGAGTTAAAGGTACCTACTTGTCACATTCTCAATGGTGAATAAAAACTCATGGTTAACCATGGTAGTGCTCTAAGTACTTTTAAAGTCAAAGTAAAGTACTCATAATAAATGTCATTTCACACTTTTTGAATAAAAATATATTATTGTCATTTCATATTTCTTGAAAGAAACAATGCATATCCTAATACATTTATTAAATTATATTATTAATTACATGTTATTATAAAATTTAAATAATATAAATTTAATTAATACCATATAATATAATTAAGAGTTTATAAATTTATATTTATATTTTATTTTAAGTTATTTAAGTACAAAAGACAAATGCATTAGTTGTTCAATGATAATGACTTTTTCTTGAAAAAATCATTCTTATTTATATTCACATCAATACAAATTTTTTATTAATCTTATTTTGGTACAACTTTTGAATTAAATTTAACTATGGTTACATGGATTGTGGTGCAAAAAGTGAATTGAAAATTCATAAATATTATTTTATTGGTTTAGATATTATTTTATTATTTCCTTAGGAGGCCCATTTTAGACCTCAAAATTCCCCTAATGTCAGTGGATTGCATGTGCTTCCCCATTCAACTTGATTATAGATATAGTTTCCATTATTCCTTTACTCGGTCAAACAATTTATAAATCTTGCCAGACCACAATTGTTTCGATCTAGGAGATGGTAATATAGTAGTGGCAAGTTAAATATAATCAAAGTCTTGGTTTTCATCTCTTTTGTTGCCCCAATGCCAACATGCCTAGACAATACCCCGACGAAGTCACTACAAGAACACATGTATTGCTTCGCTACAAGCAAGCCTCGACAATATCCCAACAAAGTTACTTGCTTCACCTCTCTACGCAGGAAGCCTTTCTCTTCTTTCAACCTTTATTTTATTTCATGTATAGAACTGTTCTTAGGCACTTATTATTTTGTTGGGACAGAAAAGGGATCCCGAGTTATTGAGAGGAGGAAAGGTTGTTCCTTTAGAGACAAATATATATACCTCTGATATAGGTTTGCTCACTATTGGTTTTCCCCTTTCCTTTCTCTACTTGATTGGATCAACAAGAAAACAATTTTCACATAATAAACTGGGTCTAGGAATGAAGATCTGTAATATTCCTAAATTTTCATGCAGCAAATTTGAATATTAATTTTTGCTAATTTCACTTAGGAGGTGAATAAAATGGGTAAAAGGCCCATGAGTAGGAATAAGATCCTTCATAATGTGAAAAGGATCATTTAGAGCAGCTTATTTTGCACCTTCCAGTGTGAAAAGGCGCAAGTTGCATGAGGACAAGGTCAAGTTTGACCAAGTCAACTGCGCTGCCTAAGAGGTGTAGCTTGCTTGGGAAGACATCGCAGTTTTGGAGGGAGAAAGATTCTTTGTGGAAGAAACCCTTATGTGTGGGGTCCATGGCAAAGAGACATTCACTTGTATAAAAGGAGGAAGAGGCAACCATAGTGAGATATCTTTGAGCATTTGATCATTTGTCTATTTGCAGTCTCTAGCTACTCAGCTGAGTTGCAGTTCTGCTTAGCACGAGGGATTCTTGTTTAGGATTTCCTCTCCTTATTGAGAGGCCCCTTGAAGGATTTCACTTCATTTTCTCCACATCTTGGCTCAAGGCCAAAGCCATTATTCAGTCACTGCGTTATTTCTGCTGAAGTATAACGTAGTGTTGTTGGGTGTTGCAGTGGAGGGGTTCCACAACACCATTCCTTGTCTCATCTTTCAGAGGAGGGAGTCTCTATTCCCCGGGAAGGTTAGTAAGGAAGGTTCAGAGCTGATTTGCACATCTTGGCATCAAGGCCAAGCATCTCCCATCATAGACAACACAACCCATTCTCCATACTGCGTTATTTCAGTGAGTACCTGCAGTGGGGGCTTGCACCATCATCTTGAAGGAAGAGATCTTCAGGAATAGGATCAGCGTATCCCTTGAGAGATCTGTGGAGGAGGTTACTTCAGATTGCACATCATATTTATCCATCTCCTGTTATTTCTGAGTTGCAGCTGCTGCCCAGCAACTCTGACATTTCTGCAGATTTGTCATATGTAAATGTATTGCAGCCAATCCTTCTAAGGATTGTGTATTAGTGTTGTATTAGTGTTTTCAGGGGTTGAGAGCTTGCTCCCCCTCATTTATTTGAGCTGATATTTTCATATCATTATATTTTCATTTTGTATTATGCAGTAACTCCTATAAACTGTGTTATTTTAGCCAAGGCTCTCTTTCATGTAGCAATGCTCTCCATTGTCATGTATATGTCTCATTGACGCTTCCATTGCCTAGCTGGAGTGGTTGATCCCTCCACACATTGTATACATTTGCTTCTATATAACATATGTGTTGGCTATACATATCTTCAAGTGTTCACAGCTATAGAATAACGCTGTCTTTCCATTTCTTGCTCAAGAATTGTTGTTGTCCCTCATCGGGCACTTTCTGAGGACATATAAGTGTGGAAGATCTATTTAATCCACTTAGAGGGATTTATTTGGAGCCTCCTCTTGGATTCAGCACTTAGACACATTTTTCTAAGGGATCCAGGTCTTGGTTTCAATTCCTGTAGCAGTCATTACTGGAAAATGCGTTTTCCAGTCATGCCTTGCTAGATGTTCTAGATTTGGAATATTACAGTGGTATCAAAGTTGCTTTCTTGGCTCAGCCTGTGAGTCTAAGCCCAAGAAAATAAGAAGATTGGAGAGGATGGGATTTATCTCATCATATTTCAGATCCATGAAGAACCTCCCCAAGGAGGATAAGCAGAAAAAAGAGGAAGAACCCTGCACTTCCTATTCTCATCAAGGAGACAAAGAAATAAGCAAGAGAAAGACTCCATCTATTGGAGGAGAAAAATGGGATAAGCTTACAAAGCTTCTTCCTAAATCTGTACATATGATTCATGAGGAGTTCAAGAAGATCTAGAGGGAGATGCATGAAGAATCTCCAAGAGAGTTTGAGTCAAAAACAAACTCTAGATTGTCAAATGAAGAGTGTGAGCAAGCAGCTACACACTTGCATACACAACACAGTCACATGCCCAGGATTGCCGAGAGAGAGATGGAAAGAAGAGAAGAGGTTGCTAGGAGGGAAACCCTTAGTGATTTCTTGAAGGAGTATGAGTCTCAAACTCATAAATACTGGGATCATCTCAGTTTTTCAGAGTTTTGAAAGATGAAGGTGAAAGGAAGAAAGCAACAAGATAGATTTCTTTTATCTACCTTTGAGGGTTCACCTACATGTTCAGCCAAAGCTTGGGTGGAGGAGTTAGAGACCTTCTTGTAGCACCACCAAATGCCGAAGGATGAAGCCATCAAAGTTTCAACGCTGCACTTGAGAGGTAAGGCTTATGCCTGGTGGATCTGTTAGTCACCCATAATTCTGATGATATCCAAAGATGACTAAATTACCAATCCTAGATTTCTAGAAATAACATTTCAAAGAAACATTATAAGTTCTACGAATCTCACTACCTTCATCATTCTGAGTCTGTCAAATCACCAAAAAATCTTCATCCATGTCTCCTAAAAGGTTATCTTGCTATTTCAAAGAAGAAGGCTCATTTCAGGCTGTTTTATCCCTGTTTTTATTAGTCCATTTCCCTCTGAAAATAGCCCATTTTTCCCCTCATTCATCCTCCATTTTTCCCTAAAAAAACCCCTTTTAAACCTGTAAAAAACACCTTTTTATGGTTTAAATTATCCTATTTTTCCTATCGAAACTTTCTTTTCCTCTTGAAAAACCCTTTTTTAACTCATAAAATTCCTTTTTATGGTTTAAAAATACCCCTCTTTACCTATCGGAACTTCTAAATTGGCCTAAAAAACCCATTTTTTGCCTAAAAAAAAATAGTCTTTCACAATTGGGCCTTAAGCCCTCGAGGGATTAAAAATCCTCCGCCCCCTTCGCTCACATGGCTAGAGCCCGAAGCCCTCTTCTAAAAAAGCCTGTCGAAACTTCAAAAAGTCCGAAAAACCCTATTTTTTAACCCCTTTTCCACCCTTTTATAACTTTGGGTTTTTAAACCCCTTTGGGTTTGAGCCCTGTTCCTGTTCTCCATATATTCGAGCGCTATGGCCAAGCACCCAAACCCCCATCGCATCGGCAATTCCTCTATGAACCTGCATTTCCTTTATAAAATTCTCCCCGCCGATGCGATTAGCCCCCTTTCTCTGGCCCCTGGTCACATCTCCTCCACGGGACCATGCCCTAGGCCGAAGCTCTTAGCCCCCATCGCATCGGCGCAGATTCATTTCCCCCTCCTCCTTTTTTCCCTTAAACGCATTCCTCCGTTCCTTTATTTTTCCCCGCCTTACCATTCCATCAGACGATCCTCACCGTAGATCTTATGGATCTAACGGTTCTCGTTTAACCCGACAATCCAACGACCCTCCCACTACACGACAAAAGGGTGTGATGTCACCTACCGGTCCCACATCCCACTACCCAACCTCCCCTCTAATCATCGCTTGCCACCTGTCTCCCACTAACACTCCTGCCCGCGCTCCTCTTCGCACCGTCGGATCTAACCCTTCCCATCCGACGACTCATATGCAATATCGCGCAACATTCGCTCCCGAGGTTTGACAACCAAAAGTTACGCGAAACTGGCGGTTTTCTAAATGACAGGTGTCACGTTGTGTGTGGAATCGCATTCAATCATGTTTAAACCACTTACCATCTATTTGTCACGCGAAAACCGCCGACAGTTTTCATAAAACCGCCAAGCCATTTTTTACGCCTATATTCAATTTCAACCCTGTTTTCGCAGTTTTTTCGCTTCTCCACCATAGAAATCCCTCCTCCACTTGCATCTCCACTTCCGCCCAGCTCCTCCGCCCCCACACAGCCTCTGCATTTAGTTATGCCGACACTACGGGGTTTTATTAACGTTTTTTGGTTTTTTACAGGGTTCAATGGAAGCTTTAAGGCCCAAAAAAGCCTTCTCAGGGTTCAATAAAGGAGTGGAGCTGAGGGTCACTACCCCTGAAGCCCAGATAACTGCAAAATCACAGAAAGGAAGCGTTCAGGGTTCGAGTTTCATAATCTGACCAGTATTTCTTAAGCATTGGTCATATAATTAAACCCTGCACATGACAAAACAAAGAAGAATCAGTGAAGTAAGAAGAAAGAAAGAAATAGAGATTAAAGATGCAGTTAAAGGACAGATGAATGAAAGTTCAAAAGAAACCGAAAGGTTTCAAAAACATAAAGATGATGATAAAGGCAGACAGTGGGTTAAAGGCTTAATATTGATAGATTAAAGGAGAAAACCTAGATGAATCAAAGGTTTAAAGAAATCAGGTAAAGTGTTGAAAGACATCAAAGAAGATTAATTAAAAAAGCAGATAAAAGCTAAAAGGCCTTAAAACACAGTTTTATGATAAAATTAAGGCAAAGTAGGCTTAAATATAGCCTCGAATACATCAAAGGAGCAATTATTCACTTAATAAATCAAAATTGACACCTTTCACTTACTTTATCTCTCAAAGGGAAAATTGGCAGTTATTACACAAAAAGATATTTTATAAACTATCAGACAGTTATTGTAAAGACAGAAAAACGCCTCAAAGTCAATCTTTTCAACTATTCTATCCTCAGGGAGTAAAAGACAAAGTTATTAAAACAGAGAAGTAGTGCAAAACCTTCCTACCTTATGCCTTGCATGGTTTTTAAGGCTAGGATTGCATTTATTATGTCATTAATAACATTTGAACCCTAGATAGTTCCACCTCCTCAAATACATTATAAATATTGTTGTGGAAATCATTTGTAAGGGTTGGTTGCTGGCATTCGAACTCTTTGCAATTGTACATATTCTGGCTGAAGATTAAGAAGAAATTGAAGTTTTGGAAGACAGATGATGTTGTGACATGTTTTGTTAATGAGAAGGCTCTATCATTGGATCCCTGAGCATGGCTATTGGTGATGTATTCTGATCTGTTAATTTTATTTCCTGTTTTCTCATTTTGTTCCATTATCCTTTGCTTGCAGTAGACTAAAAAGTTTAGGCTAAGAAATGTATCCCAGAAGCACCTTAGACCTGTTTATTCTTCACTGCCTTTATGTTTTCATCTGCTGAAGGTTTATTAAGTAGTTTGACTGCTTTTAACCCTTAAGCTTGTTTATTTCAAGAATAATTCAATACAATTGGCCTCAAGATGATTTATGGTTTTCCCTGCTTCTTGTTGACACTTTAAAAACTGTTTCTGAAGTCTCCCTTTAAAGTACCATTGTTTACAGTCTGCCAAAGAGGTCTGTTTTGATCACACCCTTTGTTCTTGCTTAGATAATTGTTTTGAAGGTCTTTATAATTGCAATTTTAAATGTCTAGGAGTTCCCTCTTCTATGAATTCAGTTATTTGTGAATCTTTAATGTTTTCTTATCCATAAAAGTGAAATATTTGATGAAATAGGGTGTTCTCCGACTTTTAGATTTCATTTGAATAGTTTGTCTTGGAATTATTGTTTGTTGAAGTATGGTTTCTAGAATTCATGGTTAGCTCTGTCGATGAAATGCTTCTTCATGTTCAAATGATATTTTAAGTCTCTTTGTTGAGAGGTACATATAATTAAGGATTCTTAACTACCCTTAGTTCTACTTCTCCTTCTAAATCCTTAATGTTCATTTCATTTCATCCACCAAACCCAAGATCCACTGGCCAAGTTAGATTTTCCCTTTGATATCCCATATCCATTTGATTGAGCTTGTTATAGCTTCTTCTTGACTCCATTGCCGAATAGCTCTAACTTTTCCCCTTTCTATCTATGTTTCCTAGATTATTCATGTCCAACCAACCAAACACAAACAAACAAACAAACTTGCACTTAATAACTAGCCTAAAATCAAACTTTTACAAGAAAACAAGTCATATCTTTGCAAAAAAATTGAGAGATCCCTCTCTGAGACTAGGAGGGCTAGATCCTAGAACTCTAAAGACTGGTTTATGTGTTTCCTTGTCATTTAGTATGCCAATTTGCTAAATCACAAGATCCCAACATTCTGGCGATCACGATGGGACAACTGAGTTCATAGTTGTCTGGCAAGCTCTTATAGACTCATTAGTCCTTCGAACAACCATAGAAACTCAGAAAACCCCAAAAACATTCAAATTGGTTTCATAATAACCATTGGTGGTGGACCATAAAACATTTTACCTGCAGAAAAGCTAAAAATTTCCACCTGGCGACTCCACTGGCCTCCAGTAGGCCTATTATCTCACTAGTCCTTGTAAACTCCCCTGGGAATGTATTGACCAAACCCAATCATGCTATTGGTGGAAAAAAAAGTTCAAATCTTCCACCTGGAAACTCCATAACCTCCAAAAGACCTAATGAATACACTGGTAGAAGACTCTAATCTGGTTGAAAAGATTCAGTGACCCTCTCTGATTTACAAACATGGATCCAAGGATACAAAGGAGATATGCTCCAATGAACAGAGATCATATCCCTGGATTCCCACACAAAATGCCTCAAATAGATTGGCTGAAAAACCTGCCTATTTTTCAAGATAAAAAGTTTGATGACCCTTTGTTACATCTCATCAAGTTTCATATACATATATGGAGGTTAAAAGTTGAATGGCATGAGGGCTGTCTTATGAAAATGTTCATGGCAACATTAGAAGGAAAGACAAGGGATTGGTATGAATGGTTAGAACCTAAGAGCTTGTTTTCTTTAAAGGACATGCACCAAGTATTTTATGAAGAATATAAAGAAAACCCTTCGTTTTTATCATGGACTGCAAACTGTTGTGATCAATCTCAAAACATCATACAATACTTGTTAAATGTTGATGAGGATTTGGTTAATATGCAGCCTGAGGATCTCTTAGCAGCGATCCATGAATTTCATACCCAAGACAACTATCACAAGAACCTAGATGAATCATTTGAGGAAGAGATTAATCAAGGAATAGAAGGAAATCCTCAAAATCCAACTGAAAACATAACTAATGATGATTCATCACCCCTTCTAGGTGAGGCTAATTTGAATATTGATGATCTAGAGCAGCCCATGCTTTTTCCAGATCAAGAACAAACTCAACCACTGCAAGATTTAAACAATAAGCAAGACATGTATGATGATCAAAGCTTCAGAGAAAACAATGAAGAAGATTTTCAAGAAGGTATTGATTGCCTACCTATACCTGGTGTTTTACTGTTAAAATAACTTTATAAACAAGCTGCAAACATAAACAAGTGACAGTACCTTGAGGAAACAGTCAGCCATCTTGAACTCACAAAATCTGAAATAGGAGAAGAGACAACACAACTAGAGTCTCTGCCTTTATGTTATAATTCATTTCAGATTATTAAAGAAGAATGGCATCCTGACAATCTATTAGAAAAAACTCATGAATCCCATGTTCAAAATGACTATAACAAAGATCAAGAAGAGTTGTTTAACAGTGAAGAAGATCAGGAGATAGAAGAAAACCCTCAGGACCCAATTGAGAACACAAGTGTTTATTCACCTTTCTTTCTAGGTGAGGCTCAAGAAGGCATCCAACCTCAAAATCAGCCTTCACAAGACAAAGAGGACTGTTATTCTTCTGTCCAAGGCCAAATAAAAATTCCTCCTCTTTTAACAGAAGAAGAAATTGATCAAATATTAAAAAAACAGCCAGCTCTCAAAACTTCATTTAAACAAAACACTTATGCTCATCTACCTACTGAACCTTGTTGTCTTGAACCAGAAAATAAACTTGTAGATCAACTTAAATAAAAACAAACTGATAACCCAATATGTTTGATTGCTGAAATTGTTTATACTAATGATTTTCCAATTTTTGACCAGTCTGATGATGATGATGAGCTCCAAATAGAAACTAATCATGTAGGGCAACCAACAGTGGATTGGTGTCATGAATTTCATTATCATCAGTATGAAAGTAGTAATCAAACAATACAGCCCATCAGAAATAATTTTCACATAATTGGGAATCATCAATCTATCAGTTGTAAGGTTGAGATTGAAAAGAAAGATGAATTTCTTGGGCAGGATGAAGATAAGGAGCCTTCTCCTGAAAGGGTTGAGGTAATAAAAGACACCCCTGCTCAAGAATATGATGATCTCTACACAAAGCACAGTCCACTGAATCAAAGCATACTAGGACTACAAGAGGACAACACTGCAATATATGATGAGTCCTCCAGTTCAGATGATAATGAAGATGGGGAAGAGGTTCTTTCTCAAAAGAGTCTCAAGCTTGATCCAGTAGAGGAAAAGGTAATCCTAGTTGAAACCTATCTTCCAAATATTCATAACTAGGATTTATTTCAAGATCCCTATGCTCATTTCTTGAAAATATTTGAATAAGGGATAAAGGTTGTTAGACGCAATGTGTTACCAAAAGCAAGAAAATTTTTTAACACTGCTGCCAAGAAACAAGTAAGATGGGAGTGGCCTTGTTTATCCAGCATGCTCAAAGAGATGAGCAAAGACCAATCATGGAACCATTTACTTGATTGGTTATATTGGAAAGGGGATTTCATCAGCTAAACATATAAATATTTCAGAGTTAGATTAGGTTAGATAGGAAATCAAATAAGCCCAGCCTATGAGCATTTAGTTAGTTTCTTGTTTTTACTTTGAAAAAAAAGAAAAACACAAAAACAGTAGAAAAATAAAAGAGGGAAAATTCAAAAAAGGTACAACCCCATACCAAAAAAGAATAAGGAATCTGAAAGTGTGCAAGATTAAATGCCACTACTTGAGAAAATACTGCTATTTAGTCATATAGCCTAATCATGACTAGATAGATTTCAATTTATTACTGATAGGTTAGTGAAGAATATTTTCCAAACTGTTTAATCTTGGCTTATCAGTAGAATAGATTAGGATAGCAATAATGGTTCAAACAAACTCAAACTCTGAACCAAGAAAAGGAAAATATAGCTCAAAACATATTAAAACTAGAGCTGAAGAAATAAAGAAGGATGATTCGTAATTTTCAGATCTTAAGCCTTCACAATTTGTTTTATTTTTCTGCAAATAAAGTCTATGTGCAGCTTGTACATACAGTCATAGACACCATAGAAAATCAGGCAGTCTAATCCTGATTTGACTGTGTTTAAATTTTCTTTTTTAGAATATAGAGAATGCAGATCTGTCAAACAGTTTAATCTTGACAGATAGTAGCTTAGGTAGAAAATAAAGAGTTCAATAGTTTAATCTGAACTCTTGGAAGAGATAAGGATAGGATTAGATAGGTTATTTCTGTTTTCAAAAATAAAATGTCAAAGAGTATGCTAGTTCAAATGCACTCAAAGGAAGAAGAAAAAATGCTAGGACAAGCAGGATTGGATAGGAAGAGATGTTGTTTTGAATAAAGATCAACAAGGAAAGAAGAAATCTGCCCAATGGATAAGGCACTGGTCTACTAAAACTCAAAGATTTCTGAGGTTCTGGACACCTAAAAGGACAGCTATCCTCCCCAAATGGAGCCACTATTAGTCACCCATAATTCTGATGATATCCAAAGATGACTAAATTACCAATCCTAGATTTCTAGAAATAACATTTCAAAGAAACATTATAAGTTCTGGAAATCTCACTGCCTTCATCATTCTGAGTCTGTCAAATCACCAAAAAATCTTCATCCATGTCTCTTAAAAGGTTATCCTGCTGTTTCAAAGAAGAAGGCTCGTTTCAGGCTGTTTTATCCCTGTTTTTATTAGTCCATTTCCCTCTGAAAATAACCCATTTTTCCCCTCATTCATCCTCCATTTTTCCCTTAAAAACTCCTTTTAAACCTGTAAAAAACACCTTTTTATGGTTTAAATTATCCTATTTTTCCTATAGAAACTTTATTTTCCTCTTGAAAAACCCTTTTTAACTCATAAAAATCATTTTGATGGTTTAAAAATACCCCTCTTTACCTATTGGAACTTCTAAATTGGCCTAAAAAACCCATTTTTTGCCTTAAAAAAAACAGTCTTCCACAATTGGGCCTCAAGCCCTCGAGGGCTTAAAAATCCTCCGCCCCCTTCGTTCACATGGCCAAAGCCTGAAGCCCTCTTCTAAAAAATCCTATCGAAACTTTAAAAAGTCCGAAAAACCTGTTTTTTAACCCTTTTTCCGCCCTTTTATAACTTTGGGTTTTTAAGCCCCTTTGGGTTTGAGCCCCGCTCCTATTCTCCATATATCCGAGCGCTATGACCAAGCACCCAAACCCCCATCGCATCAGAAATTCCTCTATGAACCTGCATTTCCTTTATAAAATTCTCCCCGCCAATGCGATTAGCCCCCTTTCTCTAGCCCCTGGTCACATCTCCTCCATGGGACCATGCCCCAGGCCGAAGCTCTTAGCCCCCCATCGCATCGGGGTAGATTCGTTTCCCCCTCCTCCTTTTTTCCCTTAAACACATTCCTCCGTTCCTTTATTTTTCCTCGCCTTACCATTCCATCAAACGATCCTCACCGTAGATCTTATGGATCTAAAGGTTCTCGTTTAACCCGACGATCCAACGACCCTCCTGCTACACGACAAAAGGGTGTGATGTCACCTACCGGTCCCACATCCCACTACCCAACCGCCCCTCCAATCATCGCTTGCCACCTGTCTCCCACTAACACTCCGCTCGCGCACCTTTCCATCGTGCTCCTCTTCGCATCGTCGGATCTGCCCCTTCCCATCCGACGGCTCATATGCAATATCGCGCACAATTCACTCCCGAGGTTTAACAACCAAAAGTTACGCAAAACCGGCTGTTTTCTAAAGGACAGGTGTTGCATAGTGTGTGGAATCGCGTTCAATCGTGTTTAAACCACTTACCATCTATTTGTCGCGCGAAAACCGCCGACGGTTTTCATAAAATCGCCGAGCCATTTTTGCGCCTATATTCAATTTCAACCTGGTTTTCGCAGTTTTTTTGCTTCTCTGCCATAGAAATCCCTCCTTCGCCTACATCTCCACTTCCACCCAACTCCTCCGCCCCCACACAGTCTCTGCATGTAGTTCTGCCGACACTGCAGGGTTTTATTAACATTTTTTGGTTTTTTACAGGGTTCAATGGAAGCTTTAAGGCCCAAAAAAGCCTTCTCAGGGTTCAATAAAGGAGCGGAGCTGAGGGTCACTACCCCTAAAGCCCGGATAACTGAAAAATCACGGAAAGGAAGCGTTCAGGGTTCAAGTTTCATAATTTGAACAATATTTCTTAAGCATTGGTCATATTATTAAACCCTCCAATGCCAAAAGAAACCCTGCACACGACAAAACAAAGAAGAATCAGTGAAGTAAGAAGAAAGAAAGAAACAGAGATTAAAGATGCAGTTAAAGGACAGATGAATGAAAGTTCAGAAGAAATCAAAAGGTTTCAAAAACATAAAGATGATGATAAAGACAGATAGAGGGTTAAAGGCTTAATATTGATAGATTAAAGGAGAAACCCCAGATGAATCAAAGGTTTAAAGAAATCAGGTAAAGTGTTAAAACACAGCAAAGAATATTAATAAAAAATGCAGATAAAAGCTAAAAGGCCTTAAAACACATTTTTATGATAAAATTAAGGCAAAGCAGGCTTAAAGATAGCCTCAAATACATCAAAGGAGCATTTATTCACTTAATAACTCAAAATTGACACCTTTCACTTACTTTATGTCTCAAAGGGAAAATTGGCAGTTATTACACAAAAAGATATTTTATAAATTGTCAGACAGTTATTGTAAAGACAGAAAAAGGCCTCAAAGTCAATCTTTTAAACTATTCTATCCTCAAGGAGTAAAAGACAAAGTTATTAAAACAAAGAAGTAGTGCAAAACCTTCCTACCTTATGCCTTGCATGGTTTTTAAGGCTAGGATTTCATTTATTATGTCATTAATGACATTTGAACCCTAGATAGTTCCACCTCCTCAAATACATTATAAATACTGCCGTGGAACTCATTTGTAAGGGTTGGTTGCTAGCATTTGAACTCTTTGCAATTGTACATATTCTGGCAGAAGATTAAGAAGAAATTGAAGTTTTGGAAGACAGATGATGTTGTGACATGTTTTGTTAATGAGAAGGCTCTATCATTGGATCCCTGAGCATGGCTGTTGGTGATGTATTCTGATCTGTTAATGTTATTTCCTGTTTTCCCATTGTTCCATTATGCTTTGCTTGCAGTAGACTAAAAAGTTTAGGCTAAGAAATGTATCCCAGAAGCACCTTAGACCTATTTATTCTTCACTGCCTTTATGTTTTCATCTGCTGAAGGTTTATTAAGTAGTTTGAATGCTTTTAACCCTTAAGCTTGTTTATTTCAAGAATAGTTCAATACAGTTGGTCTCAAGATGATTTATGGTTTTCCCTGCTTCTTGTTGATACTTTAAACATTGTTTCTGAAGTCTCCCTTTAAAGTACCATTGTTTACAGTCTGCCAAACAGGTCTGTTTTGAACACACCCTTTGTTCTTGCTTAGATAATTGTTTTGAAGGTCTTTATAATTTAATTTTAGATGTCTAGGAGTTCCCTCTTCTATGAATTCAGTTATTTGTGAATCTTTAATGTTTTCTTATCTATAAAAGTGAAATCTTTGATGAAATAGGGTGTTCCCGACTTTTAGATTTCATTTGAATAGTTTGTCTTGGAATTATTGTTCGTTGAAGTATGGTTTCTAGAATTCATGGTTAGCCCTGTCTATGAAATGCTTCTTCATGTTCAAATGATATTTTAAGTCTCTTTGTTGAGAGGTACATATAATTAAGGATTCTTAACTACCCTTAGTTCTACTTCTCCTTCTAAATCCTTAATGTTCATTTCATTTCATCCACCAAACCCAAGATCCACTGGCCAAGTTAGATTTGCCCTTTGATATCCCATATCCATTTGATTGTGCTTGTTATAGCTTCTTCTTGACTCCATTTCCCAATGGCTCTGAATTTTCCCCTTTCTATCTATGTTTCCTAGATTATTCATGTCCAACCAACCAAACACAAACAAACAAACAAACTTGCACTTAATAAGTAGCCTAAAATCAACCTTTTACAAGCAAACAAGTCATATCTTTGCAAAACAATTGAGAGATCCCTCTCTGAGACTAGGAGGCTTGGATCCTAGAACTCTAAAGACTGGTTTATGTGTTGCCTTCTCATTTAGTATGCCAATCTGCTAAATCACAGGATCCCAACAAGATCTTTGAATCCTTTTCTTTAAGAAATGTAAACATTGCATCCTATGCTAGTTTCACGAAGGCATTAGTGAAGAGATTTGATAGAGGGGTTTACGAGACACACATGGTGGAGCAAAATAAGAAAACTCAAACAAAACACTTGCATAAGAACGCAGTACCATTTCATAAAACCATGGGAAAGGTTGAAAAATTGCACCATACTTTGCCGGAAGAAAGGTTTTCAACTCACACCTTTGGGAAAATGAGCATGGAGATCTCTTTTTCAAAAAGGGATCCAATCATTGGAGAGTTTCCCATTCATGTTGCAGAGATTGAGGGCAACATCGTTGTTAGATCTAGAGTTGATCTAGTGCCTCATGCAGAGGAAGGAGGAGCTCTTGCTCCAAGTAGAGGGATGCTTGCATATTTGCAAGGAAGTCCCCAGGATCTTATGTTGGGAGATCAAGGCACAACTCATGTTTTACATGTGCCATTGTTGAGGAGGGGTGGAACCATGGAGACACAAGGAGAAGGTAGGGAGGAGACCTAGCATCATGAGATGAGGAGTATACATCCCTATTCATTTCTGGAGGTTGATGCACCTAAGAGGGTGATTGGATTGCGCAGTGGAAGCATGTATAGCTTTCTCCATTCATCTATTCAGTCATCTCTTGATGATGATGTCTCATTGCATGGAGAAATTTTTCCAGGGAGACCACTGGATCAGCAGAGGAGGATGGATGCTTCATATGTTGGAGCACCACTCATTGATTTCAGGAGGGTGGAAACCTTGGGAGAGCTTGATACAATGTTGGGAGTCTAGGGTAGACTCAAGGAGAGAGGGAGCATTCCCTCAACATCATCATTACCTACTTCCATTTTAGATTCTGCGCTATGGCAGAAGCAGCAAGGGAAGGATATCAGCCTTCCAACTTGCATCTTTGGCATAGGAGATGTCAAAGGAGATGGTGACCATGTGAAAGGTGCTCTTCATGAGAGATCAACATCACTGTCACTATGGAGGATAGATCCCTATTGGAACTCCCAGTTGTTGGTGGAGTATTCCAAGGATCTTTTTACTTGCATGATCTTGGATGGCTAGTTGCATGAGGAGGAGTATTCAGTCAGATATGGGGTCATCTTTTATCATGATAGGATCTTCTTTCCTAGAGCTTCCAAGCTCAAGGAGAAGTTGCTACAAGCAGCTCATGAGGATTTCCTTTTTAGTCCCACTTATTCTATGAGTGCATACTTCACCATCATGGAGTGGTATTTTTGGATGGGTTTTGAGGAGGAGATATATCAGCATATGAGTAGATGCATGGACCAGATGGAGATGGAGGAGAGACATGACTCTTTGGATGAGTTGTCACAACCACCTCTTTTCTCTTTGAGGATGAGTGGAGACTCACTTATGAGCCACTCCACTTGTATGAGTAGAACATATGGTAAGGGTGATGATTATTTTCATGATTATTTATATGATGTATGTCCCTTAACCATACATGTGCAGGATGTTGCTCCAAGGAGGAGCATTATTTCTTTAGAGCTTCATGTTATAGTTGAGGCCATAAGCATGATTGATGGGCCTTCCCTAGGAGGACTTGGGGAAGAGATATGTTATGGAGGACATGATTATTGTACACCTTGCATCACACACTTCCTCCATACTTATGAGGAGATTGGAGCAGCAGGAAAGTGGTTGAAAAGCCACACTTTTTATCAGTCTCTATTGCAGTTGAGGGTCAAGATGCGTTGGTTGCACTTGAGGGACCACTTTCTTTCTCATTTGTTGCATATGGCAGCAAGTATGATTCTCATTTTTTCTCCCTACGGCTCTGTTGTTTCTGTCTTCATGAGGAGCATGCTTGGGAGAGAGACACATTGTGTGGATGTGTCCTTTGAGGGATAAATTCCTCACACTTTTTGCACTGCATGTTCTAAGGGGAACATGAGATATGATATGGTTACCTTAACAACATAGTTGTCACTTTATGAGGTGAGCCATATGATGGATGAGATGCCATATGATGATGACTTCCAACTCATCATATATGGAGATACTTGGGCCAGCTTGATTTGCAGCGTTGGGGGAGAGATCTTTGGAGGTCTAGTCCTTATTTTGCCACTTGAGGGCAAACTTATTGCAGCCCATGGACAACCAACACTCTACACTTATCATAAGTGGAGAGAGGGACAGCGTGGGGTAGGCTACATAGTCTATCATGTGCATAATTTCATCCCACCTACTTTGTTGGAGCCAAAGGTGGATGACAGCTTTCAGGAGTTGCCTAGTTGGAAGGTGACTCATTTTGCATGGCTCATAGCTTGGAGATGGAGGATCCATATGGGAAAGATAGTTCCCATTTCATTTCAGATCCCATTCTTCAAGGGGACCTCTAGACATCACTTTGCTATCCTCTTGAGTATTTCACTTTTACATGATGATGGCTTGATAGCTGACTTGCATGCTGAGGAGGAGCAATGTGGAGATTTGATTGATGAGATAGCATCACTTTCCTTGGAGGAGATCATCATACATGGATGCTACAGGGAGAGGAGGAGAAAATAACTCAGTCTATCCTTGCACTTTCCTGAGGACAAGAAATCTTTGAGAGGCAAGGACTGTAATATTCCTAAATTTGCATGCAACAAATTGGAATATTAAATTTTTCTAATTTCACTTAGGAGGTGAATAAAATGGGTAAAAGGCCCATGAGCGGGAATAAGATCCTTCATAATGTGAAAAGGATCATTTGGAGCAGCTTATTTTGCACCTTCTAGTGTGAAAAGGGGCAAGTTGCATGAGGACAAGGTCAAGTTTGACCAAGTCAACAACGCTACCTAAGAGGTGTAGCTTGCTTGGAAAGACAACACAATTTTGGAGGGAGAAAGATTCTTTGTGGAAGAAACCCTAATTTGCGGGTCCATGGAAAAGAGGCATTCACTTGTATAAAAGGAGGAAGAGGCAACCATAGTGAGATATCTTTGAGCATTTGATCATTTGTCTATTTGCAGTCTCCGGATGCTCAGCTAAGTTGCAGTGCTGCTTAGCACGAGGGATTCTTGTTTAGGATTTCCTCTCCTTCTTAAGAGGCCTCTTGAAGGGTTGCACTTCATTTTCTCCACTTCTTGGCTCAAGGCCAAAGCCATTATTCAGTCACTGCATTATTTCTGCTGAAGTATAACGTAGTGTTGAACGGTGTTGCAGTGGAGGGGTTCCACAATACCATTCCTTGTCTCATCTTTCAGAGGAGGGAGTCTCTATTCCTCAGGAAGGTTAGTAAGGAAGGTTCAGAGCTGATTTGCACATCTTGGCATCAAGGCCAAGCATCTCCCATCATAGACAACACATTCCATTCTCCATACTGCGTTATTTCAGTGAGTACCTGCAGTGGGGACTTGCACCATCATCTTGGAAGAAGAGATCTTCAGGAATAGGATCAGCCTATCCCGTGAGAGATCTGTGGAGGAGGTTATTTCAGATTGCACATCATCTTCAGCCATCTCCAGTTATTTCTGAGTTTCAGCTACTGCCTAGCAACTCCGGCATTTCTGCAGATTTTCCATTCGTACATGTATTGCAACCAATCCTTCTAAGGATTGTGTATTAGTGTTGTATTAGTGTTTTCAGGGGTTGAGAGCTTGCTCCCCCTCATTTATTTGAGCTGATATTGTCACTGTTAGCCACCTATAAAAATTTGTCATATCAAATGGTGGCTAAGAATTTTTTGTAGCCTTCAAGAAACAATTTTATGGCCAAATTGTGAGTTCTTGAAGTCTGATGATGATATTTATGCTTTAAAGATAATCTTCACTGATGTTTCCCTCATTAACCCTAGAAAATTTGTTGTTTTCCTGAAGAAAAAGACTGCTGAAAAACCCATTTTTCCCCTCCTTTCACTCATGAGTAACCCCATTTTTAATCCCCTTTTCCTCCATAAAAATCCTCCAAAATACCTTCATTTGGTTTCCAAATCAACCAAAACCCCTTTTAAAACCTTTTATTCCCCTTTACTTGGTTTTAAAATTCCCTCTTTCCTCTACTGGAACCCTCAATTTGCCTCAAAAACTCTGTTTTTTTGGCCTAAAAACCCTCAAAAATCTTTAAGGCCTTAAGCCCCTTCGGCCTTATCCCCAGCTCCTTTTCTCCGCATAAGACCTAGAGCTATGTCCCGGAGTTAAACCCTCATCGCGCAATCGCAATCTGGTTTTTCTGTTTTCCTTGTTACCTTTTACTTTCAAAAAACTCTGATGCGATTAAGCCCTTTTCTTTAAAAAACCCCCGATCCCCTCATCTTCTTCACAAAACCATAAGCCCCACAACCGGGCACTAAAAGTCCTTAAACCGCCGTCCAAAACCTCACTTTCCCTTGTTATTTTGTAAAAACCCGACTTTTCTTTGATATTTCATAAATCCGATAGTTCAAAGTTTAAATGAATATCAGCCGTCGATCTAAACCGATCAACGCTCATCGGCTCATCGCATCGCAAGTCCACTTCGGGTCCTCCCTTTTCTTCATATCCTTCAAAATTTGCGATGTGATAAAACCTCAACCATCGATCGCCCCTCCGATCTGACAGTCAATCCACAATCGCATCGCAACTTTTCATTTTACCCTTGGTTTTTCCCCCCTCGCCGATGCGATCCCACGACAATTCTCCACCATTGATCTGCTTTATCGCGCTCAGATCTAACGACCTATATTGCTTCATTCTCCAAACCTGCCGTTCCACCGATTGCGATCCCGCGATCTAACCTCCACCGTTGCTTCTCTTTAATCCAACGGCCCATGTTTCCCCTACTTTCCGCACTCCACGTCTCCTTTTTTCTCCTCCGTCGATAGCTCTTCACGAATCCAACGACTCCTATCGATTCTTCCCTTCCGCCCTTATATAAAAGGTGGGCCCTCTCTTCCCCTCGTTTCTTCGCCAAAATCCTTTGAAACCTTACCTTTTCTGTATATTTCTGTTTCCCGATATAAAGGTTTTAAATGAATCCTGACCGTCGATCTTCAAAGATCTAAGGTCATCGGGCCCATTCTTCCGCCTTTTTCCCTTTCCCTGCATTTCTTCACATCTGCTCCTTTTTTCAATCATAACCATTTATCAAAGGAAATTAAAGATCAGATAGCATTTTTCACTGTCCATTGCGTGCCAATTTTGCTGACGTCACCCTGGACCCCGCATACCTTTTACCCCACAGCTCTATAGCCATCGCGCTCAAACTCGCACCGTTGGATCTGGATCCTCCAATCCAACGGCCCAGAAGCAATCTCGCGTAATTTTTGAGCCCTCCCCATAGTGCGCAACTTTTGCACGATAAAAGTGGTTTGTAAGATCCACGTGTCGAACGCAGACCTATATCACATTCCAAAAGCTAAAACCATATTACCACCCAAACACAACACGAAAACCGCTACCGGTTTTCCGCTATACCGCTTCCCCCTTCACAATATAACTCCAGATTTGATCCTGGCCGTCGATATTTGAGATCGGATGGTCTTGTTTTAATCATTGCCCCATACCCTTTTCACCCGACTCTCTCCCAAAAGACTTGATCGAGCAATCTCCGTCATTGATTATGCTAATCCAACGGCTCTTATTCGCTCCTGCACCCAAAACCTCCAAAGCAGTTTTAACCTATCCCCGCAGGATTTTATTAACTTTTGTGTGTTTTTTTTACAGGATATTAAGGTTTTGTTCACAGTTTTAAAATAAAACAAAAGCCAGGGATGACGATCCCCAGGCCATTTATTCATGAAGAAATTGAATCCACAGGATTCAAATGATGATTCCACCTATGTTTCATGAGCGTTGGTGAAGTCACAAAACCTATGCGCGCCTGCAAGACAACCAAAACACAGTGAATATCAAACAGACAAAGAGTATCAACGTCAAGGGATTAAATCAAATCAGAAATGGAGATTAAATGATTTCAAACAGAGTTTAAAGAGGTTAAGGCACCAATTTGAGAATCAAAGGCCTAATCCACAGTTGTTAAAGGGTAAAGACCTGAAGACAAAGATTAAGCCAAATAGGCCTAAAACACAGATCAAAAGCAAATTAACACTATTTTAGGTTAAAACAATGAGATCTATCAGTCCGAGAAGCCTCCACTACCACATAAGAGGCTAATTGAATCCTCTCTAGCTACCAAAAGCTACCTGCAGCCTTGAAGGAAACACAGAAGGCATAGTTATTTCCTTTTTCAGTGATATTTTTCCTAAAGACAACCAGAGTTATTGCTAACCCGCCTTAGAGTTTTTAAGTCAACAAAATCTGCCCAGCATGCTTAATACTTAATGAATATCAATCAATACAAAGGAAATATCAGAAAGCTTCTCCATTGAGCCCCTCAAAGGCCGAGAAGCATTAAACTGTATTAATTGAGCCTAGAGATATTTTCTCTCATCCCACCTCCTCTTTTCTTCTATAACAACTTCTGTAGAAGATGAGATAAGTGTTGGTCTCTGAATATCTGTTACATGTAAATATTTTTCTGAAGCTGGTGTAAGCTCTGTTTGTAATTGAAGATACCTAAGTTGAGATGAGAAGTTTGAAGCTGTAGAGACCCACTGGACTTGATGATTGTAACCGGTTTGAGCATCAAACAAAAGCTGATTTATGGGATCCTGGTCTATGTCAGTGATGATGTTTTCTTATTGTAAATTGTTATTTTCTTTTTGTTTCCATTCTGTCCATTTTCTCTGATAAAGAACAACAAATATAGAGCTAGGATTTAATTTTACAAGTACCCTACTCTCACTAATAAGCTTTATCTTCATGTTTTCCTCCTTTGTTTATTTGAGAATGATTTAATATGGTCCATGCAGTTAAGGAATGTTGGTGTTCCCACGTCTTACTGTCTAAACTTTAAACATTGTTCTTGAATGCTATTTTCAGTTTATGCTAAGTAAATTTGAACTAGGGAAGTCTATGGTTAGCCCTATCCTCTAGTTTTATCTCCAAAGGTTGTCTAAAATTTTCGCTAAGAGTATGTTGAAAGCAGGCTAGGTTAAAAGTCCTTACCTGATCTTAGACTATTCTATTTGTTTATCTTAAGTGTTGTCTTGAAAAGTTTGCTAATTAAAGAATGAACTAGGGAAGTCTATCGTTAGCCCTGTCCTCTAGTTTCTTCTCCAACAATTGCTTTGAAGAGTTTCCCTATGAATATGCTGAAAGCAGGATAGGTTCAAAGTCCTTACTTGATCTTAGGTTGTTCTATTTGTGTTTTGAATGTTTTCTATTGAAAGTGCATCAAAAGCAGGCTAGTTTCAAAGTACTTACCTGATCTTAGATTACTTTTATGTTTTTCTCAAGTGCATGCCAAAAGTAGGATAGTTTCAAAGTACTTACTTGATCTTAGGCTGCTCTTTGTTCTTCATTTGTTTGATCTTCATTTCTTATTGTTTCATTCCATAATATCAACTTAAAGATATCCTTAGACATAGATGACTTTCCCCATGGACCACTCTTGAACCTTGCTGCTTCAATTAAATCCTATTATGAATCCATAGCCCAATGGATTGAAGTTTTTTCTTGCCTATCTTGTTAGATTAATCATTCCTTTACTTTCATACATCTTCACCCTTCATTTAGACTTCCTTCACCTTCATTTATCTTTGCCCAACCAAAACAAACAAAAAACCCTTGTTCTTAATAACTAGCCTAATATCACACCTAAAAACCTTAAAGATAAATCAATCTTTGCACTTATAGAGAGATCCCTCTCTGGATTCAGGAGGGCTAGATCCTAGAATCCCAAAGTGGTTCATAATGTTGTCTCTGCAACTTTAGTCTTGCCAATCTACTAAAATTACAAGGAGCTAGCATTTCTGGCGACCATACTGGGGATCTTCTGAGTGAATTACATTTTATACATCCTTAAGGACCTCAGAAGACCCAAAAAATTTTAGATTGGCATATGGTGGTGGACCATAAAACATTTTACCTCCAAAGGAGCTAAAAATTTCCACCTAGTGACTCCACTAGCCTCCAGTAGGCCTATTACCCCTTTAGTCTTTATAGACTCAATTTGGGAATGCATTGAGAAAACCCAATCATATTGTTGGTGGACAGAAAAATTTAAATCATCCACCTGGCGACTCCAAAAACTCTTAAAAGACCTAAAGAATCCACTAGAGGAAGAACCTGAAACATGACCAGTCATCCTAGAAAGAAAGAGCATTCAGGCCTAAGTTGGATTCAAGAAATTATTGTTTTTGTCTATAACTATGTTCTATCCTACTTTAAGCCTTATCAAGATACACTGATGAGATCTGCATTTATTATTGGAAGAATCTCAAGCCTCTACAACCTAAGCCTCAAATTTTAGATCATGATCAGTCTTATACACCTATGCCCACCCCACATTCACCTGTGGAAGATCTAGTGAATGAGAAACCTCATGCTACCTTTCCTCTTCTACCCGAAAACTTAAACATCCATAAATATCTTTCTACACTACCTATACCCACAAATATTCTGGAAAGATACAAGCCTCTGATTTTACCCCCTAACTTCCAATCCCTCCCTGCAAATATTGCAGATAAACTACCCAGATTTGATGGAGAAAGCTCAACAGATACCACTGAGAAACACATGCAAAATCTTGAGAATTTACTTGACCTTTATGAAATAGAAGAAGATGATGTGCATATTAGAATGTTTGCCTTATCATTACAAGGAAAAATTAGGAGTTGGTTTGAGGACCTTCCAGCTGTAAGCATTATCAATTTTCATCAATTTACTCAAGTCTTCTTAGATAAGTGGGAAATCAGGGGAAATGAAATTCTAATCATAAATAATAAAAGAATTTAAAGAGACAACCAGAAGAGACACTACAAGACTTTTCAGCCAGGTTCAATAAGGTGTACAATGCAATACCTACTAGGATAAAACCACCCTTGGGATGGGCCTTATTGCACTACCTGAGTTCTTTTCACCCTGAGGTGGAATTCCAAATAAGAGAAAGAGAGCCTTCAAGCCTAGAAGAAATGCAGAACATAGCATTTACTTTCGAATACAACATATGGGACAGGGAGGAAAATTTAAATGCAATAAAGAAGGACCAAGCAGAGCAAGAAAGGCTAATCTCTGCAGAAACCAAGCTGGAAAAACTTATAGTGACAGCCCACAGTCTGATAAACATAAAGGAGGAAGAATATGAGGGTAAAGCTAGAAATGCTTATTCACAAAGACCCACACCTTGTCCTCAGGAAAAACAAACCAAATCACTGCAAGACATAAACAACATGCAAAGCATATATGATAAGCAAGATTTTAAATCAGAAAATGAACTTGTAGATTATTTTGAAAAAAGATTTGCTGAGAATCTAGTAGGTTTTGTTGGTAACATTTTTTCTAATTTTGATCTGTCTGATGATGATTTTTTCTAAATAGAAGCTAATCCTGCAGGACCATCATCAGTAGATTTGTGGGAGGAATATCATATCCATCAGCTTCAAGAAAGTGAGGAGCCAATGCAGGCTATTTATTATACTGATGAAGAAAGTTATGAAAGCTTGGAACCTTTCAGCTCAGAGGTTGAGGAGGAAAGCAATGAAGAAACTTTTGAGCAGGTTGAGACCAAAGATCCTTCTCTTGAAAAAGAGGAAGTAAATGAACATACCCCTGCTCAAGAATATAACAACCTCTTCATAGAGCTCAGTCCATTAAAACAGGACACACCAGAACTTCTAGAGGATAACACTGTAGTGTATAATGATTTTTATAGTTCAGATGACAATGAAGATGAGGAAGATTGTCTTTCTCAAAAGAATATTTACCTTGATCCAGTACAGAAAGAAGTTTGCAGTACTTCTGTTTATGCTAAAGGGGAGATCTCTCCTTTTACAGAAGAAGAAATTGATCAAATACTAAACAAGAAGCTACCCTCCAAACCTTCATTTAAACAAAAAAAATCATCAACATAGTGCCTAATCCATAGAACAACCCAATGGCACTCGAGACAAAGAGGATAGTCAGGAAATTAAGGATAAATTTGGAACTAGTCCTCTTTGGAGTATGAGCTTTGATGGGTCATGTACTAAAACCAGTGCAGGTGTAGGAATATGGCTTTAAAATACAGAAAACAATCATTCTGAAGGCCATTCATATAAATTGAATTTTCAATGCACAAGCAACATAGTGGAATATGAGGCACTTCTTTTAGGGCTGCACTTGTTGAAGAAATTAGGAGCCCAGAGGATAACAGTCCATGGGAATGTAGAATTGGCAATTAGGCAAGTAGATGAAGAATACGTGGTCAAACATCCCAGACTTCGAGCCTATAAGGAGGATGTTATGGACTTATTAAAAACATTTCAAGAGTCCCAACTTATCCTTGTCCCTAAAAACCAAAACATTCTTGCCAATGGATTAGCCCTTGTTGCTAACACATGTCTGAGGCCTTGGGAAAGCAAACAATATTCAATTCAAGAAAAATTCAGACCAGTTGTCCCAGACCATAAAAAGTACTGGCAAGTCTTTGGGGAAGGAAAAAAAATAGAAGACTATCCTACTGAGGATATACCATATTTTCAAGAGAAACCTTGTCCTATTGCTGATATCAATCTATCATCCAAAGAACCTGAATTCACATCAGAAACAAGCATAGATTTAGAGGAAAAGGAAATTTCACTGCTTTTTGTGTTGCAGGTAAAAGATGATGATGATTCCAAAGGAGATGCTCAAGGTGCAGTCCCCAAAGCTGATGTCTTAAAGGCAGACAATCTACCAATCATGGAGGGCCAAAAAGAAGAGAATTCCCATCTTTTCTTTGTTGATCCTATGGAAGAGTGTGTGGAGGTCCAAATTGGCTCAAATTTTCAAGCATGGATCCTTTGCAAGAGCCAAAGACATAAAATGTTGTCACCTTCTGTGATAGCCTTGGTTTTAAATATTAAAATTCAATATGTATTGTGGTTACCTCTGACTAGTAGCCAGTGTCTCTATTCCTTTTTATCACTACTCAACTGGCTACATTGGCACTATTGTACTATATAGAGCTGTAAATATTTCAAGAGTTAGTTTAGGATAAATAGGAATGTCAATAAAGCTCAACTTTGAGCATTTAGTTATTTGTTGATTTTTGTCTTGAAAGAAAAAGGAAAAAATACAAAAACAATAGAAAAGAAAAGAGGGCAGAGTAAAAACAAGATAGGTATAGCCTCATACCAAAAAAGAGAAACAAAGTCTGAAAGTGTGCAAGCTTAAATGCCACTCCTAAAAACACACTTCTAGTTAGTCATACAATCTAATCATGACTAATTAGTTTTTCAATTTACTGCTGATAGGTTAGTGAAATAGATTAACCAAACAACACAATCTTGGCTTATCAGTTAGGTAGATTAGGATAGAAGATAAAAGGTTCAAACAAGCTCAAAATTTGAACCTATGAGTTTCAAAAAGATGCATGGCTCTAATCTGTTTAAATCTTGAGCCAAAGATAGAAGCAAACTGGTTCTAATATGCCCAAAACTTGAAACCAGAGAACAAAGAGAGAACAGCTCAAACAAGCCTAAAAAACAGAGCTAAAGAAAAGAGAAGGATGTTCTTAAATTTTCAGATCTTAAGCCTTCACCATTTTGCTTTAATTTTCTGCAAATAAAAATCTATGTGCAACTTGTTTTTATGCCATAGATCCATAGCGAGTCAGACTACTTAATCCTGGCTTGGTTGTTTTTAAATTTCCTGTTTTAGAATGTAGAGAATAAAAATCTGTTAGACAGTCTAATCCGGACAGATTGTAGTTAGGTAGAGAAGCTTATGAACTCAACTGCTTAATCTGAGTTCATGGAGAAATAAGGGTAGAAATAGACTAGTTTATGCTTTCAAAAGAATAAAATGTTTATAAAAAGGGTTTTCCAATCCAAATGAACTCTGAAGGAAGAAAAAATGTTAGATCATTAGGATTGGGTAGGTAGAAAGCTTGTTTTGATAGAATTTTATTGTTTTTAATGGCTGCAAACATTGTCAGAGAAAAAGAAGACCAACAAAAGAAAGGAAAATTGCAGCCCAAAGGATGAGGCATTGATCAGCTTCTAGAGAAGACATGTCTAAGGTTATTGACACCTCCAAGGAGCTGCCATCCCAAGTTGGAGCCACTGTTAGCCACCTATAAAAATTTGTCATATCAAATGGTGGCTAAGAATTTTTTGTAGCCTTCAAGAAACAATTTTATGGCCAAATTGTGAGTTCTTAAAGTCTGATGATGATCTTCATCCTTTAAAGATAATCTTCACTGATGTTTCCCTCATTAACCCTGGAAAATATTTTGTTTGCCTGAAGAAAAAGACTGTTGAAAAACCCATTTTTCCCTCCATTTTACCCCTCCTTTCATTCATGAGTAACCCCATTTTTCATCCCCTTTTCGTCCATAAAAATCCTCCAAAATACCTTCATTTGGTTTCCAAATCAACCAAAACCCCTTTTAAAACCTTTTATTCCCCTTTACTTGGTTTTAAAATTCCCTCTTTCCTCTACCAGAACCCTCAATTTGCCTCAAAAACTCTGTTTTTTTGGCCTAAAAACCCTCAAAAATATTTAAGGCCTTAAGCCCCTTCGGCCTTAGCCCCAGCTCCTTTTCTCCGCATAAGACCCGACGCTGTGTCCCAGAGTTAAACCCTCATTTTGCAATCGCAATCGGGTTTTTCTATTTTCCTTGTTACCTTTTACTTTCAAAAAACTCCGATGCGATTAATCCCTTTTCTTTAAAAAACCCCCGATCCCCTCATCTTCTTCACAAAACCATAAGCCCCACAACCGGGCGCTAAAAGTCCTTAAACCCCCGTCCAAAACCTCACTTTCCCTTGTTATTTCGTAAAAACCTGACTTTTCTTTGATATTTCATAAATCCGATAGTTCAAAGTTTAAATGAATATCAGCTGTCGATCTAAACCGATCAATGGTCATCGGCTCATCACATTGCAAGTCCACTTCGGGTCCTCCCTTTTCTTCATATCCTTCAAAATTTGCGATGCGATCAAACCTCAGCCATCGATCACCCCTCCGATCCGACGGTCAATCCACAATCGCATCGCAACTTTTCATTTTACCCTTGGTTCCCCCCCCCCCCCCGCCGATGCGATCCCGCGATCAATTCTCCACTGTTGATCTGATCTATCGCGCTCAGATCTAACGGCCCATATTGCTCCATTCTCCAAACCCGTCGTTCCACCGATTGTGATCCCAGGATCTAACCTCCACCATTGATTCTCTTTAATCCAACGGCCCACGTTTCCCCCGCTTTTCGAACTCTGCGTCTCCTTTTTTCTCCTCCGTTGATAGATCTCTGCCACTGATCTTCACGGATCCAACGACTCCTATCGATTCTTCCCTTCCACCCTTATATAAAAGGTGGGCCCTCTCTTCCCCTCGTTTCTTCGCCAAAATCCTTTGAAACCTTACCTTTTCTGTATATTGCTGTTTCCCGATATAAAGGTTTTAAATGAATCTTGACCATCGATCTTCAAAGATCTAAGGTCATCGGGCCCCATTATTCCGCCTTTTTCCCTTTCCCTGCATTTCTTCACATCCGCTCCTTTTTTCAATCATAACCATTTATCAAAGGAAATTAATGATCGGATAGCATTTTTCACTGTCCATTGCGCACCAATTTTGCTGACGTCACCCTGGACCCCACATACCTTTTACCCCGCAGCTCTATAGCCATCACACTCAAACCCGCACCGTTCGATTTGGATCCTCCAATCCAACGGCCCAGAAGCAATCTCGCGTAATTTTTGAGCCCTCCCCACAGTGCACAACTTTTGCATGATAAAAGTGGTTTTTAAGATCCATGTTTCTAACGCAGACCTATATCGCGTTCCAAAGCTAAACCACATTACCACCCAAACGCAACGCGAAAACCGCTGTCGATTTTCCACTATACCGCTTCCCCCTCCGCAATATAACTCCAGATTTGATCATGGCTGTCAATCTTTGAGATCGGAAAGTCCTGTTTTAATCATTGCCCCATTCCCTTTTCACTCGAATCTCTCAAAAAATACTCGATCGAGCAATCTCCGCCGTTGATTATGCTAATCCAACGACTCTTATTCGTTCCCGCACCCAAAACCTCCAAAGAAGTTTTAACCTATCCCCGCAGGATTTTATTAACTTTTGTGTTTTTTTTTACAAGATATTAAGGTTTTGTTCACAGTTTTAAAATAAAACAAAATCCAGGGATGACGATCCCCAAGCCATTTATTCATGAAGAAAGTGAATCCACAGGATTCAAATGATGATTCCACCTATGTTTCATGAGCGTTGGTGAAGTCACAAAACCTCTACACGCCTGCAAGACAACCAAAACACAGTGAATATCAAACAAACAAAGAGTATCAGCGTCAAGGGATTAAATCAAAGCAGAAATGGAGATTAAATGATTTCAAACAGAGTTTAAAGAGATTAAGGCACCAATTCGAGAATCAAAGGCCTAATCCACATTTGTTAAAGGGTAAAGACCTGAAGACAAAGATTAAGCCAAATTAGGCCTAAAACACAGATCAACAGCAAATTAACACTATATTAGGTTAAAACAATGAGATCTATTAGTTCGAGAAGCCTCCACTGCCACATCAGAGGCTAACTGAATCCTCTCCAGCTACCAAAAGCCACCTGCAGCCTCGAAGGAAACACAGAAGGCATAGTTATTGCCTTTTTCAGTGATATTTTGCCTAAAGACAACCAGAGTTATTTCTAACCCGCCTTAGAGTTGTTAAGTCAAAAAAATCTGCCCAGCATGCTTAATACTTAATTAATATCAATTAATACAGATGAAATATCAGAAAGCTTCTCCATTGAGCCCCTCAAAGGCCGAGAAGCATTAAACTGTATTAATTGAGCCTAGAGATCTTTTCTCTCATCCCACCTCCTCATTTCTTCTATAAATACTTTTGTAAAAGATGAGATAAGCGTTGGTCTCTGAATATCTTTTACATGTAAATAGTTTTATGAAGTTGTTGTAAGCTCTGTTTGTAATTGAAGATACCGAAGTTGAGATGAGAAGTTTGAAGCTGTAGAGACCCACTGGACTTGATGATTGTAACTGGTTTGAGCATCAACTACAAGCTGATTTATGGGATCCTGGACTATGTCAATGGTGATGTTTTTCTTATTGTAAATTGTTATTTTATTTTTGTTTCCATTCTGTCCATTTTCTCTGATAAAGAACAGCAAATATAGAGCTAGGATTTACTCTTACAAGTACCCTACTCTCACTGATAAGCTTTATCTTCATGTTTTCCTCCTTTGTTTATTTGAGAATGATTTAATACGGTCCAAGCAGTTAAGGAATGTTGGTGTTCCCACGTCTTACTGTCTAAACTTTAAAAATTGTTCTTGAATGTTATTTTCAGTTTATGCTAAGTAAAGTTGAACTAGGGAAGTCTATGGTTAGCCCTGTCCTCTAGTTTTATCTCCAAAGGTTGTCTAAAATTTTCCCTAAGAGTATGTTGAAAGTAGGCTAGGTTCAAAGTTCTTACCTGATCTTAGACTATTCTATTTGTTTATCTTAAGTGTTGTCTTGAAAAGTTTGCTAATTAAAGAATGAACTAGGTAAGTCTATGGTTAGCCCTATCCTCTAGTTTCTTCTCCAACAGCTGCTTTGAAGAGTTTCCCTATGAATATGCTGAAAGCAGGATAGGTTCAAAGTCCTTACTTGATCTTAAGCTGTTCTATTTGTGTTTTGAATGTTTTCTATTGAAAGTGCATCAAAAGCAAGCTAGTTTCAAAGTACTTACCTGATCTTAGATTACTTTTATGTTTTTCTCAAGTGCATGCCAAAAGCAGGATAGTTTCAAAGTACTTACTTGATCTTAGGCTGCTCTTTGTTCTTCATCTGTTTGATCTTCATTTCTTATTGTTTCATTCCATAAAATCAACTTAAAGAGATCCTTAGACATAGATGACTTTCCCCATGGACCACTCTTGAACCTTGCTACTTCAATTAAATCCTATTATGACTCCATAGCCCAATGGATTGAAGTTGTTTCTTGCTTATATTGTTAGTTGAGTCATTCCTTCACTTTCATACATCTTCACCCTTCATTTAGACTTCATTCACCTTCATTTATCTTTGCCCAACCAAAACAAACAAATAACCCTTGTTCTTAATAACTAGCCTGATATCACACCTAAAAACCTTAAAGATAAATCAATCTTTGCACTTATAGAGAGATCCCTCTCTGGATTCAGGAGGGCTAGATCCTAGAATCCCAAAGTGGTTCATAATGTTGTCTCTGCAACTTTAGTCTTGCCAATCTACTAAAATTACAGGGAGCTAACAGTCATATCATTCTATTTTCATTTTTCATTATGCAGTAACTCCTATAAACTGCGTTATTTTAGCCAAGGCTCTCTTTCATGTAGCAGTGCTCTCCATGGTCATGTATATGTCTCATTGAGGCTTCCATTGCCTAGCTAGAGTGGTTGATCCCTCCACACATTGTATACATTTGCTGCTATATAACATATTTGTTGGCTATACATATCTTCATGTGTTCACAGCTATAGAATAACGTTTCCTTTCCATTTCTTGCTCAAGAATTGTTGCAGTCCCTCATCGAGCACTTTCTGAGGACATCTAAGTGTGGGAGATCTGTTTAACCCACTTAGAGGGATTTATTTGGAGCCTCCTTATGGATTCAGAACTTAGACACATTTTTCTAATGGATCCAGGTCTTGGTTTCAATTCCTATAGCAGTCATTACTGGAAAATGTGTTTTCCAGTCATGCCTTGCTAGATGTTCCAAATTTGGAATATTACAAGATCATAAATGAATGTGGGCCTCATGGTTCTGTTTACGACTTTTCGATTAAATGGAGGGTATTTTACATCTAGACTTCATCGACCCTAAAATATGTAAAGGCCAAAAAAAAGAAGAAAAGTCACAGGCTAGTCAACAGTTGCACATCACTACAATTTGTCTTTCCCAAAGTTTATCCACGTCATCTCGAAGCTCATGAAAAAAATTCCATGCATAGTCTTATTGAAAACAAAGTGAAAAAAGAAAACATGGCTAATGAAAATGACAAGAAATCAAATGCAATGATCTCGAAAGAAAACAATGTGATGCAACTAACTAAATGCAACCTAACTTAACCTAAACTAAAGGCTGAAAGGTTGGGAATACATAAAATGGAATTTCCAATGCAGCCATAGACGCTACCCCTGACCCTTAAGTTGAAATATATCATTAAGTAAAAGCAAAAAAACATAATCTGTAGTAAGAAAGATAAACAAACAAAACACCTGCATAGAAACATTAATGCATTAAGTGCAAGCACAATGATGTAAGGTAATTGACTAATCTATCTGGAAAAAGACACCACAACAACAATTCTTTGAACCATATCCATACAAATCTTGATTAAACCCATGAAGGTTTTGCTATGAGCCAAGGAAATCATCAAATATGACTCCTCTAACCAATATGCAATAGGATCATAGAAAAAATCAACTTGAAAATCTTGCAAAGGAAAGCTGAAAGTAGACATATATGCATCATATGCATGATCAAGATCGGACTGTGAGTTTCATACATATTGGAAATGGTCAGTGCTAATGTGTGTGTCAAGCTTGATGATGGATGAAGACAGAATGGTGTAAAATTCAAAGATGACAATCATCCGACACGCTCTTTGTTTCCAAATTCCAGATCAAAGATTCGCAAGAGGAAGAATACATTAGTTGGAGTTGATGCCTCTGATCATAGATTCTATCTTGAGGACTAAAGAATTCAACATGAAGATACCTAACATCCATCAAGAATGAGTGCACATCCCATGAAGGAATACTAACAACATAATTATGTGAGAAAATATTAATCTGACCAAATTCTAAAATTTCATCGGGATAGCGAGGTCCTAACAAGATTGAAGTGCCCCGACTTCCCGACAAGGCTCAAAACTTTCAAAATATTAAAACTCAAACTTTGCACACAAGTTCAATTATATATTCAGAAAAATCTCATAATTAGAATTAACAAACAATACCAAATTAGAGTTGGTCGGATCAACAGATTCATGGAATGATTGATCAAGACATTGACAAAAATCTTCGATGATTAACATGTCATCTTCTTGGTGTTAAAATTATGAAACTGGGGTCAAATTCCACTTTGGACTACTCACTTGATGGAGATAATGATGGAATCGAGTTCCTCTTTCCAATAGGACCAAAATCGACCTAAACATCACCTCATTCGGATAAGAAGAAGTTGGTTTTTGATTTTGCGCCCACTCATGGATATTGGATAAGGTTGACTTCACATATTTGGAAAAGTTGGCTGGACATCATACACACCCCTTTGAATCATATAAATACAAGTGTTTTAAAAGCTCATTTGGACATCACACCATCAAGCATCTTCTTCTCTTCTATATGATTGGGTTCGACACATTGGTGAGGAAAAAGATCGTACGAAGGTCTGAAATCTCAGGTTCGAAGGTTGCACTGAAAATAGGGTTTCTGTCTTAGCTGTGGGCTTAACACTAGTGAATCTGGGCTATAGCCGCGGGCTAACTATAGGCAAGGTAGCAACCAAGATCCTTTAGCCACAGGCATGCAGTCTTATGGTAGCGACTAAGGGTTTGACTACTATTGACTGTCATTTGAAGATTTATGAAGTTGCCAGAAAGATGAATCAAGTTGCCTATGATATATTTGACCTCTGTGCACAAGTTTCTGAAGTTTTTGGGTTATATTATTGCACATTAGTATATTGGGCTCATTGTACTCTTCGCTGAACATTTTATGAAAATATAATGGAAGTAGTTTTTTAAAAGGTTTTTCCCTGGTCTTTGACCAAATTTGGTCTCTTGTTGATGTGTTGATTGTCTCCTTTGTCATTGAATTTATTATTCTATCTTCAATTACTGTTGATTGTAGAAATTTTAAGATCCACTTCGGTTTTCAGTTTCTCCTTATTTCTCCCATATGGTTAAATGCCCATTCCCATAACCATACATTCAACCAGCTGGAAAAATAAATATTTTCTTAAAACACAAATTCTGGAAATTTCACAGTGCTGAAAATGCAGAAATAAAAACTCAGAAAAATAAATTAGCCACACACAGAAATTTGACACGCTAATTTTTGGTCAACTTGACCCTTGAAAAACCCCCTACAACTCTTGTGGAAAACCAGTTCGAAATCTCTTCTTTATTTTTGATAAATAGCTTTTACAGTGAGAGAGAAATACTCAGAAAAATTCAGGAACCAAACAAATACAACTTATCTCGTTTTCTGTGCTTAATCACCGCCTCGAAAAATGTGCAAACATCAAAACAATAACAACACTAAATGTTGTACGGACTCCTTGAATTTCGTGCCCAAAAATCATAGCAATAAATTCTGTTGTACGACCTCCTTGAAAAGCATGCAGAACAACAATAAATGTTGATGTATGACCTCCTCAAAATGTGTGCAGAGGGATAGCAATAAATGTTGAACTATTTTCTGCCTCAGTTTCCTTGCCGAGGGACAACAGCTCACTGTACGGACTGCCTCGAAAACTATGCCTCAAAAATAGCAAAACTGCTCCTCGAAATTTTTGCCAAAACTATTGTACAACCTCCTAGAAATACGTGCCCAAGCTGTTGTATGGTTTTGCCTTGAAACTCGTGCCCAAACTGCCTTGAACTGTGTGCCACTCTTTGCTGTACGGATTTGTTGAATGCTACCTCGATATGTGTGCCAAGGTTCAACTCTCCTTCACCTCACTGCTCAGAAATATCATTTGCTCTCTTCTTCTCCTTTTCTCAATCTGCTCATGAAAGACTAAATGATATTTTCTCTCATTTTCCTCCTTTAACCTAACCCTAAGTGACTTTTGCGGAATCCCTAAATCCAATGGCTGAGATAGCTTTAGATCTAGGACTGAGATAGATTTAGATCGAGGGCTAAGATTAAATGTGCATTTAAATCTAACTTTCTATTTTTAAATTCACCCCACTTTAATAAAGACCCTCTTAGTCATTTATTTCCAAAGTCACTTTTCACTTTCTAATTTCACATTGACTTTATTAAAGTCACTTTAAAATTAGACTTAGTAACTTTATCACTTAAAGTCACTTTTAAATTAGATTTGACTTTATAACTTATAAAGTCACTTTAGGAGAAAAATTAAATTATTTTTGGACACTTTTCCCTAGGCCAAAGATCAAAGCCTTAGGGAACCACCTGTCCTCCGGTAACCAAATTTCAACACTCCCTCTTACCGAGGAAGGTGTTCCTCACCACACCCATCTTGTCTCTAAAGTAGACATGCTTGCCCCATGGTAAGGCTTTGGTAAATATATCTGCTACCTGCTCATCTGTGGAAATATACTCAAGCTTCACAGCTCGCTTCTGAACATAGTCTCTGATGAAATGATATTTGATCCAAATATGCTTTGACCTGTCATGAAACACTGGATTCTCTGTGAGTTAATGCAACTATGATTATCACCGTAAATCACTGAAGGTCTCAACGGCTAACCAAATAAGCCAAACAACATCTTGCGAAGCCATATGGCCTCACAACTAGCTAGACTGGCTACCATGTACTCTGCTTTCACTGAACTCAATGCTACTAACTGCTGCTTTCGGCTGAAACACGACACAACTGCCGAACCCAACCCAAAACAACACCCTGAAGTGTTTTTCCTATCAAATGCACAACCTGCCCAATCAGAATCAGTGTACCCTGCCAATATCACTCCATCTCCCTGCCTATAATCCAGACCATACTCCATTGTTCCCTTCAAGTACAGCAAAATGTGTTTTGCAACAACCTAGTGCACCCTCCTGGGCTCACACATGAACTAGCTCATCGTGTTGACTACAAAACATATATCTGATATAATTTTGACCAAATACATCAAGGAACCAATCAACTGTCTATACAATGTGTAATATTCCTTTTCAGGAATTTATGCAATATCTCCAATGAGGACGCTATATAATGAAAACCATGCAATAAAAATGCAAAAAAGGACTTAGAACCTCTTATATATGTTTTATGTAGCTTAAATATAGAATGGCATCAGAAAAAAATCATCCTAGCTACATCAAACGGATCTCCCCAGCTCATATATGCTTAAAAACACCCCAATCCCGCAACTTCATAAAATAGAATTGCTGAAGACTACAAAAGCGTAATTTTTATTATGACATCTACAACAAAGGATGTTTTCATACAGATCTAGAGCTTTCATTAATCATGGAATCAGAAATAAGAGGTTTGACCTCTTTTGCAAGCTCATCGGAACACCCCGGCAAGGGTTTTCAGCAAAATACCAACACAAAATGCAGTACTGCAGAAAATAAATTTGTACCCAGAAAATCAGTATTAGAAAATACTAAATGTAATCTGAAATAGACAATCAATACAGAAATTGGCCCAAGGCCTTCCTCAATAGACCTCCCGGAGTGAAATAGACACCTCCTCCTCTGGAACAAGCACAAAACAAGAGGGTTTCACCCAGCTGCTACTACTACTGTAGAAATGAGGCAGTTACTGGAAGTGACTACACTGTATGTGATGCAGAGTGGATATCCTCAAGAAAAATGCTGAAAAGTATGCTCAGAACCTCCTCTTGAGATCTCCTAATCAGCTAGACCAAAGGTAAAGGTGGAATTCCCGCATGAGAATTCTTTGCACTAAACAGTGCCGCAACTTCAACTAAACAACTGAAGCTTGCAATTAGTCATAAGACCAAAACAAAGATGAATAATGAATGCCTTCTTTGCTGCTATCTCCTCCTTCTTATCATTGGTGAGCTTTCCCACCCCGGGCCCCACTCATTGGTGATGTGACTTCCTTGAGAAGTTTCCTCCTTCAAAACTGCGCTGCCCTAGTAGCTTTCCCTCCTCTTGTGACAATGTTGTTGACTTGGTCAAATGAATATAGCTCATTGCTTTGCCCTTCTTTCACACCAAAGTGGCTTTATTTTGTCCTCCTAATCCAATCCCTTTTCACACCTGGATATGTTTTATTGTCTTCCCTACTTCTTATTTAAAAAATGGAGCAGTTATAATATTCCAAGTAGCAGTGGCTAATTGGGAATATTACAGTCCTCCCCGCTCAAAATTTGCTTGCCCACAAGCAACAGTAAAGAAGGATGCCGCAAGATCTTCTCTCCCTCCCAAGTGGCATCCTAATCTAGTAGATTCCTTCATCGAATCAGATATTCCTTGATGACTCTGTTTCTCAACTGCCTCTCCCTTGTGTCTAAGATTGCTTCTGGATGCAAGATTAAGTGGCCCTCATCATCAATAGGGGGGAGATCCATGTTGGCAACTACATTCCTGCCAATGGTCTTCTTGAGGCAAGAGACATGGAATATATTTTGGATCTTTCTCCCCTTAGGAAGCTCCAACTCATATGCTACCTTACCGATACACTTGACCACCCTGTATGGCCCATAAAAACGTGGTTTGAGCTTCTCAAATCCCTTCTCCTTGAGTGTGGACTGTTTTTAAGGTTGAAGACGCTGATAGACAAGATCTCCCACCTCAAACTGTCTTTCTATCCGACCACAGTCTGCATACATCTTCTGTTGGTTCTAGGCAGTGGCAATGTTTTCTTTGAGTGCCCTGAGTATGTCCTGGTTCTCCTGAATCCATTCCTTTGCCCTTGGAGCTTTACTTGCCCCAAAAATAACATCAGCAAAAGAGAGTGCCTCATACCCATATAAGGCTCGGAATGGAGTCATGCCAATAGAAATATGGTGAGTAGTGTTGTAACAATACTCTCCCAAGTGGAGCCAACACAACCAAGCTCTTTGTTGCCCTGCCACATAGTTCCTCAAGTAGCCTTCTAGCCACTTGCTCACTATTTTGGTCTGTCCATCGGTTTGGGGATGATAGCTAGTGCTTGGAGTCAAATCAGTCCCCACTAACCGGAAAAGTTCCTGCCAAAAGCCACCCATGAAGCGGTTGTCTCGATCACTCACTATGGTCGTTGGGAGACCATGGAGTCTAAATACATCTCTGAAGAAGAGCTCAGCCACCTGTGAAGCAGTATAATGTGCATAAATGACAAGGAAATGATAGTACTTTGTTAGTATATCAACAAAAACAAAGATACAGTCCTTACCCTGCACTGTCGGTAAGCCGGTGATGAAGTCCATAGAGATACTTTCCCACTTCCCCTTCGGAATAGGTAGTGGCTGCAATAACCCAGCAGGGTGAGTGTGTTCTCCCTTATTCTGTTGAAAAATGGTGCATTCTCTGACATGTCGTAGCACATCCTCCTTGAGACCCTTCCATGATAATCTCTCTCTGGTAGATCTGTAAGTCTTTGTGAAACCTTGATGCCCGGCAAGTGGGGAATCATGTGATGCCAATAAGATCTTCTCCTTAAGCTTGGAATTCTTAGCCAAGAAGATCCGGTCCAGGTAATAGATGACCTCATCCATCACTCTATACCTCTCATCCAATACCACCCCATCAAGTATCTCACATGCAAAGTCATCTTTGGAATACTCAACTAAGAGTTAAGTCGTCCAATCTGCATCCATGCCCCTCAAAGACAGCGTTGTAGGCCTCCTGGATAGTGCATCAGCTACTACATTGCTCTTTCCCTTGACACATTCTATGTCAAAATCATAAGCTTGGATTTTTCTCACCCACTTCTGTTGCCTCTCCTGGAGTTGTCTCTGTTCAAGGAAGAATCTAAGACTGTTATGATTAGTCTTCACCTTGAACTTATTCCCCACCAAGTATTGCCGGAATTTGGCTAATGCATGCATGATAGCCAACATTTCTTTATGATAGATGGGGTATAACCTCTCATGAGGGAGTAGCTTCCTTCTCTCAAAGGCTATAGGATTCCCACCTTGCATCAAGACTGCCCCAATACCTTCACCTGATGCATCACATTCTAGCACAAAAGGTTGAGAAAAGTCAAGAAAAAACAAAACAGGACAACTACTCATTACCTCTTTGAGCTTATCAAAATCCCTCTGCACTGTAGTTGTCCAATGGAAAGCTCCCTTCTTTGTCAAGTCTGTGAGTGGTGCTGCTAGTTGTGAAAATCCTTTCACAAACTTCCGGTAATAAGTGCATATGCCCACAAACCCTTTGAGTTCTGTAAAATTCCTGGGTTCAGGCCAATCTCTAATAGCCTATATCTTCTCCTCATGTACCCTCACTCCATCCACTCCTATGATGTGCCCCAAATACAACATCTATGTGAGGCCAAACTCACATTTGGAGAGCTTGGAATAGAATTGTTGCTCCTTGAGGATATGTAAAAGTGTCTCAATATGTTGCAAGTGCTCCTCCCAAGTGCGGCTGTAAATAAGAATATCATCAAAGAAGACCAATACAAACTTGCTCAAATGACCACGGAAGATGTGGTTCATGTAGGATTGGAAAGTTGCTGGAGCATTGGTCAATCCAAAAGGCATTACCAGAAACTCAAAATGCCCATAGTGACATCTGAATGTTGTCTTGGGGATATCTTGCTCCCTCACCTTGATTTGATGATACCCGGATCTCAAATCAATCTTGGAGAAGTATTTAGATCCCCTCAACTCATCCATGATTTCATTGATCCTAGGTATAGGGTACCTATTCTTCATAGTATTCTTGTTCAAGGCCCTATAATCAATGCACATCCTTAATGTGCCATCTTTCTTCTTCACCAGCAAAAGGACTAGTACTAGGCTGGATGTGTCCTAGAGCTAGCAGCTCTTGGATAGCTCTCTCAATCTCATCCCTATAAGCCTTGGAATGCCTATAAGGAGTGGTGATTACTTCTTGTATCCTTTGTTCCAACTCAATGGTATGTTCAAACCCTCGGTCAGGAGGTCTCCCTGGTGGGATATCTCCAAATAATGTAGAATACCGGTCCAAGAGAGACTGAACATCTGGATGCACTGGTGAATCCTTTCCCTTCACCTCTGATATATGCAGCTCCACTGCCCACTCAACATCCCCTCTACACAGATCTGCCTCCATCATGTGTGCTGAAGCAACCCGAGGGGGGTATGTGTTTATACCCTTGATTTATTGTTGTTGGCCATCCTTCCCTCCTATCCATTCCATCTCCAAGGTTCTCCAGTTAGTGGTAACTCTCCCAAGAGTGATTAACCACTGGACTCCCAATATGACATTGGTGTCTGGAATGTCTACCAAAAAGAAGTGGTCTGTCAATGTGTAGGTCCCCATGGTAATGGTTAGTGCCGGAACATACTTGGCACATTGCAGGGTCATAGCTCCTGGGACCAAAACTGAAAATCCCTCAAACTCCTCCATGTGGATTCCTCTCCTTTGTACTAACTGTGCATCAATAAAATTATGAGTGGCTCCACTATCTATCAACACAGAAACTCTTTGCCCCATGATAGTACCTCTCACCCTCAAGGTTAGATACTTTGGGACTCCTCTTAACGCTGCAATAGCTCCCCCTCTTGGAGCAAAGTCTTCCATGGATTTTACAGCACTGGCATCCTTATTGGAGAAGGTCTTGACATGATGTGTCCTTCCTGCAACACATTCTCCCTCCAAATCCCGAATATGGATTGTCTTCCTTGGTTTTGAGTAGGTCTCCTGCTGCAAAAATGTTCTTGCCCTGGGCAAGATGTGTTGTAGATCCCTAGCTTTCTCCAAAGCTTCAAGGAGTGTGGTTGGTTTAGTGGATTTGACCAACCCTTGCAATGGTTCAACCATCCCATTAATAAACGTGCATACCTTCCTGCTCATAGTGAGGTTGGATACCATCACTGAAATCTGCAAATACTCAGCAATATAATCCTCAAGATCTCCCTCCTACTTGAGCTTGGTTAACCTGGCAAAGTGGGCTTTCGGATCTCTCGGATCAAACCTCTCCACTAGCTTCTTGGTGAAAGCTGAGTATGAAGTGATATGATGATGACCAAGTGTGGCTCGTCCATGAAACCACCATTCTTGAGCTTCCCCTTCTAGGTGCAGCACAGCTATCTTGATGGCTTCTATCTCAAAAACCTTGTTGAGCTGGAAGTATGTGTCCAACTTCTCCACCCAAGCCTTGGCTGTGCACTTAGGTGTCCCATAAAATGTAGGCAAGAAGAACCCTACCATACTGCACTGTAGGGCTGATCCCTACATCAAGTTCTCCTCCTTTTGTTGAGGATTAATCCTCCTCCCATCCTTGATCCAGCAAAACTCCTAAAAGCGCAAGTGCTCCTTGAACCCTTGAGATTGGAGTTCATATTCTTCAATATATTATTCCAGGGTTCCCTCCTTATCTCCCCCAGTTAGAAATGAAGTTATGGTAGAGCGTTGTGATGCAACTGAATGCCCCATGCCATTTGCAGTGCTAGTGCTTGCTTATGGCAAAACTCTATAGAACCCCCTTCATGTCTCATCTCCTTGAGCTCCCTTGAAATGTTCTACAGGGTTTGAAGTAGGAGATTTGAAATTTATTTCTCCTCCGTGCTGAATATAAATCTCCCCCACAAGCTGAGCCAAGAGCAGAGCTCCGATACCACTGTAATATTCCTTTTCAGGAATTTATGCAATATCTCCAATGAGGACGTTGTATAAGGAGAACCATAAAATAAAAATGTAGAGCAGGACTTAGATCCTCTTATATATGTTGTATGTAGCTTAAATATGGAATGGCATCAGAAAAAAATCATCCTAGCTACATCAAACAGATCTCCCCAGCTCATATATGCTTAAAAACACCCCAATCCCGCAACTTCATAAAATAGAACTGTTGAAGACTGCAACAACGTAATTTTTATTATGAAATCTATAGAAAAGGATGGTTTCATACATATCTGGAGCTTTCATTAATCATGGAATCAAAAATAAGAGGTTTGACCTCTTTTACAAGCTCATCGGAACACCCCGGCAAGGGTTTCCAGCAAAATACCAACACAAAATGCAGTACTGCAGAAAATAACGTTGTACCCAACAAATCTGTATTAGAAAATACTAAATGTAATCTGAAATAGACAAAAAATACAGAAATTGGCCCAAGGCCTTCCTCAATAGACCTCCCGGAGTGTAATAGACACCTCCTCCTCCGGAACAAGCACAAAACAAGAGGGTTTCACCCATCTGCTGCTACTACTGCAGAAATGACGAAATTACTGGAAGTGACTGCGCTATATGTGATGCAGAGTGGATATCCTCAAGAAAAATGCTGAAAATTAAGCACATAACCTCCTCCTGAGATCTCCTAATCAGCTAGACCAAAGGTAAAGGTGGAATTCCTGCATGAGAATTCTTTGCACTAAACAGTGCTGCAACTCCAGCTAAACAACTGAAGCTTGCTATCAGTCATAAGACCAAAACAAAGATGAATAATGAATGCCTTCTTTGCTGCTATCTCCTCCTTCTTATCCTTGGTGAGCTTTCCCACCCCGAGCCCCACTCATTAGTGATGTGACTTCCTTGAGAAGTTTCCTCCTTCAAAACTGCGCTGCCCTAGTAGCTTTCCCTCCTCTTGTGACAACGTTGTTGACTTGGTCAACTAAATCTAGCTCATTGCTTTGCCCTTCTTTCACACCAAATTGGATTTATTTTGTCCTCCTAATCCAATCCCTTTTCACACTGGGATATGTTTTATTGTCTTCCCTACTTCTTATTTCAAAAATGGAGCAGTTATAATATTCCAAGTAGCAGTGGCCCAATTGGGAATATTACACAATGTTGGATCCACAAACTTGGAATCTGAAGCGTAAAGCTTTTTCAAGTTGGTGATCACAGGTGTTGACATGGGTCTACAATCCTCCATGTGGAATCAACCAAGGATGTCCACAATATACTTCCCCTGTCCCAGGAAGAAATGCCCCTCCTCTTGCCACACCTCCAAACCCAAAAAGTAATGCATCAAGCCAATGTCCTTCATCTCGAACTCCAACACAAGATCTCTCTTGCAACCCTCTATGAGTCTCTCTGCACCCGTAATGACCAAGTCATCCACATACAACACCAGAATGAGAGGCTCCTCACCTATCCCAATAAATTATAGGTTCGAATCTGCATCACTCTTTGTGAAACCCATCTCCTGCAAGTAAGTATCAATCCTGGACTACCAAGCTCTAGGAGCTTGCTTCAGGCCATAAAGGGCCTTCTTCAGGCTGCACACATGGGACTCCTTCCCATGCACCTCAAAGCCCTATGGTTGTTCAATGTACACCTCCTCCTGTATGAAGCCATTAAGAAATGCGGTCTTCACATCCATCTGGTGGATCTTCCAACCCATCTATGTTGTTATCGATATAATGGAGCGAATCGAAGTATATCGAGCCACGGGAACGAAGGTCTCCTCATAATCAACTCCCTCTACCTAGGAGAACCCTCTAGCCACAAGCCTTGCCTTGAATTTCTCAATGATATCATCTGCAACATGCTTTACCTTGTAAAGCCATCTGGAAGTAACCACGGTTTTTCCCTCAGACCTCGGCACCATCTCCCAAAAATAATTCTTCATGATAGAAGAATACTCCTCCTGCATGGTCTCTCTCCAGACCTGCTGGCTAGCTGCCTCCTCATAGCTAGAAGGCTTAGAGTCAACGATGTTGGCAACCATTGCCATATAGCTACAGAACCTCTCAGGTGGTCTACTCTCTCTGACCGGTCTCTTCGGCCCAGCAACAGATGTGGCCTCTCTCAAGGTATCCTGAAGCCACTTGGGCTTCCTCTTCACTGAGCACACTTCTCCCACCAAAGAATGAAACTCCCAATACTCATCAGACGCCTGAACTCCTGAAAGTTTGTCTGTTGTCCTTTTGCCTGAACCTATACCTGTAGATGCTGAAGTATCGTGTGAACTTTCCATCAGTGGACTACCTAGTGAACTGCTCCACGAACTGCTCTGCATGCTACCTGAAGCACCACCCCTCTAACTCTGTGAGCCACTGCCCACTGATGGACCTGACACTGTAATCAATGTACCTCCTGATCCCTGCCCACTGGATCCTTGTGACTGACTCAGCTTCTCCTGAGGGTCTTTCTGATTTAGATACTCTAACTCCCGTGACCTCCTCAAAACCCTTTCCTCCTCGAACTTCACATCCCGCATGAAAACAACTCTCCTTTGTGCAGGAATATAAATCTGAAAGGCTTTCGAAGTCTCACTATAGCCCACAAAGATACCCTTCTCTGCAACGGGCTCTAGCTTGGTCCTCATCTCCTTGGGTACGTAGGAGTATGCAATACACCCAAAGATACGAAAATGACCAACATTAGGCTTCTTCCCAGAAAAAGCCTCCTCTGGAGTCACATGCCCCAAGGCACGATGCAAACTCCTGTTCTGAAAATACACATCAGTGTTGTAGGCCTCTGCCCATACAAACAATGGTAACCCCTGATCATGTAACATGGATTTGGCAGCCCCAATGATGGATCTGTTCTTCCTCTCCGCAACCCCATTCTTCTGGGGGTTGTAAGGAACTGTGAACTCCCTCCTAATGCTTGCCTCCACACAATAATCAACAAAATCACCAAAGGTGTACTCACCTCCATTGTCTAACTTGACGGACTTGATCTTCCGACCTGTCTAAGTCTCCCCAAGAGCTCTGAACTCCTGAAACCACTTGAAGACCTCACTCTTGGTCTTCAAAAAATAAATCCAGGTGCTGTTGGAGTGCATTAGGGGAATTTTGAGGTCTAAAATGGGCCTCCTAAGGAAAATGTACAATCAAAATTCACTTTATGAAAATCAATCACATTTTAGAGGATGACATCATCCCTAATGGTTGAGGTGGCGTTGCTTGAGTTAAAGGTACTTGTCACATTCTCAATGGTGGATAAAAACTCATGGTTAACCATGGTGGTGTTCTAAGTACTTTTTAAAGTCATAAGGTAAAGTACTCACAATAAATGTCATTTCACACTTTTTGAATAAAATATTATTATTGTCATTTCATATTTTTTGAAAGAAACAATGCATGTCCTTACACAATCTTCATGTCTTTACACACTTTTCAATAAATATTATATTTATATATTTTCATATATCCATTTTTAAATTATATATTCATCTCATTTTATTTAATATTACAATTTCAAATTAATTATAAGTTAATATCTATACATATATATTATACATATGAAATAAAAATAAATAAAAATTTAACCTTGTAATTTTAGGATAAATCAAATCTATAAATAATATTATTATTTTAATAGCAATACAAAAATATGAAATTAAAGAAAAAAACATTTTAGTTTTGTATGATGAAAAAAGGTATATTAGTTTTGTATGTTGAAAAAAGTTATATTAGGTTCAACATAGGTTGAGGGAAAAAAAATCTAAATTTCAATGTCTATAAATCTTATATTAAACTTATAAATATAAATTAAATCTATTTCAATACTTTTTTTCTTTAATTTTAAATACAACACAATTCATTTCATTATGATTATATTAATATTATATATAATATTATGAAAAATAATCTAAATGTTATAAAATATATATTATAATCTTTTTTATATTATATATTATTTCTTTTTATGTTATAAATCAAATCAATTTAATATGTAATATAAAATTCATACATAAAATCATATATTACATTTATTACATTACATTATATTATATTATTTTTATATAGTATATTAATTACATGTTATTATACAATTTAAATAATATAAATTTTAATTGATAAAATATTATAATTAAGAATTTAAGAATTTATATTTATATTTTATTTTAAGTTACTTAAGTACAAAAGACAAATGTATTAGTTGTTCAATGATAATGATTTTTTCTTGAAAAGTTCTGTTATCACTATTAAAATTCTCTAAACTCAGTCAGTTTGTAGCTGCTCCTAAGTCATAGTATTAGATAGGGTTTGAGTCATTTTTATGTTTTATAGGGTCTAAGCCATAGGTTACAAGTCTCATTTCATCACCAAATGAAGTTCATAAACCCTGCTTTACTCCTTAGAAGTCTCATGCCACGTTTTGAAAACCATATTTTAATTTTTTCTCAAAAGAAATTTGAATAAGCCACGAAACCACGTTTTTTTTCGTAGCGCACTCAGTGTAAAAAACTGCTTCTGCGCTACGAAAACGCTAGTCTTTTCGTAGCGCAAAATCCCGAAATCATATTATCAATGCTACAAAATCGAGGTTTCAGAATTTTTTGGTTTAGCTGTCACATCCATCAACTTGAGTTAAATTTTCATGACTATGGTGTCAGTCCATGAATCCTCCCTCACACATGCAACCATCCAAAGCAGTTATGAAATCATTATGAGATTCGTTAGGGGTAATTTGTCAATTAGTCCTTTGCAAATTTGAAAAGGGGTTGCTTATCATTGGTTTTATCTCATGCAAAGAAAACAATGCATGCATATCTATTGCTGAAAGAGAAACTCATGATAAGAAACCAGAGCTCTCTTTAAAGTTTTCAAGCGAGGCAAAATTTTCAATCAAGCGAGCGAGGTTGAATTTTAAATCAAGCGAGGCTGAACCCAATTGAAGTTATGTCAGCAGTTTCGATACTTGCTAATCCAGTGAGTTTGAAAATAATTGCTGGCTGAAACAGGGTATCTAATCAAGTGAGGCAAAACTTTAATTAAGCGAGGGTGAAATAAATTTTCAAGCGAGCCATTTCATCCAACAAGGAGGTTGATTATAGATTTGTTGAGGACACAGGGTTTTCAAGAGGAGGATGACAGAAGAAAAAAGAAATCACCGGTCTGGTCACTACCTAAGGACAGAACCTGAAGGTTTAGAAACTCTCACAAGAGATAAATCTGTTGAAGAAGCTTTCAAGAAGGTAGGGTGCTGGAGGTTCTGTGAAAAGCTTCAAGGAGGGCATAAACAGGTTACCAAAGAATTTTCTACCAACTTCACAGGGTCAAACACAAAGGTTGGTTTCCTCAATTTACCAATTTCTCCTGAATTTATATCAGCAGTCACAGAAATTCCAAGAGGGGAAGATAGATGGTTTAAGAATTTTAGGTTTGAAATGCAACCCTGTAAAATCTTTTTGAAACCAGAGTTTATGGATACTGATTTGAACAAAGTTGTGCCAAGAAGTTATGTCAAGGATGCATTTGCCAATATGCTCTACAACATCCAAAGATACTTCACATGCGAAGGGAGATACCACAAAACTCTTATTGCATTTCACAGGAATAATCTCTCTAGACTTACCTTTCTATCTATTTCGAAGTCTGGCCAAGATGGCAGACAAAGTATAAATGAAAAATCAAGCATGTGAAACCTCATTATTTCATCATGGTCTTGTCAAGTTAATAGTTTTGCATGACCTCCAGAAGGTGAATAGAGAATGGTCTGCATTTCTTTTTTTGAGTGGAATAGCGGTTGAAGGAACAAGAGGTAGCTCTCAAGTCAAAGAAACATCTCCATCAAAGACTAGTAAACCTGCAGAAACAAAATCAAGGAGGTTTGTCAAGCTTAAGCCCAGGAAACAGGTTAAGGAACCTATGATAAAGACATCACTGAATATCCAAAGGAACCCTCAATCTGCATAGAAGAAGAGAACTTAGGTTAAAGAGACAATTCAGGAACAGTCAACTAGTAAAACAACTCAGAAGAAGTTGACTGGGAGTCAAAGGTCAAAGGAGAAGGGTAAGGTTGTGGTCACAGATGAAAATTTGCAATTAAGAGGTGACTTGAATGATATATTACAAGCTATTGACATTGAAGAGTCTCCCCTGGTTCAAGCAGATTTCATAAAGCTGGATACAAGTGGCAAATCAAAGAAATTGAAAACATCCAAAAAATTAGATTTTGAGGATGAGGTGTCAGAGTTTGTTTTTAAGCCTAGAAAACCATTGACTAGGCAGTCCAAGAAAATGTAGCAGCCAGACATGGAGATAGACCAAATAGGAGGTGAGGATGAAAATGTTTTTCAAGAACCCATTAATACATCATCTCAAATACTTGAAGAAGACAGAAACATAGTTTTTAACACTCAGAGAGAAAAGAGTAGTTATGAGGAGGTTAAAGACAAACTCAGACTTGAAAACATTGAAATTGATAAATTGAGGAAGAAAGTGAGAATGCATGTTGTAGAAAGGTCAAACTTTGAGAGGTTGAAAGGTCTATGGGAGTTAGAAAAGGTTTCAAACATTGAGTCAATCAACAGTGAGGATCAATTCTACATATGGACTGTCCCTGCAATCAAGGAAGCAAAGTTCATTAGGATGGTTAATACCAAACTAAGAGCTAATAATAGAAGGCTTAAAAGGCAGGTTGAAGACCTTGAAATACAGTTAGCAAAGCCTGAAGATCAACCACAGCAAAAATGTGTGTAAACAGTAAGTGACATCTCCTAACACATTTTTGAAGTTTTGTGGAAAGATTTCATTTCTGAAAGCAGTTCAGAGTTGATTTTTATTGATAATGAGGGCTTATATATATAAATGAAAGGATGGCAGTAAATTTTTGAAGCTTAAAGTTTTGGAAAAAGCTGTGAAAAGAAAGACACAACAGTTTCGTTGCGCACTACGAAACTGTTGTAGGTATCATGCATAACAGTTTCGTAGTGCGCTACGAAACTGCTGTAGGATGCAATTTGATCAATTTTGCAAGTTTCCAAAGGGTAAAAGGGTGTGTTTTGAAACCTTCATGCTGCTAAAGAATGTATAATGACCATAAGTGAAGATCCAATAGCAAAACAAAGGAAAATGAATATTCCAAGGAAGGTTTTCAAAGGTGAAGTTCTACGCTACGAAACAGCAGACAGTTTCGTAGCGCAGTAATGTTAACAGTCTTTGGCACTTCTTCAAAGATTTGTTTTGGGCACACCTAGAAGGGCAAAGTCACATGGGTTTAATAAGACATTGCCACATGTTTTTTAGCACAAGTTGATCAGCAGATGGTTTGAAGAAACATTAATGAATCACTATAGCTATTTTGCAGGGAGCATGTTCCTATCTTTCAGGGCAGATAAGAAGCAAATCATTACAGTTTAAAAACAAGGATATGGACATCCTCAAGGTCGAAGTTTAGGAGGAGCAGCTGTCAGATAGAATATTTAATGCTTAGATAAGGTTGTTAAGCTATAATAAAGAGTTTTAATCCTAGTTGTGTTAGGACTCTAGAATAGACAGTTTAACTGTCATATGTAATTAAAGTTTGTTTTAGCAGTTGATAGGTGTCAAGCTAGCAAATTCGAATTTTCTCAAGTGTTTGGAGAGAATCCAAGAAATGTAATGATGACTCTATAAGAGACAAGAAGTCGAATTGCATAGGGTTGGCAATTTTCATTAACAAGCATATTGTTTTGTTGTAGCAAGAAACTGTGTTTTTATATTAATACAGAGATATTGGTTTCATCACTCAGGATTTAGAAAGGGTTATGGATGTTTGATATTCTCATGGTTTTCCTCTTTCAATTACTTGCAATGGCATGAATGTATGTTACTTAGAATTCACTGAAAGTGCTCTAACTTCCTTCATATGTTCATGAACTGTGTTATTTTCTGTCCTACTGTTCTTTTGATGCATCTAAACCCTGAAATGCCCTGACTTCCAATTGAAGCTGATACTCATGTTTTGTGAAAATACTCTTGACTCCATAAGCCCAATAGATGTTTGTTTATTAGTAGTACAACTAATTATCCATTTTACTCATCGAGTTAGCCATCTAATCCTTATTTGAAAATCATAAACCTATTGAGAGAGCCCTCTCAGGTTGAGGAGGCTAAGCCTCAACTAAAAGTCTAGTTTGAAATAGTTACTCAGAGTCTTCTTGATTAGCAGCCTATTAGGGTCTGATTTCGAGATAACAAGTTCATTCTTATTTATAGTCACATCAATACAATTTTTTTATTAATTTCGTTTTGGTACAAATTTTGAATTGAATTTAACTGTGGTTACATGGATTGTGGTGCAAAAAGTGAATTGCAAATTCATATAAATTGATTTTAGCTATTATTTTATTTTATATTATAGTATTTGATTGGAGATATGTCCTACAAAATTGGGCTCATTTCCCCTCATCATACATTCATGTATCCAATCAAATACTATAAAATACATAATCTCTAGGCTTGAGTCCCTAGGTCTAGGTGTGTCTAATGGTAGCATATTATAGTGTTAGCCACTCATCAGAATAGGTGCACCCACACCTGTGGTACTCCTACTAGTTAGCATTATATATACTCCATGATCTCTTTGGTTTGTGCCATTGTACATAGCAGGTAAAACCATCCAAAATCCATTACACAACTCAAAGAATTTGGTCTATGTATTTGTTAGATTGGTCCTCTCTCCTACCTTGACGCCAGTGATGCAAGAACCCATTAAGTCGCATTAGTCCCACATCTACATCATCAATAGTTTTTGTTAGATTTTTTTCCACACAATAAATATTTCCCTGCTTCTTGAATTACTTTTATAAAAATAAAACCAATAAAAAATACATATCTTAAAAATAAAAATATGGCACCTATGTCACCCCACATGGAATTTGGAGGTAAGGTAAGCTCTAACTCTCGTTGGAATTCCAAGCATACATATCATCAATTTTTATGATCTAATCCACCCACCAATTTAAAAATTCATTATCAAATATGGTGGTGGTGACACATCCACCTCCGTGTCTCATCATAAGGTCATACCATTGGACCATGCATTGTTCTTATGGGTTTGATATGTTAAGGTAAACTTGTGGATGTAGTGTCTAAATTCCATAAAAAAATAAGGAGCATAAGATGCTCCCATATCTAAAGTATTTCATATTTACCAAACTTGTACTCCATCAGTTGAGTTTTCATGCTAGATTATAAATCAATACACCATTCAAATGCCATTCGGTGTAGGCTATCTATTGCATAAAACATTATGGGTGGGATGCCTATTGTAAAGAATATGATCGTACCACTTAAGAAATAATGAACAATATGATCTTGATCTCTAGGTATTGTATGTTTTGGATAGGTATCTAGGTCCCTACTTTCCAAATCCCATCGATGCAATAAACATCAATATAATATTCTATGGTTAATCCTCCTCCACTCCTAAATTTTAGGTTCACTTCCTCTCCTCGATAGGATAGGCTCATGATGAAGTAGATGTCCTTTAGTCCAATTCTTAGTGGCTGGTCATTTAGCATGAAAAAATCTTAAACTAGACTCCAATATTTTATCAACATTTGAAGGAGGTGCTTTTGTGTGGGCATGTTGGGCATCATGAAGAATTTAAGAAGGCCACATTGCCGAAGAGCACCCAATTCCCCTAGTTCATTTTGCACATCATTGTCAACACTCTCATGCTCTCATTACCTCCATGTGATAGCCATCTTACAATATTGAAGAAGTTTTTTGGGTCAAAATCTTTGTTTTGAAGTTGGGTGTGGGCATATGTATGTTTACTTAAGGGAACAATCATGTATACATGCTTCTTTTTTTAGGGAAAAATGTATATAGGGTCATTCAGATATTCCCTATGAGAAAGGGAAGCACATACGTGCACCAAACATTTTTAAAATTAATTAAAACCCTTCAATTTTTTTATGAAAATATAAGTGAATATACTCAAACTGAAGAGAAATGCTTGAGGATATACGTGATCTAGATGATCCACGATTTCGAAAATTTAGTCTTTGAATATCACCTATTGAAAATCAAGGGATTTCACACCAAAATATACAAGTTTTGGCGAAAAGTTTAAATGAATGGTGAAAATGAGTTTTTCACTATTTTGTAAAATATTTTAACCATTTCTATATAGTTTTTAACCATGTTTTACATTTTTAACTAATTGACTAACCTATAAAAAGTGGTTTCTAATGGATCTTTTGGATTTTTTGGGTGCAGCATAAGAGTTTGTGTCTTTGCAACACTTTTTCATTACTATCCTTCACATTTAGATCTAATGGCGTAGGTAATGTTTCCTATATTTGGCATATAGGGTAGGGATATTTCACCTTGCATTCTGCATTAAGATATCATTTTCGTATTTTCTATAGGATCAATTCCACTATTTTGTAACATGAACCTTTCTCGTCATTTTATAAGTGATATAATTGGGTGCTAGATCCTACATTTACATAAGCGCTCTAGTTAATACCTTGTTATCCATTTGGTACCCATGTTACTATTTTTCCATAGGATCAGAACCCCTCTTTAGTCCTAGCATGAATTTTTAATGAAGCTTCATTACTTCCTCTTAAATATTATTATGGACATTTCCCATAGGGCTCCCATTATTGAGTTGTATTATTGCATTGCATTTAACTACTTGAATTTGTGAACCTAATGGCAGCTTAAACTTGTTCTCTTATAGCCTTTTGATTATGCATTCTCTTTAGTTGCTCGCCTTGCATCTTTTTCTTTTGTAACTCGACACATTTATTCTTGGAGGAAATATTCCCCGAGTGTCCACAGGTTGTACGACTCCTTTGCATTGAGCATAGTTGTGTTCCAAGTGCTTAAACTAGTTTTCTTTCCCATGATAGACATTTCGTCCACAAGATACTGGCATTCTTTTATTCATTTTCAAGTTTTATAACATGAAAAAGATAAGCAAAATCAAATATGAAAAAAAGAGGTTAGAAAGAAGCGAGTTTTCAATTTAATGTTGGAATCAATCATGAGTCATGTTGCCCTTGAACAAAGCATCAAGTTATGAGTCTCTCTCCTCAAATTAGGTTATAATATGACCTTAAGAAGCTAATCCTTGTTTTTTGAGATTTTTACTCATTCAATTGGATATTATTCCAATCATAGACAATTTGTTGATGCCTCCAATGTCGCAGGCCTATATCATTGTTCATTCTTGAGTATATGCTACTTGCATCACCATTATGCCTTGCTTATATTTAAGGAAAATTAACTCTATGTTGACCATTCTATAGTTGTCTATTGATTCATTATGTCAACCTTCTCATTTGTCAAAATACTTTTTATATTAACACAAAATTTTGTCTTTTACTTGTGCTAGTGTGGAAGGTATCCATTGAATTCTTGTTGAAGGTTTTCCTCTCATCAGCTACAACACATTGAGATTCAAACCTAGAGTAGCAACTTGGCCCTATTTTCATCATTGATGGTGACATTCATTATTGGTCATTAATTGAGTGGTATCCCTTTTGTTCGATGTCAATAGATCTATTCACACAATGGGATTTTTGCAATACCCTGGGGTCCTGTTGTAGCAGATACAACCACCCTCCAAAAATTTTCCATTGCCTAGATTTTGGAGCGTAACCTTGTTTTCAGAGGAGCTTACCTCACACAACTATCAGGTATCCATGCTTTGACTGATTTTATCTTTTAATTGTGCTTGTGTTCACTTGTTCTCCACTTAGCAAATATTTTCTAAGTCATAAGTTAATCTCTTTCTAAGCCTTGTGCAGTAGTTCTAGGCTTGCCTCCAGAAACTGCGCAATTCATGACGCCAAACTTGACCTTTATATTCATAATTGCGAAATCATGACTGGAAGTCAACCTTGAGCTTGGAAATTGCATAATTATGATAGGAAACCCAACACTGAGCCCAAAAACTGCACAACACTGAGCTCAGAAATTACGCAGTGCACTGAGTCGGGAGCTGCTAGTTCTAGCAGTTCGGTGCAGGACAAAGGAAAGAGGAAGGTAGTTGAAAATCTAGAAGAGGAAAAAAGCTAGAAGAAGAAATCAAATCCTCTCACTGAGAAAGTATTTTTTGAAATCAAATCAAATAAGGGACAGAGGCAACAGAGAGGAGGAAGGGAGAGAATCAATACTTAGAAGAAGCAGTGCAGAGAGTGCAGACAGAAGAACAAGAGTTGAAGGAATAATGGGAGCTTAGAAAAAGAGAGAAATAGGAGAGACAAAGGCAAGAAGAGGAAGAAAGGCAGGGTTCCACAGCAGTAGAGACGACACCTATACAGGTTGAAGAGAAGATACAGGATCAGCCAACAACAGAAGGAGTGAGCGAACAAATGTAGGAATGGGAGTTTGCTAAAAATATTGAATAGTTGATTGAAGCCACATACATGGAAGTAGGACTATAGCCGCAAGATGAAGATGTGGACCTGATTCCGAGCACACCTCAGACCATCTTTCGGACTCCACCAACTTTAGCTGCAGAGCAAGCCTTGAGCGAGGAAGGGGAGGTAGTTCCCCTTGATGATGATCCAATGATGGATGTTTAAAATCTGTCATTTTATGAACTGTATAAGAATATTGTACAAGTGTGAATAAAGTACCTCTTGGATGATCGTGCATCACCCGCATTCATGAGAGAAAGGGTGATAGTGGAAGACACCAACAAGAATCCAAACGCCATTGTCGATGCCAGCATGGCTTTCACAGGAGTAGCCAGATCTAACACTAAGTTTTTTGGTGGCTGAGAATAAGAAGTTGGCACATAATCTATAGGAAATCTGGTAAGAGAATGAACAACTCCATCTAGGAGCACGAAATGCACCTTCCACATAGATCTATCGCAAGGAGATAAGAGCAGTGATACTTGTTGAAATATCCACACTTGGCGACACTATGCATGACCTTTATGAGGAGTTTGTGACTGTACATAAGGTAGTTTTATGCTTACACGAATTTCAATGAAAGAACAAAGAGTTTGTAAAGATCCTTAAGAATGTACAGGTTTCCATCATCGTCATGCATGACTGGACAATGTGATACAAGGTCGCACCGCTTACACTGGTGAAGAAGATGAAGCTGCAGGTGGAGTTAGAGAAAGCCAGAGTCTGGATATTGATCCAGAACAACAAGAAACTCTCCTTATTCATCAGAAAAATTTAGGCTCATATGTACACATATACAGCAGTTTGGATTTCATGGTGAGAACCCACTGGATCCCATCAGTTGTTACACTCGCCGAGAATAAACACAAACGGAAAGCCCAACAGGAGATTGATATGTACCTGGAGTAGCCGGAGCAGATTTCCACCCGAAAGGACTTGGAGGTGAATAGACAGAACTTGCAGACCTACATCGGTGGCCTGGTACAGATCAGAACAATGTTGCTCCTGATTGAGAAAGAGGTTAAGACCGGTTCCACGACATTGTACCTGGATGCTATGGAGGAAAGAGTCTGCTTACAATCTGACACTATGTGACTTAGAGACACCAATTCAAAGATGCTCGGCTTGTGTTCATCCCAAATCCAACATCATAGTGTTTTGTCTTGTTAGGCCGTCAAGTTGTATCTACCCTATTTTGTCTTATATGGGTACGAGTGGAAACTGTAATATTATTTGTAATTATTGTATAAGTGAAATTCCATGTGTCTATGATGGAATTCGAAGAGTCATACGTAATGTGAGGAGTCATGAGGGGACTCCAAGAGTCACAAATGGGGCATGTCAAGAGTCACCCCCCTTTGTTATAAATACAACCTCATAACTCTTGTAAAGGGCTTTTTGGAGCCAAGATTTTGGCTAGGCTTAGGCTTAGAAAGGGCTTGGGAGTTTCGTGCCAGCCTTGGCTTCTATGTAGCATAGAAGGAGTACACCTCTTTGAGAGGAGCAGGTGCTTTTGACTTCACATTCCACTATTGGGGAAAGTGGTTCGTCATGTTGTATGTATGAATGGAACTTTCACTTATAATAAAATCAGACTCAACGCGTCTTCATGCATATATTGTAAATGTAGTAGGAATTTTCTTGTTATATTTGCGATGTATGTTGTTTAACTTATGCATATTCTTATGAACTATTTCGTTTGCATTTGTATCAATCTGGTTGAATGTGTTAGCTCCCGAATTGGACCCCAGGTTGAAAAGGGAAAAACAGGGTAACAACTAAACCACGCTCATCCTTGTAGCTAGCCCTACAAGGATAGGAGAGGGCTCTCTCCGTGAAAGGATATTCAACAAAACACAATAATGAGATTGATATTAGGCTAGGTAAAATGATGGAAAAAATGTTTAATAAGATAAACGCATTTTTCAGGGATGTATGGGATAAAATGGGACAGTTTGAAACAGGGGAATTAAATCAGGATACAGGGTATTTCGTGGGGCAAGGTAGGCAAGAAATTTTAGCAATTGAGGTTAATTAAGGATGGAATGGAAAGACTAGTGAGGACCTGAAAAGGGCACAATAAATGGATCCTTTTCAAACAGAAGAGAAACACAGAGTATGAATGATTTCCCAAAGCAGAGCATATAAAATGGATTCTACCTTTCTATCTTGAAAGCATTCAAAAGGAAATGTTTATGGATGAGAGGTGAAACATAAAAATTTACATATGAAACAAAGGAGAGAAATAAATGCTAAATCTCATACCACATGGATCCCACAAATCATAGCTGCATCTATTATTAATTCTCTGTCAAACTTTACAATGGAGCGCAGAGTGTTCTTTTCCACACTATTCCCTTACTGCTGAGTTACAGACTTTCAGACTGATTTACAATTGATTTACAATTACATTAAATAGACCAGATTTGTGGGAACACAGATCCATAGAAAAAGGGGGCTATTTTAACAAAATAGAACTGAAATCTAAAGATAGAAAAGAAGACCAACAATCTGCCTAAAGAAAGAGCAGCATTACATTTGACTGCTTGAAATGTGCTGATAACCAATGAGAAGAAGAAACTTGTAGTGTAGATCCCTTTTAAATCGTAGCTGAAGATATGACTGTTACAAATTTAGTTCTCGGCCTCTGACTGTTGCTTTCCATTATTCGTTTGAGAAAATTGACATTTTAATAAATTTTTGTTGAAATAAAATAGAATGAAATAATACCTTCGGTGAAGGGAAAACTGATTTTTTTAACGGAAGGAACAAAGGGAAGGAGGTGGAGTGGGGTCTGCATACACAATCGGAATCAGAAGGGCTTGGGAAAGGGGATATAACATATAATAAAACATTTGAAATATGCTTATGTAATGATGCCATCACAATCGGCGATCAGATGAATGGGAAAATATATATGGAATAGCATCCAAAAGCTCCGATGCGATGGAAAAATGGGAATAGGAATAAAGATTAAGTCAAAGGGATAATGGGGTGGAAAATGGATATAAAAGGTTTTGGCACTTTTTACAAAGGAGTGAAATGATTTATATTGAAGAGCGAAGGGCTAGCAAGGTGGGACCCGGGGTATTATACATCGCAATCGGAATCGGGCTTGGGAGCGGAAGCAAAGCATGTATGAAAGGTGTCGATGCGATGGTATAAGCGATGGGGGCGAAAAACAAAATAGAATGAAATTTTAAAATTTCAAAGGAAAATGGCCCGTTTATATTGAATGGGCAGAAGATTTAAGTGGTGGGACTCAGGGTCAATCGGGATCGGGAGATGAAAGGGAAGCAGAGTAAAGTTTTGTGATTGCGTCGATTGGGAGGTCCCGATTGGCTATGGGTCATTGGATCGAATAATGAGATCGACGACGGAGGAGTGATCAGAGGGTGTCAATCGGAGGGGGATTTATGAAAATGCCGATTGCGATGGGCCCAGTCGCATATGGGTTGTCAGATTAAGGGGGCCGATCAACGGTCAAGATTGCACATCAGAGAGTTTAATCGGGGGTTGCTCAACACAATCGCATCGGAGGTTTGGGTGAAGGGTCAATTGGGGCGCACAATTGAAAAATTGTGATTGCGATGGGACGGTCAGTGGAGTTTAATAATATAAAACTTTGTTATAAAGTTTTATTATAAGGTTTCAACGTATGGTGGGGAAGTGGTTTGGAACGACGAGGGGGGTTTTTATAATATGAGACTTTGATTTTATTATAAAGTCTCAAAGGCATGAGGGGAAGTGGTTAATAATTAAATCGCATATTTGTTTAAATGATTTTATAATGCGATTTTGTAGATCGGAAGGGAAAAAAGGGATTTTTAAAGAAAATATTAAACTTTAATAATATAAAATTTAAGGAAAAAAATGGGGAAAAGGGGAAGGTTAGGGTATAGGGGACTTTTACTTCACTTAGGCATAAATTTTAATCCAAGAGTCAGTTTTGAGAGAGTAGTATACCGTTGGAAAGCTCTTTCCAGGCTCTTTCTGCTGGATCTACTTAGAACATGATTTGGCGCTGAACATGCTGTAGAAAACTTCTCTGAAGGCAGGGTAATGACTTTGTGGAGAAAACAGCTTCTGAATTGTGACTTATTACATATGCTAACATAAAATTACATAATGAATGATAATAAGGGCAAAGTATCATGTTTTCACCTCAAAACATGGTTTCGAGGTGAAAATTACATCAAACTGAATAAAATATCTCTTTGATCTTCCAGGTGCTGTGACTTTGAGTTTATTGACTTCCTCATGACCTTGTTGATATTTATTGACACTTGACTCATTAATTTGACCATGGTGAGACCCTAGAACTTAATGAGACCAATCCTATGACCTGCTAACATGATTTTGGGAATGAAAGTGATTCATGACTAAAGACCATAGAGAGGAGAAACAACAAGTTTTACATGAGGGAAAACTGACGAAAATTCACTACCATCAATGAATCCATCACCTAACGGAATGGTGAAATTTATTGGTATGGGACTCTTAATATGCACATGCAAAAGAGCAATTTTGATCACTGATGGTAGTATGACTAGACTGACACTAACAGAATGCATGCTCATGTTTTAACCCATCACCTTTAACTTGTGGACTATTATGCTTGTTAATTTGTGTGATGTATTTTAAGCTCATGTGTTCCTTTCAAGCTGCATACTACTGAAGGCTTCCAAGGAGTGCACTTCCTTTCCCCTTCTCATGTTAGAACCACGCATGCATCATATTGAATTTCCGCAGGGTCACACACTTGCTTTAACAAAAGACACCGTGCACCACTTTATGAGTTTTGCAATCCAAGGCATCTCATTAAACACCCCATTGTTGGGAATCCTACTCCAAAGGGTGTGAAATCTAGTTGGGAATTCATATCGGGAAGATCTCTTGAATGTTGGCAGATCCAACGCCGTCAACATTTTCGGCGCTAGAAGGAGGGCCAGATGACAAGTTGAGCCCTTGAAGTCTGTCTTGAATTTCTGCACTCATTTTATGACTTCTTCCTGAATCATACTGCCACACGTTTTTCTAGATATATACAATTAAAAGTGTCGGCGTATATCATTGATGGCTTGTCATATCTTAAATTTTATGGCGAGCGTGAAACAACCTTTCTTGAACATACTGATCACTTTCTTCAATTTTGCATATAGCACAATATTCCCCTTGAGGATGTTGGTTGTTGGTTGTTCATTCTCACATTCGAAGGACGCATAAGGAAATGGTGTCACTCATTGACCGATGCCTCCATTAAATCTTTCGAACACCTTGTGATAGAACTGTTCCATGGTTTTGACATATATGATTATGAACATTTGTGCAAGAAAATTTCAGAATTGCGAAAATCACCCAATGAATCGCTGCGTCATTTTCACAATTGCTTTGTACATATTTGTTGTGAATTTCCAAAAAATGAATTTGATTTGGATATCTTGACTGAAAAATTTATACATCTTGTTTGCATCTCACTAAATACTCAATACTTATAATTTTTCAAGTCACTCCTAGCATACATAGAGCTTCCAAATCTGCGATGGACAAGGTTGTTGTTCCAAGTAACCCTTCATCCGCTTCTCACCAAACAACTCTACTACCATGGGTTGAGGTGGGAAAAATTCAAAATTTTTCAGTTGAACTATCGCCATCTCTTCCCACCTTACATACTCAGAACCCCTGCGTAGTTTTTGACTGCAAACCCTATGAGTGTGATGAAGATTTTTCTCTACATCCTCCATCCTTCGATCCCTCTAATACTTTGAATTGTGAGTTTGTGTGTTCATCTGTTTCAAATATTTCCTTTGGTGTTCATGAGGATCAGGTGTTGGATGGAGTTGTTGTTGATAATTCAACCCGCGATGTCATTTACGATGAGTATGTATGGGAGTTGAGAGTCAAACAAGAATCTGTGATGAAGGATGACACTCTTCCTTCTGTAGTTCTTCCACATTATCCTAACACTTTCCACGATTCTGTCATTCTGGTTGAAACATGTGAGAATTTTTTTTTGATACTATCAATAATTCCAATCATTCACAGAATTCGTGGAATGTCAATTTTTCATCTAAATATGGAAAGGTTGAATTTTCTATCAAAAATATTCCCAATTCCTAATCATACATTTCTAGAAATATAGAGGGTGAAATTTCTCATTTTTGATCTTATCCTCTGTACGATTTGTTAGTCATCAGTAATTTTTGCTTCTCGTGGATGACTAAGCATTGTTTCCAGATTTCTAGAAACAAAATTCATGAGCATTGTGAGTTCTAGAAATCTCATGGCCTTCATTACCCTGAGGATAATTTTTTCCTATTTTTTCCATCTTACTATCTAGTCATCACTAGCCCACCACTCCTGGAAGACCCATCCTGGGTTCAAGCCATTTATTTTTCCCTAACTATCACTCATTTTTCACTGTGTCTTGCCTTTTGGCCCAAATCCTCTGTTTTTCTTATCTACAAGATTCTCTACTACTGTTCAAACCTACTAATCTAATAATCTTGATGACTCTTCCATAATATTCTTAGACACTGATTGTCTCTACAGACCCTCTAGATAATTAGAATTCTAGATCCTAGGTCTTCAAAACACCCTAAGCTTATCACAGGTCCTATCTTATACTTGCTAATCCCTAAGTCTAAATCCCTATCCAAAATCCGAGCCCAAAGGTCCCCATTAGGTCACCAAAGTTTTCACTGAGTCATAGGATGGATTTGGTGCCCAGCAAGTTATGCCTTCCTGCATAAAGAGGATTGCACTCAAGGGGGGCCTCCTTGGCTCAGAGTACAAACATTGCAAGGGATAGCTGCCCTTGTTCACATTTTTTAAAGAGCAGCCAAGATGACCACCAGCAACAAGAGGAGGCAAGGTAATAGGGTATAACTATCACCAAGAGGCAAACCCAAACAAGACAAAAAAAATAGGCCTATAGATGAAAGAGTATCAGGGTTTGTTTTTCTAGATTGACAAAACATTGATGATAAGCAAAGAACCATCTAAGAGATTTGAAGGACAGGAGTCCCCTCCTTAAGTTTTCTTTCCAAAATATCACTACTTCACCTGCACTAAGAGAGGAGAGACAGAGGGTATCAGGTTAAAGAAGGCCATTTTTTCCAAAGGGTATACAAAAAAAAAAAAAATTTAAAGTAAAAAGTTGGGTTATGAGTTATTACCAAAACAAGCCTAAAAAGGCAAAAATGTGACCTCGATTTCTGCATCTCAACGATAGGCTCCCCACAAGGGGCCTCCATGCCAAATATATTGCTCCGTAAAAATATTGGCAAAGGCAGAAATAAACATGTTTTCCAAAAAATATTCAAAGGGTGTTCACAGCAAACATTGGTCAAAATTGCACATTGAAAGATAGGAGACCCCAACTTTACAAAAGTGGGTTTGGTATTTTTAAATTTAGTGTAAAAGCCAAGTTGAACCTTCCCCATGCATCATTTTCCCATTACCAAGGAGAAGAAGCCATTGAGAGGAAATTTTTTGGGTTTTCAGGCAAACTGAGAAAATTTGGCAGGCGCTACACACAGAGGCGAGGCAGGCAGTGTAATATTACACTGCGCTACGCGCTCGAGGGTTGGCGCTGCGCGCAGGCACAAGAACGACCACCAGAGACTGTTTTTCCACCCAGCACTACGCCTCGACAGCCCGACCGGCCCGGCGCTGACCGCTGGCGCTACGCCCCTGGCAGCACTTCAAAAATTTTGCCAAGGACTTTCAAAATCAAGTTTTTTGGCCTCTACAAATCTTCTGCAAGTTAATACAAGATTGGTTAACCTTTTTTCCTTCTCCCAAGTATGATTTATCAGAGAAGTCATCCATGGTTAGAATTTACAAAAACCCTAGACTATGCCTATGCAAAAATAAATTTTCATGTCTTCGAGCTAGGGTTTGTAGGAAAATTTGGTTTTGAGTGCAAAGAGTGGGCTAAGTCGGGCTTTCATCTAGTAGAAATTTCCTTCCACTTCACAACCATCTACCTCCACACATCCATCATCTCCCCATATGCCTTCTCCACAAAGAATTTCACCTCTTACCTCTTCCCCTAAATTTCCAAGTGAGAGGGCTGACAATAGCCCTAGTGAAGAACACATAGAAGGAAATAGTCAAGAGGAAGATGAGACAGATAATGATGGACAAGGAGGGAGCAGTAAAGAAGAAGATGATGAAAATGAAGAAAATGATGAAGAGGAGGGAAGTAGCCATGAAGAAAGCAGTGATGGCAATGATGAAGTTAGTGAAGGCAGCCACAAAAATAAAGAGGCACAGCAGCATGATGATGGGGAAGAGAAGGATGATGAGGAAGAGTAGGATGATGATGAGGATAGCCATCAAATCACATCAGGAAATCAAGGAAAGAGTCATGACTGTCTTGACAAAAATCAATCCAAGCATGACAAAGAAATTCAGAGTGAGGCAAGTGCAGAAGACATCAAGCAAGCCATCATGGAGCTAGAGGAGCTAAAAAAGACCAAAGTCCATGACAGCCTTGGAATCTTGTCTGATTCTTCTCATCAGATGTCTAAAACCCCTTGAGGGGTCTACACGCCAATTTTGAGGCAAATCCAGAAACTTTTTGTTTTTTTCAAATTTTGGCCCCTAGGAGCGCAGCACCCTAGGCGCTACGCTCCTTTTTGGGGAATCCTTAGCCACTAAAGTTTACATTTTTGGGTTTTTCATGTCACCAGTAGTCTACCCAAAAAATTTCAGGTCAATTGGAGCATTTTTTCCCCCTCAAAAGGTCAAAAAACACCTCAAAAATGATCTTTCTGCCTCCTTTTCAGGCCTGGCGCTACGCGTTGAGAAGTCATGGGAGATTGGATTTTTGAGTAGGTAAATGGAATCCATTCAGCACAAATCAAGTATTTCTGGAAAGTAGACTCTTCAAGCTTTCCAACGAGCCATCACAGGGCCAAATCCGATATCGGGAAGGGGTCCAAAACTCAGCTGCAACAGACCCCATTTTCTGCTAATATGGCGTTGCGCCCTTGGACTGTCTTTTGCCAAAAAGTCAACAAAAGACACTGATTAATGAAAAATTGGTTTTTTAATGTTTTTTTCGGGAAAATCACTCCTGATTTGATTTGGGAGTTATGTTTTGATTTTTTTCATTTATTATCTTATATCTTATGTGTCTTGGGCCTTGCATGGTCATTAAGCACATTTATGACATTTATGGCTAAATTATGGTTTCTAGAAGCCTCTTAGGGTTTCCACCTCCTCATTTGCTCCATAAATAGAGCATGAGGTTCTTGTATATTTTTTTGGATGTTGATGGCTTATGCTGAAGTAATACATAGTCCCTTAAAGCCTTTGATGAGAAATTGATGTGTTGGAGCTTATGCATAATCTGATTCACTTGTTGATGGAGAAGGACTGTTCACAGGATCTATAGGCCTGATTGATGGTGAAGCTTTCTCTTGTTAATGTTTTCTAAGTTTCTCATATGTTTTCCATCCATCTATGTTGCAGTAGGACAAAAAATTTAGACTAAGATATGCTTGTTGATGGCACGTTAGATCTGTCTGTTTCCTTCATTGCCTAAATGTTTTCTTCTGCTTAAGATATGTTAGGGAATCCATCTCTTTCTCTCTAATAAGTTTTTGGCTTGTCTATTTTCTTGAATGACTTAGATCAGTTAGTATCAATTATGATTTATGGCTAGCCCTGCATATTGTTACCTTTGAAGTACTATGTTCTTGAAATCATATTTTGAAGCAGCTTTGCCTATAGTTTGTCAAAGAAGTTTGTCTTAACCATGCTCTTTGCCTTTACTTAGCTAAAATTGTCTCAAGGAACTTTCATAGTTGTCACTGTGGATGCTAGGGTTTTTCTCTTCTTCTATGGTTATAGTTACTTGTGCAAGTTAAATGTTTTTCCTGCTCTTGATGATAAAACCCATGAAAGATTCAATAAGGTTTTCCTTTCTATGTTTTATCTGAATGTTGTCTTGGTTGATTAGCTACTTTCAGTCTGAAATCAAATGGATCAGTTTTGCTTAAGCCTTTAATTCTCTTGCTATGCTTATAAATCTTCTAACTCCCTCAGTTTACAAGTATATAAAGGATTCTATTTCTGCCCTTTATTAGCTTGTAGTTCTCAAGTTTAATGTCCATCTCATGATCCTTCACAACCTTAAAGACCCACCAACCAAGTTAGAATTGCCCTGAAAATGCTCTCGAAACCATTGATGAACTCATTCATGACCTTGTTTGACTCCATTGCCCAATGACTTAACAATCTTCCTTGTTTTCTATCTAAATCTATCTGAGCATCATACCCAACCAAAAACAATCAAAATACCCTGCACTTAACATCTAGCCTAAAATCAACCCTAATCAGCGAACAAGTTCACATCTTTACACCTACTAGAGAGATCCCTCTCCGAATCCAGGAAGGCTAGGTCCTAGGATTCCAAAGCTTGGTTTGATGTTACCATGTACCTTTGTATCTCAATCAATCTAGAAAATTACGGGGAGCTAACATAATGGCGATCACGGTGGGACTGAGTTCATAGTAGCCTGACAAACTCTTATAGACTCATATAGGTCCTCAGTTTGACTTGAAAAATCAACTCATAGCCAAGAGTAGAAACTAATTGCTTCACCATCCTAGCAATATGATGACTCAGTTAGAGGATGTTCATTGAAACCTTAAGGCTGCATAAAAAATCTCAAAAGCCCAAAACAATCCCTAGATTGATTTTTATCAAAATTTTGGTGGTGGACCATTGTATACATACCCTTAAAAATTACAAAAACATCCACCTGGCGACTCCACTGTCCTTCAGTAGCCCTATTGACCCCACTAGCTCTCATAGACTCCCCTAGGAATGCATTAAGCAATCCCAATCATGCTGATGGTGGACAGCAAAGTTGAAACCCTCCACCTGACGACTCCACAACTTTCAATAGACCTAAAGACTCCACTGGTAGAGAAATCTAGACTGGTTGAAAAGATTCAGTGACCATTTCTGATTATAAACATGGATCCAAGAATACAACGAAGATATGCCCCAATGAGTAGGGATCATATCCTTGGATTCCCACACAAAATGCCTGAAATAAATTGGTTAAAAAACCTACCTATCTTTCAAGACGAAAAGTTGATGACCCTTTGTTACATCTCATCAATTTTCATATACATGTATGGAGGTTAAAGGTTGAATGGCACGAGGACTGCCTCATGAAAATGTTCATGGCAACATTAGAAGGTAAGGAAAGAAATTGGTATGAATGGCTAGAACCTGGCATCTTGTTTTCCTTGAAGGATTTCCACAAGGTATTCTATAAACACTATATAGGGTATTTCCCATCTCTATCATTAGCTGAAAATTGTTGTGATCAATCTCAGGATATCATACAGTACCTTATAGATAGTGATGAAGATTTGGAAAATTTGTATCCTGAAGACCTCTTAACATCCATTCATGAATTTCATTCTCAAGATAACTATCATGACAAATTAGAGGAGTTAGTTAAGGAAGAAATCAAACAAGAAATAGAATAAGACCCACAAGATCTCTCTGAAGACACAAATGATGACTCACCATCTCTTCTAGGTGAGGCTCAACAAAACATTCAACCTCAAAATCAGCCTTCACAAGAAAAAGAGAACTGTTGTACTTCTATCCAAAGAAAGGGAATAATGCCTCCTCTTTTAACTGAAGAGGAAATAAATAAAATGCTAAACATGCAGCCAACCTCTAAGCCTTCATATGAACAAAACATTTATGTTATTTCTCCTATCAATCCCATCTACCATAAATTAGAAAGTGAACTTGTAGATCAACTCAAAGAAGAACAAAATGATAATCCAATATGTTTGATTGGTGATGTTACTTATGTTGATAATTTTCCAAAGTTTGATCAGTCTAATGATGATGTCCTCCAAACATAAACTAACTTTGCAGAGCAATTAGTAGGTTTGTGGGAAGAATATCAGTATCATCAGCTTGAAAAAAGTAATCAGCCAATACAAGTCACCTATGACACTGATGAGGAAAGCCTTGAAAGTTTAGAAGTAAGTGAGGAGTCTCTGACTCTTTGCTCTACTTCACTTCAGTCCTTCGGAAATAATTTTCATATGATTGGAAACCATCAGTCTTTCACTTTTGATGTTGAAATTGGAAAATAAAAAGAACTTCTTGAGCGAGTTTTAAGTGAAAACCTTTTCCTGAAATGGTTGATGAAATCATTTGGGACACGGAATCTTCTTCAGCTTCAGATTTGTAGCCACCAAGTCCCATTGAAATTCAAATTGTAGATGAAGGCTTGGAAATTTACAATCACATAAGAGTTGTTGCACCTCTTTCTCAAGAAGATTTATCACCTAAGAATTCTCCTACTCATCAACATGATGGTCTTCACATAGAATTAAATGCACTAAATCAGAGCATACCGGGACTTCTTGAAGACAAAATTGCAATCTATGATGAGTCTACCAATTCAGATGATCATGAGGAAGAGGATGAGTTTCTTTCCCAAAGGAGTCCTAAGCTTAGCCAAGTGAAGGAAGAAGCAGTCTTGGATCAAGCTTATCTCCCAAATCCTCTAATCCAGGTATTGTTTCAAGATCCCTTTGCTCATTTGTTAGAGGCACTTGAAGAAGGAGTAAAACATGTCAAGAGCAGTTTGATGCAGAATTTCAAGAACATTTTAGGCACTACTGTTCGAAAACAAGTAAGGTGGAAGTGGCATTTTTATTTCTTTAGCACTCTCAAAGAGATGAAACAAAATCCCTCATGGAATCATCTGCTTGATTGGCTATGTTGGAAAAGAGATTTCACCAAATGAATTTATATTATGTGTAGTTTAGATTAGGATAGATAGATAGATATGAAAAATAAGCTCAGCCTTGTGAGCATCTTTTTAGTTCTAGATTGTTTGGAAAAAATGAAAAAAACAAAAAATCAAAGAAAGGTAGAAAAAGAGGGCAGATTTGAAAAGTGGTACGGCCCCATACCCAAAAAATAGTGATCCTGAAGTGTGCAAGCCTAAATGCCACTACTTGTGCCAAAAATTCTTGTTCATTCATCTAGCCTAATCATGCCTGAACATGTTTTCAATTTGTTGCTGATAAGTTAGTGAAAAATATGCTTGTCAAATCATGTGAACTTGAATTGTCAAAAGAAAGAGATTATGAATGAAGAATGTTGGTTCCACATGCCTAAAACTGAACCAAAGAGAAGGATAGGGATGCATAACAAATGATGGATTACTGCCCTTATACTTTCTAGTTTTGTTGGTATAAAAATAATGGTTGTGTGCAGCTTGTTTCAATGCCACAACTCATGATAAATCAGATAGCTTAATCTTGGTTTACTCATGTTTCAATTTCATGTTAGTAGGATAGAGAATAAAGTTTTTCAAACAGCTTAATCTTGACAAATGAGTAGACTAGGTAGAGAATAAAAGAGTTCATTAGCCTAATCTAAACTCTTGGAAGAGATAAGGGTACAATTAGATAGTTTGATTTGTGTTTTCAAAAAAAAGAAAAATGTCAAGGGTTTGCCAGTTCAAATGCACCCAAGGAAGAAAAAATGTTAGGCAAGTAGGTTGGGTAGGTAGAGATGATGTTGATGTTTATCATGTTTTTTCAGATTACTAAGATCACAGCTTCAAGCAAGCATCAACAAATGAAAAGAGGTAAAAATCTACCCAATGGATGAGGCACTAGTCACCATAAAGCCAGAGATCAGAAGTTTTGGACACCTCCTGAAAAGGAGCTGCCCTCCCCAAGTGGAGCCACTGTTAGTCATCAGTAATTTTTGCTTCTCATGGATGACTAAGCATTGTTTCCAGATTTCTAGAAACAAAATTCATGAGCATTGTGAGTTCTAGAAATATCATGGCCTTCATTGCCCCGAGGATAATTTTTTCCTACTTTTTCCATCTTCCTATCTAGTCATCACTAGCCCACCACTTCTGGAAGACCCATCCTGGGTTCAAGCCATTTATTTTTCCCCAACTATCACTCATTTTTCACCATGTCTTTCCTTTTGGCCCAAATCCTCTGTTTTGCTTATCTAAAATATTCTCTACTACTGTTCAAACCTACTAATCTAATAATCTTGATGACTCTTCCAAATATTCTCAGACATTGATTGTCTCTACAGACCCTCTAGATAATCTGAATAATAGATCCTAGGTCTTCAAAACACCCTAAGCTTATCACAGGTCCTATCTTATACTTGCTAATCCCTAAGTCTAAATCCCTATCCAAAATCTGAATCCAAAGGTCCCCATTAGGTCACCAAAGGTTTCACTGAGTCATAGGATGGATTTGGTGCCCAAAAATTTATGCCTTCCTGCATAAAGAGGATTGCACTCAAGGGGGTACTCCTTGGCTCAGAGTACAAACATTGCAAGGGAAAGCTGCCCTTGTTCACATTTTTTAAAGAGTAGCCAAGATTACCACTAGCAACAAGAGGAGGCAAGGTAATAGGGTATAATTATCACCAAGAGGCAAATCCAAACAAGACAAAAAAAACAGGCCTATAGATGAAAGAGTATCAGGGTTTGTTTTTCTGTATTGACAAAACATTAATGATAAGCAAAGAACCATCTTAGAAATTTCAAGGATAGGAGCCCCCTCCTTAAGTTTTCTTTCCAAAATAGCACTGCTTCACCTGCACTAAGAGAGGAGAGATAGAGGGTATCAAGTTAAAGAAGACCATTTTTTCCAAAGGGTATAAAAAACAGAGTTTTTTAAAGTAAAAAGTTGGGTTATGAGTTATTGCCAAAACAGGGCTAAAAAGGCAAAAATGTGACCTCGATTTCTGCATCTCAACGATAGGCTCCCAACAAAGGGCCTCCATGCCAAAGATATTGCTCCGCAAAAAGATTGGCAAAGGCAGAAATAAACATGTTTTCCAAAAAATATTCAAAGGGTGTTCATAGCAAACATTGGTCAAAATTGCACATTGAAAGATAGGAGACCCCAAATTTACAAAAGTGGGTTTGGTCTTTTTAAATTTAGTATAAAATCCAAGTTTAACCTTCTCCATGCATCACTTTCCCATTACCGAGAAGAAGAAGCCGTTGAGAGTAAATTTTTTGGGTTTTCGGGCAAACTGAGAAAATTTGGCAGGCGCTACGCGTTGAGCACGGCGCTACGCACAGAGGCAAGGCAAGCAGTGTAATATTACACTGCACTACGTGCTCGTGGATTGGCACTATGCGCCTAGCTTGGCGCTATGCACAGGCACAGGAACGACCACCGGAGACTTTTTTTCCGCCCGGCGCTACGCCTCGACAACCCGATCAGCCCGGTGCTGCGCGATGACACTGCGCCCCTGGCAGCACTTCAAAAATTTTGCCAAAGACTTTCAAAATCAAGTTTTTTGGCCTCTACAAAGCTTCTACAAGTTAATACAAGGTTGTTTAACCTTTTTTCCTTCTCCCAAGTATTATTTATCAGAGAGGTCATCCATGGTTAGAATTGACCAAAACCCTAGACTATGCAAAAATAAATTGTCATGTCTTTGAGCTAGGGTTTGTAAGAAAATTTGGTTTTGAGTGCGAAGAGTGGGCTAAGCCGGGCTTTCATCTAGCAAAACTTTCCTTCCACTTCACAACCATCTAGCTCCACACATCCATCATCTCCCCATATGCCTTCTCCACAAAGAATTTCACCTCTTACCTCTTCCCCTAAATTTCCAAGTGAGAGGGCTGACAGTAGCCCTAGTGAAGAACACATAGAAGGAAACAGTCAAGAGGAATATGAGACAGATAATGATGGACAAGGAGGGAGCAGTAAATAAGAAGATGATGAAAATGAAGAAAATGATGAATAGGAGGGAAGTAGCCATGAAGAAAGCAGTGATGGCAATGATAAAGTTAGTGAAGGCAGCCACAAAAATAAAGAGGCACAACAACATGATGATGGGGAAGAGAAGGATGATGAGGAAGAGTAGGATGATGAGGAGGATAGCCATCAAAGCACATCAGGAAGTCAAGGAAAGAGTCATGACTGTCTTGACAAAAATCAGTGTAAGCATGACAAAGAAATTCAGAGTGAGGCAAGTGCAGAAGACATCAAGCAAGCCCTCATGGAGCTAGAGGAGCTAAAAAAGACCAAAGTCCATGACAGCCTTGGAATCTTGGCTGATGCTTCTCATCAGATGTCTAAAACCCCTTTAGGGGTCTACACGCCAATTTTGAGGCAAATCCGGAAACTTTTTGTTTTTTTTTCAAATTTTGGCCCCTAGGAGCACAGCACCCTAGGCGCTACACTCTTTTTTGGGGAATCCTCAGCTACTAAAGTTTACATTTTTGGGTTTTTCATGTCACCAACAGTCTACCAAAAAAAAATCAGGTCAATTGGAGCATTTTTTCCCCTTCAAAAGGTCAAAACACCTCAAAAATGACCTTTCTGCCTCTTTTTCAGGCCTGGCGCTGTGCGTTGAGTAGTCATGGGAGATTTGATTTTTGAGCAGGTAAATGGCATCCATTCAGCACAACTCAGGTATTTTTGGAAATTAGACTCTTCAAGCTTTCCAACAATCCATCACAGGGTCAAATATGATGTCGGGAAGGGGTCCAAAACTCAGTTGCAACAGACCCCATTTTCTGCTGATATGCCGCTGCGCCCTTGGACTGTCTTTTGCCAAAAAGTCAACAAAAGACACTGATTAATGAAAAATTGGTTTTTTAATGTTTTTTTTGGGCAAATCACTCCTGATTTGATTTGGGAGTTATGTTTTGATTTTTTTCATTTATTATCTTATCTCTTATGTGTCTTGGGCCTTGCATGGTCATTAAGCACATTTATGACATTTATGGCTAAATTAGGGTTTCTGGAAGCCTCTTAGGGTTTCCACCTCCTCATTTGCTCCATAAATAGAGCATGAGGCTCTTGTATATTTTTTTGGATGTTGATGACTTATGCTGAAGTAATACATAGTCCCTTGAAGCCTTTGATGAGAAATTGATGTGTTGGAGCTTATGCATGATCTGATTCACTTGTTGATGGAGAAGGACTGCTTGCAGGATCCATAGGCCTTGTTGATGGTGAATTTTTCTCTTGTTAATTTTTTCTAAGTTTCTCATATGTTTTCCATCCATCTATGCTGGAGTAGGACAAAAAATTTAGACTAAGATATGCTTCTTGATGGCACCTTAGATCTGTTTGTTTCCTTCACTGCCTAAATGTTTTCTTCTACTTAAGATATGTTAGGGAATCCATCTCTTGCTCTCTAATAAGTTTTTGGCTTGTCTATTTTCTTGAACGATTTAGATCATTTAGTATCAATTATGATTTATGGCTAACCTTGCATATTGTTACCTCTGATGTACTTTGTTCTTGAAATCATCTTTTGAAGCAGCTTTGCCTATAGTTTGTCAAAGAAGTATGTCTTAACCATGCTCTTTGCCTTTACTTAGAAAAAATTATCTCAAGGAACTTTCATAGCTGTCACTGTGGATGCTAGGGTTTTTCTCTTCTTCTATGGTTATAGTTACTTGTGCAACTTAAATGTTTTTCCTGCTCTTGATGATAAAACCCATGAAATATTAAATAAGGTTTGCCTTTCTATGTTTTATCTGAATGTTGTCTTGGTTGATTATCTGCTTTCAGCCTGAAATCAAATGGATCAATTTTTATTAAGCCTTTGATTCTCTTGCTATGCTTATAAATCTTCTAACTCCCTCAATTTACAAGTATATAAAGGATTTTGTTTCTGCCCTTTATTAGCTTGTATTTCTCAAGTTTAATGTCCATCTCATGATCCTTCACAACCTTAAAGACCCACCAACCAAGTTAGAATTGCCCTGCAAATGCTCTTGAAACCATTGATGAATTAATTCATGACCTTGTTTGACTCCATTGCCCAATGACTTAACAATCTTCCTTATTTTTTATCTAAATCTATCTTAGCATCATACCCAACCACAAAAAATCAAAATACCCTGCACTTAACATCTAGCCTAAAATCAACCCTAATCAGCAAACAAGTTCACATATTTACACCTACTAGAGAGATCCCTCTCCGAATCCAGGAATGCTAGGTCCTAGGATTCCAAAGCTTGGTTTGATGTTACCCTGTACCTTTGTATCGCAATCAATCTAGAAAATTACGGGGAGATAACACGATTTATCATATACTGAGGATGCCTCCGTTGGTGATCTTTAATTTTCTAAACATGGTTCTCGTGGCATGTTCATTGATTTAGCTATTCATGATACTGATTTTTTCATTATTGATTTTCGAAACCACCCATCTTTGATGATCTACCTTCCAACGAGTTGGAACTTCCTCAAGTTGTCGATAAACTTCAGCTCGAGCTTATGGTCATGTTAGTTTCTCGTAGCCTTGAGGCCAGTTCCACTTCTGATCAGAATAATGTTGAATCTTTTGAATCTCGCCATCACTCTACTGCACATATTGAAAATCCTTATGTTTTACAATTTTCGCATCCTTCATCTTTTTTTTCACTATCCTATCGCTCAATGATTGGAGGAGTCGTATTTGGCGAGAATCACGACAAAATGAAATATTCATTTTTTCTTTATGTTTTCTCAATCTCACAGTTTGAAAGTTTGCATGTGTAAGTCTTTGGCTCGCAGTTTGAAATTTTGCATGTGTAAGTCTTTGGCTCGCAGTGTGTGAGGAAACCATGACACAACCGCAAAAAGCCTTCGTTGTGCTTTTCGTTCTTATTTTTTTGCGCATTCTGTTTTTCTTTGGGAGACAATCTCTAGATGTAAGGAGATCATTTCCTAAGACATTTGTTGTAACTTATAATTGAAATTTTTTGTTGTCCCTTCATATTGTAACCCCATAATTTTATTTCTTAAACCCTTTAATCTTTACAAGAGAAAAAAACTCTTCAAAGTGCCTTTAAATGATAAATGTGAATGAACAAGAGAAGATGAAATGTTGGTGGAAAACCATTAACGATATGTTGTGATCACTAAAACTATTATCTCTGGTTTTAGTAGAAAACGGTTGCAAGAAATGAAATCAAAATAAAGGAGTGCATTTAAGGAAATTTACTCTAACTTACAGACATAAATTAGATACCAGCAACTACATTACTTTATTCCAAGAGAAGAAACATACATAAGATGGAACTCAAAAAACTCGTCACATTCATAAAATGCTGGAAAATCTTCAGAAAGCTTTATTGATCTTATAAAGGTAAAGTACAAAATTTTGCAAAACTTCTGAGGTCCAAAGTTTGGAACCCCTTTTCTCTTTTGAAAGATTCTTAAATACAATATTACAAAATGGACAATTATAAAATTGTCAACTTCTCAAACTTCTTCCTTTCGGTCATTACATGAAAATTAAAAGTTTCTTCAGAATAAACAAATTAAAACATTAAATAAAACATCTGATCATTGAGTGGCGGTGGCCTGAGATCCTGGGACAGAGGAGGTTCCTGCTTCTGCATCATTTTCTTATGGAGACATCCACTCTTTGCACTTTCTCCACATGTCCACATTCGAGCTAGGGAAATTAACAAGCTTGACATGTGCCATGATTATGAAATTAGTGATCCTAGAATATGTAGGTCTTTTTGAAAACAAATTCTTCATCATTCATAACAACTGGAAGTCTTTATGTAGGTAATTCACAATGGTGGCTCCTTTTAAAATATCAATATTCTCATGGGAATTTACAATCTTACTCGTTGCTTCTACAAGGAGTGTCTCATATGTTTCCCAAGCGAGAAGATTTCCCTGCTGATCCCAACAAGATGGTAGACTAGCCCTAGTTCTTTTATCAAATAAAATATTAAATCTCACCACTGCCTTTTTAACTTCATCCAGTTTTTTTTTTTTTGCAATTTTCAAGTATGAATTTTTCATAATAATCTTATTTGGCTCCAACACACACCGAGTTCTATATTCAATTCCAAAATATTTTAATTCCTATGCATACTTAGAGTTTATGAAATCAATCAATCTTTTAGCATATGAAGCTTTTTTTTGTGACTTTTTTTTATTTGTCACAATCACTCCCTCCAAGTCTCTCACAATGTTTTTTCCTTCTCCAATAATAACAAGCAAAACCCACACATTCTTGACAACTTCAATATTATCAGTCCATATGCCTGAATAAGGGACATATTCCCTTTCACCTTCTCCTTGAGTTCTTTGATTTATTGACAGGAAATATGGTAATCATGTATGTACTTCTCAGCGTTTTCCTTTGTCATCTGCACCACTTGATTTGTAGATCTTATCACCTTGCATGTAGTTTCCAATTCTCTTTGAGTCTTTTTTAAATCAATCTCTGCCATCTTTAACTCAGTCATGACTTGAGTTAATTTGGTAGCAGGGTCTTCAAAATATGATGCAATAACAATAGTACAAACATGAGAATCTAACTTCTTCTAGAGCATGTCATTTACCTCTTTCAACTTAGATATCTCCCCATATTTAGCCAACAGAGCTTGCAACAGTTTCTCTTTTTCTATCTATCCTTGAGCTACTTCAGTAGCCATTGGATGTTCACCATTGGGCAGCTTGAGCTTCTTTCTCAAGGTCTAAATTTCAGATTCAACACTCTGCAACAGTTTCTGAACTGTTGAGTTATCTTCAAGATCAACACCAATCTTGACAATGATCTTATTCAACTCTTAATTTTGTGTAGAGTAATATCTAGAGTTTGCTTTCTCCAATTTCAATTGCTTAATTACCTTACCCAACATATTTTCAGCTTTATCAGTAGATGAATTGGTCTTGTTTAAATCATTAAAAATCAATTATGCAGTTTTCATATGAAGGTTGATCTTATCCGGGGGAGGAATATTTTTTGCATCCACTATTAAATTAACAGTTTTGATAGAAGTAGAATATGTCACATTCATAGTTGAAGGATGGGAAAAGGTTATCCTCAGCTGATCCTTTTTCAGGTCCATTGTTGTCAACAATATAGTCTGATCAAGAGATATTTGAGCCTTTGACTGAGGTTCAATATTCTCTCTTATCCTTTATTTTCTTTCCTCAATTTCTGAAAATACCTACTTGATATTAGAAAAAGAATCATGGCTTGTGCCCTCATGAACAGGAGATAAGGGAGTATAAGAAATTTCACCCAACTGCAAAGAATATCCAGGCATAACTCAAGAACTATTCTCATCCACTATATTTGCTTTCTTGGCTTCATTTTCCACATCACTCTCCAAATCAATCAATTCCTCCCTTCCTCTTTTGAGCCCCTTTTCAGTAGGGTGTGGGGTTTCCACCTCCATCTGCACAGATGCAGAAGTTTGTCCACCATTTTCCAACTTTTCAACCTCTGGCCTGGGTTCATGAAAAAAAGGAGAATACCTATTCTCCAACCTGTGATTGGAAATTACATGATATGGGTCATAGGCCCATTTATTTTCTAATAACAAATGCATATCATTCAACATTTTGTGAGCTTCCTCAATGGCTTGCCTGGTATTTACGATGAATGGGCCCACAGTCTCGGGTAATTTGAAGAAATAACCCTTCTTCACATGAAAAAAATGATTATTATCCACATTAATACTTTTCCTAATGAAATCCAAGGCAAACATTCTCATAGGAACAAAAATAGGAAGTTTTAAAGGTTCTACATCAGCTCCATACAATCTAATTTCAATGTGATCCTCATAGGTAAACCAATCCCAAAACTTTACATCATTGCTTAATTGCATAAATGACTGAGCTTTGGGCAACAATCGTGGTGCAGGTGATCCATTCAAAATTGAGAACACAATAGGAAGGACAGAAGAATTAAAATAAAAAAGACCCTCATTTCCCACCTCCATCTTACTAAATCTGTCCAGAAAACCACAGACTTCTTATTTTTATTCACATCCACAATATTTAATCCCAATTGAGTAAAATTGTCTACATGACTGTAAAGAAATAAATAGGTAACCAGGGATGGAAACCTGAAAATCCCAATAAGTGACAAACTCATGAATTGATTATTTACATAATTCTCCAAGTAAGTGGGAATATTTAAAACCACCACAGGCTTCATCATTAAGGAAAACATCCCCAAAATTTCCCTATCTATCATTACAACATCTTCTTTACCCATAATTTTAGCCAAAATTTGGAGAATTGGTCTCATGTCTTCAACAAAGAGGCTCAAAGGGAATTTATCTGAATCCAGGGAAAATTGTGCCTTTTCGGGCATTAAGTAAAACATAATTTGAGTAAACTCAAGTCCGGGAAACTCTTGAAAATATGTGGAAAGGGATTCATTAGAGAAACCTAAATATGATTATGTAGAGGGAAAATAGAGAGATTGCCTAATTATCTGAGCAGATACTTGGAAAAAAAATTCCCGTAACTGGTTCATCACAAAACACTTCTAAGGGTACATAGTAGAGACCAACCAGTGAATGAACTCTGGGAACAGGTATGTTTGTGGGACAAAAGTTGATAAGACTCTAGACTTGTTAAAGCAGAGTAAACTGGGAACTTAGACTAGTTGAGAATGACATGTTGGTAAAATAGTGGGTTGTCAACATTGCAGACATTGTCTATAATGTTAGTTTTTGTATCCATTAAGGGAATGTGGGTGGAGGACCCAGCCAAAACAATTTTATTTGACATCTTCAAAAAATTGAAGTACAGTTATATGGAATACCTGTTTCTAACGAGGCATTTGATTACTTGGATGCTGGTACAAAGGCTGAAAAATTTGTGTTTCGAGAGCGGACATGGAAAAATAATGAAGACAAAGCCCCCTTTTATAGGAAAAATAACACCCGATGGGAAAATACGTTGTATGGAGGTGAAATGAATGCAAGTGAATGACAAGACAGGTGAGGTGACACGGAAAGGTGACGTGGACAGTGACATGGTTGGCTCGCTTGCTGACGTCTCGAGCTCGCTTGTTGTCGTCACTGTGGGGGGACTCCATAGTACATGATAAATCCCAAAGCAGTGCCCCCACAGTTAATATGGGCCACTCATTCAAGTCAACCATTTGGGGTCAAAGATTTTGTGGAGGCACTCCCTCAGATAACCCTCGAGCGCTTTGTGATGTCGGGTTTGTGCCATCATGCAAATTCTATAAAATCCATGGTCTCCACAGTGTAACTTGCTCATTCTTTAACGCCATGTGTCGATAGGGGTCCCACTTGTCTGCCATAAAGTACTCCAACAACCTTTAGCGCATCATTTATTCAAAAATTTGATTTTTTGCATATGTATTTTTTATATTTTCATAATATATATTACCTTACATACAACACATAAAAATTTAAAACATGCCACAACACATTCTTTAAAACTTCAAACGTTCTGGATTGCAATGTATTATATTTCTTGTGTATTATTATGCATGTATATATTTTTGGACATGCATTCCCTCTTCCACGTAGGCCAACCAATGTGTCGATGGCTACATTGGAAATATCACTTTACGTGAGTCTGGCCTACATTCTTCTCAGGTTAGGAGTAGTAGTGTTTTCTTTTCTTGGTTGCTTGACTTGATTTTATTTCACTCATTTTCTTTCCATTTTGCTTCTTTCCTTTGCTTTTCTTTCACTTTTAGTTTAGTTTCTGCATGAGACTGAGTTTGGCTTATGGAGAAGGCATGGTGAAATCCAAGAGGAATTTGTTCTTCTATCAACGCTTGGTTTTTTGGCTATTCCCTCTCTTTGCATGAATCCTACATTTTTTTGGTTGATGATACTCAGATGGAAAATATGTTCCTTGTCGGAGGGAGTCATGGTGAAATCATGATGTTTTGGTTTTAACTAGTTATGCCTACTATAATTGGTTTTTATATATTCGGTTAATCATTTTCGCCCTAGTCGAGTAGAGTAAGGAGAGGAAGAAAACCTTAACAAATATAATAGAGATGTACATAAACATACTTTTATGAAGGGAAAACCTCTTATGTTTTCAATAAGTCGGGATCCCTCTTCCGCTCCATCAAATAAATAAGTGCCTATGCACAGTTCTTTGAAAAATGAAATAAAGGGTGAAAGAAGAGAAAGGCTTCCTGCGCAGAGAGGTGAAGCAAGCAACTTCGTCGGGGTATTGTCCAGGCTTGCTAGAAGCAAAGCAATGTTTGTGTTCCTGAAATGACTACGTCGAGGTATTGTCCATGCCTGCTGGCAACGGAGCAACACCAGAGATGAAAATAAAGACTCTGACAATTTTCTTTTACTTGTGCACTTAAATACTCCTCATCCCCAATCAAAAAAACCTAGTGTGACTTGGCTTGGTTAGCGTTCCACCGATGAAGAGGATGGAAAGTGGCTATGTCTTTAACTCAGACTAAGTGAGGAAGTTTTGATAATCAATGAATTGAACAATACTTCTGGAAGGGTGATACGGGTTTCACACGAGACAAGATTCATTCAGAGAACTGGAGTTCTACCAATATGTCACCAATGTTGTAGCGGCTACAACCACCATCCAGATATTTTTCATTGCTTATATTTTGGAGCCTAGCCTTCTTTTCGTAGGAGCTTACCTCGCACTACTATCAGGTATCCATGCTTTGACTGATGTTTATATTTTAGTTATGCTTGTGTTCACTTGCTCTTCACATGGAAAATATTTTCTAAGTCACAAGATAATCTCATGTCTAAGCCTTGTGCAACGGTTATGGGCTTGCCTCTAGAAACTGCGCAATTCATGAAGCCAGACTTAACCTTGATATTCAAAAATGTGCAGTCACGACTGGAAGTCAGCCTTGAGCTCGGAAACTGCAGAGTCATGACAGGCAGCCTAGCACTGAACCCAGAAACTACATAACACTGAGCTCAAAAATTGCGCAGTGCACTGAGCTGGGAGCTGCTAGTTCTCTGTAACTTTGAAATCCTCCTCAGTGATGTGCATATAAAGTTTCCCCACAAAAATAAGAAAATCTAAAAAAACCAAAAAACATCCCTAAAATTTAGGGATCTATTTTTATTAATATGAAGGAAGCACACTTGTTATTTTTGGATATTGTCGTCATGTGTCACTTTTCCCTTGATTTGTGGCATGCACGTCATAAACCCTAATTTATCAAATTTAATTAATCGAAGCCCCTAGAGCTCATTCTCACACTCAATCTTGGAGCTCTATCATTCCCGAGAAGATTAAGGAACCTTAAGTATGATTGTCGTCGTTTTTCTGGGTGAGTTTTGAATTTATCGCCTTTAGTCACTTTTTTGTTGCTTTTTGTCATTTGGCTTGCATGAGTGTTGCTTTTCTTGTTTCTTTGCATGCATACTGAAATTTTAACTTTATTTAACCTGTAGAAGTTTTATTTCAAGTTATCATTTTCCTTTTACAAGTGTCGCATTGGTTTCTTTGTTTTTCACCAATGGTCGTCATTGCGACAACTCTCTTCACTGATCTCGTTCACTTCTCATTTGTTCAGTTTATGCACTCTATGTGTATTGTTTCAATCACACTTAGTCAGATCTGCACTCAAGCCTTCACCATCTCTCAGATCTTCTCATTTTTAACACTTCCCTTACGCATATATGCCTTTCTCTTGGCCCTGATTCACTTTGCCCAACTAGGCATTGCGCAATCTTGAGGCCCAAGCTCATAGTTTGGAATCTAAAACTGTGCAATGCACAGTACAAGCTGGCCCCACTATGCACTACGCAGTCCCAGGCCTCAGCATGCATCCTTGGATACTAAGACTACGCAATGCGCAGTCTCTTCTAGCTCAATGCCTAGGCTGAACTGCGTATTGCGGAGTCTCAGTCCTCATGCTTCGACCCTTACTGCTACGACTGCAAATTCCACACTTTCCTCAGCCATTCATACCCTCTTCCCAGCAAGAATTGTTCAATCCTTCCAGTCAATTTCCTGGTGTGCTGCATGAACATGTCCTGAAAGTAGTTTTTCTTATAACTGATATTTGCTTATCGTAAGTGTCTTTTTTGTCCCGCGGGTACAACAAATGTTGAGCATCTCTCCAGCAGTCACTTTCACAATGGCCTAAAAGAGATTTTCCTCAAAGGAAATGACTGAAAGCAGTATTGGGGAAGTAGTTGAACAAGTTCTGGTTAAATTTCTAGTTTATGCGGACACTCAGTTGTTTGTAGAGAAGGGATCGAAATTGACATGGCATCAGATCAAATATGAGCTCACAAAGGACTTTCAAGAAAACTTAGAGGACCAACAGGTGTATCTCAACATCATGAAGTTAGGGCTTTACAAGGTTTCATGCGGGTATTCAACCTTCCCATGTGCGGATTTGATTAGTTGGGTTGTCTCAAACACTGATGTGAAAACTATGACATTGAGCAACACCAACGGGAAAAAACTTGCTACATTCCTGGCAGCAGACTTTCAACAAATGCATCATCTCCCTGTGCCAATGAAGAACCTGGACTCACTGTTCTATGCCACTCACATCTATACGAACATAATATATATCATCAAGAGCTGGGTGAAGGAGCCAACAAATTTTAGACATACACCCACCCACATGTACAAGACAAAATCACTCAAGAAATCCTATCATCTTTTTGTAGGATACGAACATAATATATATCATCAAGAGGCGATCTGAAACTTGGCGCAAGCTTGCTTGAGCTCTTATAATTTACCCTGTCATCTGTGAGGTGTGCCAATATTTTGAAAAATCTCTAGACTAGATATTATTACATGTATTGACATTTTCTTACTTGCAAACATGTTCCTAATTTTTATTTGAAGACTGATTCCAACTGCCTATTTTTATCTTTATATGTGACAATTCCTCTTTTGGAAGAATATATATCACATATAATATAGTTTTTTCTAGGAACGAAAGAAACTGTCTATACAAAAAAATCTAGCTATTGCAAAAGGCAGGTCAACAGTCCTGTAGTTTTAGACATTTACATAAGCATAACTCTAAATTCTTACCATCTGCTCTAATCCGGTTACCAGAATCCCAGTCTATTTTTCATCACATGACCCTAGAGTATCAACTCCCCCATTACCCAAAATTTCCTCCCAATCAGCTTCCTTATGCCTTTGCTGTTCATTTCATCATTTTATTCAGTTCTACAGTAGGGTTAACTGGAAAAAGTTCTGCATTTTATGTCAGATCAATATGAGGATACGATATGATAACTCTATTAGTTTAAGTCAATACTTGAGATCTATTTTTCATGGGGAATCTTTTTTCTCACAGAGTAGTACTAGCCTATGTTACCAGAAACATGGTCAGGAGACTCGTTTCTTACTCTGTTCTGGTTCATGTTCCTCTATCTTGACACTACATTACTACAATTCTGAACAATTTCATTTGCAGAATAATAAATATACACCAGGGGGATGGGATTCACTTTTCTCATCTCCTGAAACCATCTAATCCTGTTTCTTGGTCCTTTCTTATCCTTACCATTTCCCATTTTGGGTAACGTAGATACTTGTTGTGCATGTGTGTTAAGTTTTAACCAAAGATTTCTAATGAAAATTGGATGAATATGCTTCTCACTTTGTTCCACATGTTTTTGGCTCTTTATTTGGTAGGCTACTATTAGCATATTTACATGGTATTGGAGATAGAAGCCTAAAGGAAAATTATGTTTTTTGTCCATTTTTATAATTGCAGTGCCTGATAAACATGTAATTGCATGAGCCTAACAAAATGGCATTGAAGACATGAGATGCATTTAGAAATTGTTTTCAGAAATATTTCTTGGAATGACTTGCGCCTATCGAGGTCACATGTGGGAGAACACGTACAGGAAGCATATTTCTCTGATGCAAGTGCCTCTCTTAAGAAGATTCCTGAAACAATAGAAACAGCAGACTTTTGTACATGTTCTCTTCAGTCCGCCCATCTTACGATTGATCTGTCATAAACTTTTTCATAATTCATATCCCATATTTTGCCATTTGACCCTTTTTCATGTAAAGATGGATGCACATTTCTAGCTTGAGCATGGATTCTGAAGGTTGAAGAAATTCAAGTTCAAGATGTAGAACCCTTTTTCACAATTCTAGTGAATGGGAATAGAAAATTGCTAGCGTCAAAACCAAAATAGTATGTAATGACTTTTTATGCATTTTTAATAAGACATTGACAGATAATCATTGACTATATTAAAGTGATGGATTTTACCTAATGCATTGCCAAAGCTCTGCAGAGTAAGTCTAATAGAAAATTGATTTAACCCCCATGTTTAAACATTTTTGGAAGCTGTGTATTGTTTTTGTCAAAGAATTATTTGTATAATTTGTATTTGCTTTTTAAAAAGACCGAATTGACCTATTGAACTAAAGGCTGTGGTTTGTTTTTACAGGTTGTTTCTATAGTGATTGCTATAATGTCAACAAAAACTCCAGATTTAACTTGGCAAATGCGAGCCTTACAAGTACTACCTGTCTTTGCTTTGCCAGGGTTCTCTGCTCTTCTGTATTCAACATGCTCTGGTTATTTTCGCATGTGTAAGTAAAGAATTGTTGAACAAAGTTAATTACTTGGATATTTACTTTTAACAGAATGATGGTGTGCATATGCATGTTTCCCTTTGTTTTCTCTATTCTTTTGTTGGCAATCTAACATGTAGGATTAATGGCTATGGATCTATTTTGAATCTTTTGTTAGTATGTAGTTTCTTGAATCCTTCCATAAATTTTACTTACAATTGGTAGGTGGATTTGTCGACAGCTGTGCAGATTTACAGTGAAAATTACAAAGAAAAATAAATATTTATGATGGAGTGGATGGATGCTGTGGCATGATTCATGAATAAGATGCTACAGATTCTCCTCCTTCCTATGCTCTGCCTGGATACAGCCCTCCTTTCCTCTGTTTGGCTATGGAACACTAAATCAATACAATGATAATGTAACCCCTTTATTCCCTTGCAACATGATATTTAACATATCTTTATAACCATTAGGATTAGGGTGAAGGTTTTCACATCCCAATTTCTTATTATGGTCAGGATTTGTTACCTTTTAGAATCTTCTTATAGGTCAATAGACTTCTTCTTGATGTCTATTATGGATTTTCTTTGGTTTAGAAATGTAATTAAGAGTAGTGAAAATAAAGTGTCTAGTCTGAAGAATGTCCTCCAAGACCTTGTGGAAGAATGGCTCATAATAGCCCTCAAGGCTGCCCTCAATTAACGTTGAAGATAAGCCTAATTCTACAGTGAGTAAGTCGGCCTATTTGCAGTGAAGAAGTCGGCCTAAAACCTTGGTGTAGGGTCGGCCTAAAAGCATAACAAAACACTGTATATATAGCATGACCTGCGGCTCATTTGAGGGGAGAAGAATATGCGGACCTCTCTAAAGAAGTAACAATAGGAAAGTGCGGATTCCTCTGCAGATTACAGTGGTAAATAGCGTGGGTTTACAAGAAGACAACAATGTGTACTTAAGGAAGAAAAGGATGTGGATTTCTCTGAAATGTCAACAATGATAAAGTGCGGATTTCAACAGTGATGAAATGTGGATTTCAGAAGTGAACAAGTGCGGATCACAAAGGTTAAAAGGGTGCTGATTTCAAAGGTTAGAGAAGTGCAGATTTCAGTAAGAACAGAAGTAAGGAATTCAGACAAGTTCAGGATCTGTGATACTTTTATGCGGATACATCTGTGATATAAATTCGGATAAGAACATAAGTTTTACATTCTGAAACAGTGGTAAAGCTGATGTGCATGCAAAGGATGAGAAGGAAGATCTCAAGATAAACTTAGAGACCGAGTTCTCTAATGTTGATGCAGGTCAGTGCACATTGGCGAAGAAAGGAAGGATCAGCATTGGAGGAAGTCTTAGAAGCAGTGTCAAGGTCTTGGAGGCATTCATAGGTCAAGGGTCTGAGTCTTGGTCATGGTACTTGTCATTTGAAGATCTATAAGAAGAATTTCTTGTGGGTTTTCCTCTCCAAGAGGGAGAGGTTTTTCCTTGGCTCAAAGAGCCTAAATTTGTGTCTTTTGTATTTTGGTAATTGACTTGATGAAAGACTAACTAAGCTAAGCAAGAGAAGACATAAGTAACTCAAGTAAATTCACAAGTAATTATCAAAAAGAGAATTTGAATTAATCTCAAGCCCTCCAAATTCTCAACATTAACCAGCAAAGAAGCACTAAAACAATTAACATTTGATGGATGTTATTTATTTGACTAGCATTGTTAAGGTTGTCTTTGCACTTGGAATTATCCTTTTCAATAGTTAAGAAGGCAATATTTTGAATTCAAAATTTACAATTTTTTGACCTCTCTTTGCATAAAATTAAGAAGTGCATAGAAGCTTATTCAAGATTTACTGTTCTCATACCTTTTCTTTGCTTTTGGCCAGATATGAAGGGACTGTGTGGGATGATCTTGCTCAAGGAAAAGGTGTATATACAATTCCTAGGGAACTTTGCAGGTTTGCTGAAATTGTAACTCTTAATTGCAATTCCGACTAGCTGTCATGTCTCTAAGTCTGTTTTTGTGCAGTTAATATTTCATATATAGTTGATGTAGCTACAGCTGGAAAATAACAAATAAAATGAAAGCACTGTTTGGAATGGACACAGGGATAGCGTGATCTCAACTTTTACTTTTAAACAACTAACCATTTGATAAAGTTGTGCCAAGATAAAGAAATCACCAGGAGTTTAATTAGTATTTTTTGATTTGTTTTGGCATTGGTGACACCAAGGGCTCAAATACATATCTCCACTTATCAAACGATCACATCTATTTTCATGAGGTATCATGAGGTATGCACCATTTGACAGGGTGCTACATGTGATCTTGGATCGGTCCTGGTGACCTGAGGATTTCTTCAAATTGCCTCCATAGTTCAAAGTTCAAACACTGTTGGTGCTTGTTGGATGAATCTCCATGGCATTCTATGTACAGTAAAAGCCTATCATTCTAAAAGAGGTGTACTATGGTTGTTGTCTCAGTGGAGTGGTGTTCACTGTTAACATAATAGGAATTTATATAAAGATGTAAAATATAAATATATTAGAACATTCAAATCAAAAGGCTTTTGATGCATTTTCTTAACGATCCACACATTTTGCACATGGATTCACCCAGGCTTTATGATTTTATAAACACTACAAGTATTATCACGTTGATCTAATTTTCGTGTATTTTACCAAGGACATGAAATAGAATTCTCATCATGTCTGTAATTGTGGACAGTTCAGTCATTGTTCCATAATGTTGTTCATGAAATTATGGAAGCTACTGAAGAATATTCCATAGAAGTATGTGCAAGGCTTTCATTCGAAAAAGGTTCCATTGGATGTCTTTCATCTGCAGATGATTCATGAGAAGGAATACATATTTTCAATTCAAACAGAGTGAGAACATGACAAAGAAGTGGCATGTCTACCTGACAAAGGATGGGCGTATCTCCTTGGCTAGGCTGCCTTTATCCAAATACGAGTATCTTGCAGATGCCATAATTGAGTCCTACTACAATGTCAGTTAAATAACAATAATATATCAACAATAAGATCAATTCAATTGTCTATGTTAGAAATCATTTTTAATATTGAAACACCTGAGGTCACAGTTAAGTGTTGATGTATTAGGCAATCTCATTAGCCTGTAATCCACAAAATTGTGTCTGGTCTACTGATCTTTCAACACTTATCTTTGTTACATAAAGGTCGACATTGGCCACCACATGGTTGGTAGAGTATTCTGCAAGCAGTTTCTGCTTTCTACAACAGCTATCCTTCTATTTTGTTAATGTAGGTAACATTTTAAGTTGACAGAATATGAGCCTAGTTTTTGAAATCTGGAAAGACTGCCATATTGAAGGCTTCATAAAACTTTATATTTATTAAACTCTCCTGTATGGGACTGATCAGTATTCATTTCAGATAGGTTTGCAATTTGATGGGTCACCTATTGTAATTACATAAGTACAGCTGCAGAGGAATACATAATAAAAGGATGAGATTGAGATGGCTTCCTTGGTAGAACTACTTATCATTATTGCCTCAAATACAACATTCATTTTCAATATAAGCATGAAACACAAGATTGATTTTGACTATCACTGTCCAAAATATAACATCCATTATTTTGATGATCACTATGCAAAATATAACATCCATTATTTTGATGATCACTATGCAAAATATAACATCCATTTTAATTCATTCTCAGTATTCGAAAAATAATGGTTTTCTACCCCTAAGCATAAAATGTGGTAATCTCCATTAACTTCCACAGAAAGGGAAAATGATATACTTGCAGAGGGCCTCTTTGGTGGTATTAGCGATCATAATTTCCCAAGGTTAATTGTCTGTTATCAATTATTGCAAAATCTATCCAATGCATCGAGTTGACTCTGTGACCCCTCTGGAGTGGAGGCCAATTATACAACAACATCTACAAAAAAAAGGAATGAAACCAAGATCTGATGAAGTAGGCAACCATCCTGAGATTGAGTAAATTCCCTGATGAATTGCTGGTAATCAATGTAGATCCCAACTAGTCTGGGAGAGAGAACACACACCCACTTGACACCCCCAATACTCGTGATACCTTAAGAAAATCTGTAGTAATCGCAAAAATTGCCAATCATTCTATCATAAAGCTGCATCACACCAGAAACAATGTCCTCAAGTAGTCCAAGGACACGAAGTTGCTTGATGGGTAAATTCCTGGGAACAGTGTAGTGCCAAAAGCCTTTTGAAAGTCTATAGAGCAACAGTAAACCTTCGAGGATGTCTCTCTGTCTAGTCTCATCTATAAATTATAATATCACAGAGTAAATATGCAATCCAATTCCCAGTTGTCTCTCTTGAACCAAGACTGGCCCCTGCCTCTCCAATCTTTCCCCTCAAGAGTCCAAACAATTCAAAAGTCAAAGATGAAAGGTTGTTATTCACCTTAGCCAAACATTTTTATCAGTGATGCATCCTATGTTCATATTTAGTAGATTATTCTGACAATAGTCACACTGTATTCAAGTTAAAGAATAAGAAAGACACTGAGCATTAAAAAATCAAGAGTCTGTTCTTTTTTATAATTGAAATATTCTTTTTATTATTGTCTTAAATGTACAGAGTTGTTGCTCAATAAAATAATAGAACCACAACTGGTAAGCCACAGGCTTTCTGTCTGACCAAACATCAGACAGGTAGAAAATGTTGAGAAATTTAGAGGGCAGTAGTTAGGATGATTTCTCTTTTAATGATAACTGCTTGTGGCTTCTTCCCTGATGCTAGGAGTTCCTCTTCAATCCCTACCAGTGTCCATTATTCTTGTTGAGCTTCTATGGTAGAATCTGTGCTAAAAATGCATATCTTTACTATCTTCTTGATCCTTTCCAATTTTCTTTCACCTGAGTAGCTATCATATCCTCGACTGGGCACTTTAAATTTATTGTTTCTTTGAAAACAAATCTCTAAAAGGAGAAGGGTCAATAGCTTCATAAATCTCTAAATTTATGTTATTTTATTTTCACTCTTAAAGGAGAAGGGTCAATAGCTTCATAAACTGTTTGATGGGCTTTGTTACACACCCAAGTGGGTAACCCCTAGGAGAAACATTTTGTCCTATGGATGGATCACTGATTGAACAAAATTATAGATCATTTTTTGTTGTATTCTTGTTCCCATGCTTCACCTTGGTGGTTTTTACTTACCCCTAGTCTAGTGTGATCTTCCCTGAGGCCTTTCTTCCCCGATCTATTTTGTCAAACAAAATAATGTACGTCAAAAATTTCTCAAGTTTGCAAATTTTGTGTCAGTTCTTGCATTCAAATTTAGCTCTTTTGCCTCGGTTTTGTTTCCAATATACTTCCAAATTTGATGAGTTTTAGTTTTGGATATAAATTTTATGGGTTTTGGATTTGAGATCGAGTTCATCCTCAAGATATATGTGATTGGGATTTTTCTTTGTTTTTGAATTCTCACATTCAAGTTGTCTATTGTTCAGGCGGGAGCAACAATTCTGTGGGACCTCATAGTTGGTGGGTGGGATGTTTCATATCGGTCAGAGTTTGTGTTGAGTGCACAGGGAAGCTATTCAACTCTAATTGACAAGAAAAAAAAGTTGTCTTCATCTGATGAGTCAATTTGCAATTCCTTCAAGGCATCAGAGGCAGGGAAGGTAGTTCTAATAATAGACAACTCCTCTTCAAACAAGAAGAAGGCTACAACCTATAGATACATGGTAAAAAAGAACATAGTCGAGGAGTTTGACCCTCGCAGTATATTAGATGTACTTAGAAAGCTTTCTTACATTCAACAATCAGAAATGTTAGTAGTTAAGAATGTGCCATCATGTTGGAGAAGCAAGTTTGTCTCTTTGGAAGCTGGAAATTTTATCTACATATGTGCTACTATATAAAAGTTAATATTGACAATAATAAAGGTTGGTTGTGTTTCCAGAGCAGATCATCACTATGAATTCCACAACTTTTCATGTTTGTGATTGATAGGTATATGATATACATGGTAAAGCAAGTATAAATAAAATTATAAATATTGACCACCCCAAGGATAGTTAAATTTTTTATTTATTGTTTACCCCATACACAAATCTATAGAAATAATATTTTCAGTTCGAAAATTGAATATTGTATTAAATTCCTCATCAATAAAAATGTTCTTCAAGGAATGGTCTACATTCAGAGGGTTACCTATATCTAAATGAAATCAGTCTATGTTCCATCTAGGTTCCATTATTTTATAGATTATTACACGTTAAACCGACTTTACTCCTTGACTAGCATTGCATTCAACATTGTGCACAAGTATGTTTTAAATGGATCAATCAAAAGTATGATTTTATCTATATTTGATAATGCAAGTTGAATATGTCATACAATACATAGGAGCGCTATGGCTATGAAGTTCAATATGAAATAATCTATTGATTGCTACTATTACTATTATAGAAGGGGTGCTCTTCCAATGGCCATTTATTAACTATGTGAAGAAGGCTTTGTAGAATTTTTATTTACTATAAGATTATGTATAGCTGAGTTGCGGACAACTAAGTAGAATCTGGTAGGAAGTTTGGAGTATGTGTTTCATAATGATCTTGTCTTCTCTTCATTGATGACTTTTCAATGTGTAAGTTTTGACCTAAGCCAGTACATTATCAATGTGTCAAGGCTCAAAACTCGACCTATATGCCAACTACTTCTTATGATCATTCCTAGGAACATGAATCCTAATTTTTGTAGGTTTAAAATTTATCACAAGTTTTCTCTATTGTGGTCAAATTTGTGGAGGTTATTTCAAAATTTATTTAAGGTACCATGGATCTAAATTTCTTATGAACTTTCAACACTAACAAACTTTGGTGCAAATTGTTGATAAATTCTCACTTGGTTAGGGTTATAGATGTTAATGAAAATTTTGTGTGCATGCATGAGAGTTGGATGCAAATGCACAATGTTGTGTAGCATTAGTGTGATAAATATGGGATAGTGCAAAGCATAGTTTTGAAGATTAGTCTAAGTTGACTCGTACTTAATCAACTCAGTCAAGTTGATTTTTGGTTGAACAGTTAATTATTGGTTCAATGGACAGAAGATCTTGCAGGCACAAATACCAAAGGGAAAAATGGAGCCCATCATGCAGTACTCTTTGTAATTCTCCACCACTGCTACCTTCCATGCTTCCTCAAAATCCTCTCCAACCTCAATATCAGTGCTAGTAGTATCATGAGCAACAACACTACGCTTAGCAAAACTAGAAGAACGCGTTTTCCAAACTACACGAGAACTACTTCCCTCACGAGTCACCATGTGCCATGCTTGGTCTCGGTGGTTCTCTTCCTTCTACTCCTGGTTCAACTACCATATCTTCATTGGAACCAACACCCCGAACTCCACTAGACAACGATTCACCATTTTGTAGTAGTGATTCGCTATTTGTACTGGTGATTTGCCATGATTTTACAAGATAATATAATCTCGTGAGAGATTCGCCAAAAAATTATATATACATATTATATTATTAATAAAATCGCCTTCCATTTTTCCTATGTATCATGGGGATTCGCCTATTTATTATATATATAAATTTAGGGGGGTTCTTAAAATTTTCCCTGGTATGGATGCAGCCATCCAGTGAGGATCGATAAATAGACTCAGGTATGGTCGCAGCCATCCATTGAATAATTCATGTAAATAATAATCCACAAAATCGCAGCCTGGATTACAACAGACACCATCCAGGGTCTTGCGCTCTGTCTCGACCCGAACAAAGTACAAGTTCAAGCATGCGAATATGTGAGTTGAAGTCGAACATGCAAGAACATCGTCTGATTACCAGCCAATGATGAAAGCTGTTAACAGACGCGAGAGGAACCACCAATAATGACGATGGCCCTCAAGGTACTACAGGTACAATCTACGACATGTGAACAGTGAGCTAGCGTCGAACACCCGTAGAATCACTCAATCGGAGGCCAATGATGGAAACCTCACGTCGAATGCGAAGAACTTGCCATTGAGGCATGCAGGCTCCAAGGCACCAAAGGGAGTCTCTAGATCATCTTCTCGGATAATGAGTTGAAGTTGACAGGAAGTGACCTTGATCGAAGGTGGGCCATAATTTTTCCCACATCATCGACACGAGACAGAGGAACATGATGTTTTTTGTGAATCAGGATCAAATGAGAATCAGAGGGAGGTTGATATGTGCAGAGGTCAACTTCTCTTGAACATATTGGCGGCACGACAGTGGATTTGGCAGTATTTGACATCAAAATATCATAGGTCATAATGACGAGGCAAAGAGCAGATGAGAGGTCAAAAGGGATCACCCAAACCCACGGAGGCAAGTGAAAACGAGATGAGATTGTCCCCAACCCGACACGAATGGAGACAAGTGCCATGTTCAAGAGCGACATACTGCCGACACGACAATGATTTTGGTTCCATTTTCCCCACCATTTCGATGAGTACCTCTTTATTTTTACACAAGCTTGAAGAGGATACCATATGCTTGTCATATAAATCCATCCTTCGGACGAATCCATCCTAGTACATTTAACGAGCCCTAGGAAGGAGGAACTCGAATAACATCATTTCAACTGAATCCGATGTCATCAGCGTTTAACGAGTCTGACAAAGGAAGAACTTGGCGTCTTTTCATGTTTAGAGAGTTTGAAAAGACAGCGGAAAAGTAAACTCCAACGGTCCCTTTTCATAAATAGTTCCTCAGATCCGAAAAGGTAGAAAACTATGTCTGAGAAAACCTCTAGGCTAGGGTATTCCTTTTTCGTAAGTAATCTATCCCAACTCGAAAAAGGGGTAAACGTATACTGGGTAGATGTCGTTTCGTGTCCACTTTAACGGGATCGAAACGATAAGGGCCTCGGCAATCTTTTCATGTTTAAGGAGTCAGAAAAGAGTTGAAAGTTGACTCCTCCTGGAGGAACGAGTGGTATAAAGGGAAGCAACTGGTTCTGGTAATGGTAGAACAACTCAGAACAAATAAAGGTTAAGAGGCTGGCTAACGAGACCACTCATCGCAGCGGTTCCTCAGGAACGGGTAAAAAAACCAAGTGAACGCATATGATCGACCAAGCATGTAGTGACAATGGAGTGAGAAAACCAAGGCTCATCTGGCAAAAAAATGGCCATCACAAGAGGTAAAATGGGAAAGGTTTCATTTTTACACAAGCTTGAAATCAGGAAACTCTGCTTGAAGTTGGTTTCATTTTTACACAAGCTTGAAATCAGGAAACTCTGCTTGAAGTTGGTTTCATTTTTACACAAGCTTGAAACAAATATAAACTATGCTTGAAACCAGTTTCATTTTTACACAAGCTTGAAACGGAAACAAACTATGCTTGAAAAAAAAAAATAAGCATGCCCCCAACATGGTGACTCAATTCGAGGTACATGCCCCCCAAGCTTCGATCCATGCACCTGAGTAAATAGATGGAGGGATTGAAGGTTCAAGTTACGAGATCAAGAGAAAGACTCGACTGGGATTTTACGAGAACTTATCAAAGACTCGAATTGAACAAGAACGTGTTTCATTGTTTTAACGAGGTTGACACATTAAAAGAACTATCCTCGGACACCCTTGTTTCATTTTTTTAAGGAGCTTTACACAAGACAAGGAACTCTGCTCCAGAAACCTTGTTTCATTTTTTAAGGAGCTTGACACAAGACAAGGAACTGTGCTCCAAGAACCTGGTTTCATTTTTTAAGGAGCTTGACACAGGAAAGGAACTGTGCTCCGGAAACCTTGTTTCATTTTTTAAGGAGCTTGACACAAGACAAGGAACTGTGCTCCGAGAACCTGGTTTCATTTTTTAAGGAGCTTGACACAGGAAAGGAACTGTGCTCTGACAACCTTGTTTCATTTTTTAAGGAGCTTGACACAAGACAAGGAACTCTGCTCCAACAACCTTGTTTCATTTTTTAAGGAGCTTGACACAGGAAAAGAACTGTGCTCCGACAACCTTGTTTCATTTTTTAAGGAGCTTGACACAGGAAAAGAACCATGCTCCGGCAACCTTATCATAATGAACAAGAAGTCATCGCTTCCAAGAGTTCCACTCCCGATGGAAGGAAAAAATCCTAGAAGTCAGGACCCAATGCCCCCAGCACCTGATGCACAACGGCACCATCACTGAGCACATGCACGGGGTAGGTAGCCACATAGTTGACCTGCGGTGGGACAGATACAACGGGTGGATAAAAACCAGTAAGGGATGATGGTGGGCCAGGTGCCACATCAGGACCAAAGAACGAAAGCTGATCAATGGTCATGATCCGTCCTTCATGTGGAAAACAGACCACACGAAAAAGGGAGGAGACAAGCGCAATAGGTGTAATCACGCCCCAAGAGCAGATTGAAATCCAAGGGGCCTGGAACAACCATCACGTCCATATGGACGATTTTACCTCCCAAAGTAACAGGTAACCTTGGGAGGATCCCTAACGGTTGACTCGTTCTTCTGTTAAATGCCAACATATTCTGTGTAACGGGCGCAAGCGGCGGCGAACCGAAAGCTTGCCAAGTAGTTGAGGATAAAATACTAACAGATGCACCTTTGTCTATAATAGTGCTGGGTACAACCAGACCAAAAGCCTGTACTGTGATCTCGAAAGGCACATAAGACGGAAGGCGGTATCCCGCGAATCGATTCCAATCAAAGGAAGCGACCAAACTACTTGGAGGGGCTACCATCGAACCGAGAAGGTCTTCCCCTAGTGTTATGGAAGAAGAAGGAGCATCCTCCACAACCTCCATCTCGAAGGTGGGAGGAGTATCCTCTGGGACCTCTATTACGAGAGGTGGAGGAGCAACTTCTTGAGGTATAGGGACAAGAGAATCTTTCTCCAAGTCCGAGGAATCTGAAGAAACAAGAAGAACCTAAGGGATGTGAGGTCCATTCTCAACGGAAAAGACCTGGTGCACTGCAGACGGGGCCAGCTCAACCGATCCCACGACCAATGGTTGGTCAGGGATGGATTTCTGAATTTGAATTTCCGAGGGAGCGGGATCGACCAAGGATGACTCTTGACCAATCGTAAGATCAGCTGGTGGAGGACTCAAAGAAAGTTGTTTATAACCAGCCGGAAGGCGCGGTGTAGAAATAGCTGAGTTGTCCAAAACTCGCTTGGCTTCATCCATATAAGGACAAAGGTGAATGGCATGGTGCCCTTCACACAACTTACAGGGATTGGTGAGCTTACCCTGTTTCTTAGGAGTCTTACCAACACTAGCTGAAGATGTGCCCCCAACCTCACTCCCGGAAGCCAAAGGCAACGGCGGGCGACTGTTGGACCATACTTCGAGTACCTTGGGAATGCCAGGGCAGTCTCGAAGAAGATGGTTTCCCTGACACAACATGCAAAGGAACTTGACTTTCCGCGGAGGGTTGGAAGTTTTATCAAGAGGAGACTTCTCAGAAGCAGTAGCTGGAGCCTTAGTCTCTCTTTTATCAGACTTCTTCTTCTTTGTCTTCTTCTTCTTCTTCTTAGCCACCTGGTTACTAGAATCCAGACTTTCACCAGGCGAAGTAGATGAGGAGGACGCAGAAACAAGCGAAGAAGGGGAGAGGTCCACCTTGGAATCAACATGATGTTGTTTAGGTGGAGGAACTTATTGACCAGTAGCCGAGACATTCGGGACCACAAAGGTTGAAAATAACCAAACAGGCAACCCAACAGTTAACCCAGGAAGGGACAACGTTGCCATATAAGGAGCACCAACATTTCCAAAAGGAGGAAAATGACCAGGATTCCCATCAGAGGGGATTCCTTGGTTGGTGAACTCTGGAAAAGTTGCCATTAGAAACGATCTTCAGAACAACACCCTAAGGAAACTAACTTTAACCAGAAATATTTCGTGGGCAGTTAATTTTTAAAACATTGAAACAAAACTCTACCGTTTCATATTTTAAGAGTCGATAAACAGGCAAAAGGTGACTCTATCACTTTCAGATTGGAAACAAGCGTGAAAGGACAAGCGCTTGATGATCTTTTTCAAATTTAAAGAGTCAGAAAAGATCAAAATGACTACTCAGGAATGCTAGGCAAAGGGTGTACCAGATATCCGTGAACTGCAATATACACCTTGGTTTCAAAAATGAAAGAGAAATCAACCAAGGACTTGACGTACGTGCAGGCAATCTCCCCGAATGTTGTGTTCGGTGTATCACGGGTATAAGGCGACAGACTCGGCTTCCTATGGATAAAGGATAGCAACCTAGTGGGGTCTCCCTTTATATACGCGACGGTACGGGGAGCACAAGTCCGTACTAGTGCTGTCTAAAACCAAGAGGCAAACGACAGCTACTAGGTTTAACGACGCCGGAACACGTCTCTAACCTAGACCTCTAAATGTTCGTTAATGTTTCAATGCTTCCTTAGGTAAATTGAGTAAATTTTATGGTTGATCTTCAATTATGTTTTGGTTTCAAGGCCCTACCGCATGTAATGTCTCAAAATCTCCTGTATGCAGCTATATGAGAAAAGAAATCTTTTCAATTCGATGAATGCTATCTAGTTAAGGGAAGAGCTTCAAACAATGATGCAACAAACAACAAAACTGAAAACGAAACTTTTCCAAACTAGATGACTTTCACTATCCAAAAGTATTCAAACATTCAACGATGCAAATAATGCAATGTAATCTATGCAAAATTATCTTTTTCTAAAACTATGCAATTGTAATCTATGCACAATTTCCTTTTCTTTTCAAATGATAAGAATGCACTCAATGCATTTTTTGATGAAATGAGAATCTACTTAATGCATGCTTTCAATGAAAGAGAATGCACTCAAAGTGATTTTTAGTTTTCGATCATTAAACAATGTAATCTAAGTTTAATGATGGACCTCAAAAAATACTTTTCAATGCAATGTGATCTAATGCATTTTAACGAAAAGCAAACTATGAGACAAAAACTAAAAGAACGCAAATCTTCTTAATGAAAGATGAATGAAAAAGAGATGTAAACAAACACTGAGAATGCAATCGTTGTTTCAAACACTTTGTAGTGAAATCCCTCAAAAGGCGACAAGACATATGAGGTCAAACACAAAGAGGACTTCCAAAGCAAGAGATCAAAACAAGGCATTCATCCCTTTTACATCAAACAATCATGGAAAGAAGACACTCCAAACAATGAGCAATGTAATCTATGCTCATATAGGGAAAAGAACGGAAGGGAAAGACATACTGGTGAAGGATCTAGGGAAAAAATCTCAATTTTCATACACCCTGAAATTGGCTCGACTTGTACATTGACAACTAGCGCCAATGGCCAATTGGCGCGGGTTGCTAACTGACAACAAGCGCCAACGCCTGAAAATGAAAAAACAAAGAATTTCTCCCAACCAAGACCAGACTTCCCACTTCAAGCTGAATCTAAAACAAACCCAGAAGCAAAGTACTGACCAAAAGAAACTTCCGAACAAGGGTAACCCTACCACCTACAGGAAATGGCGCGACTGTCTGGCTGTAATCCGTGCCAGACAGGGGATGGCGTGAGTGATGAACTAGCAACCTGCGCCAATTGGCACGACTGTCAGGCTGGAAACCGTGCCAATCAAGCCAACCATGAAAAGATGAAAATTCGGAAAAATATAGGTTAGATCTGATCCTCTGGGGGCTAAACCAAAAGACAAAACACAAACAGAGCCAGCCAAAAGAACCAATCAAGCAAGGAAAGTCAAGAAACAACCGAAAAGACGAGACAATACTCCAAGTTGTTCAGTCCGTAAACTAAACCGGAGATTGACTGAAGCAACATTGATCTACTCCGCTAATGCAGAGCAAAAGCATTTCAAAGGCTATCTGGTTGTGCTTCAGACTCCGTCTATAGTTTACAAATCAAACAACAAGCTGAGCCCCCAGCAGAGTCGCCAAATTGTTGGAGAGGTAAATCCCCTCTGCGGACAGAGGCGATCCCTACTAGCCCAGAACGGGTCTAGCAACAATCATCAAATGCTACAGCGCAAGTTCCTAATTGCGAATAAACAGACCAATGATGGAGGCCTACCTGGAGTCCAACGCTATGATTCGTAGAAGAGACAACGTTCCCGTTCCTCAGCCTCGGAATATCATGATCCCCACGATCTCCGTGAATGGACACCTGCACATGCAAGAAACAATACGAATACAAGCATAAAATCCAGAATACGCAACTATATATCAGTCAGAAAGGATATAACTCATCATTATCATAAGTGGAAAATATAGTGGAACCATAACTAGTAGTCATTCATTAATAAACAATCGAAAGAGAGTACAACCAATGTTCTGACGCTGAGGTCTCCTTCAGACGGGTCCCCAGTAGTACACGTCTCGCAAAGCTTGCCAAGGATGGGACAAGCCTCTCGTAGAGTCTCTCGACGATAGTCTCCTTGCTTGAGTCGGCCTTAAGGGAAGGATGAGGGCTCTTGCAGCATTAAGGCTTTTGGGAATTTGGGAGCTTGGAGATTCAAAGCTTGGGCACTTCAAGACTAGCTTGCAATGGTAATGGGCAAGCTTTTATAGATGGAGGAAGGGGATTTGGGATCCCTATAATTGTGGGATTGGCCCTATCTTCAAGGAAGCTTCCATGAGAGGTGGCAAACCACTTCCCCTCTATGGAACTCCCGGAGCCAAACCTCCCAACTCAAGATAGATAGCAGTTTCTGAGTCTGTTGAAATGAAACTTCTGCCATTTTATTTTAAAAAACACTCCTTAAATTGGCTGGCGCGACTGCGACTCTGGGATAGAGTGCTAGTTGGCGCGGCCTCTTTGTAGGATTTTCCCCATTGGCGCGAGTGATGAACTAGCTGCCTGTGCCAATGCAAAAAGGGATGTTTTCATGGTTTTTTGCAAGGAGATGTCTTCAGGGCAATTGAAGCTCATATTTAGAGGAATGCAATGATAGTGGTTTCAAGGCATGACATTGCTCACAGGTCACATAATGGGCCCTCCAATGTGTGGGATGGGGAATGGTAGGGACAGTGACAAATTACTATGTAACAATTACCCATCAAACTTCTATTTTCAATAAATTCCTCCCGGAATTTAGAGAAATTAAACCGAAAAAAACTACCGTAAAAGCTTTCAAAAAGTCGCATTATAGACTACTCTTTTTTTAAATACACAGAAAATGCTGAAAATTATGTGCTGACTTGTATTCCATGACACCTAGGCTATTGTTCAAAATTTGTAACTAATCAGCAAAAAGGGATTAGTACCAAAAACCTTTTTACCTTTCCTCTATGTGTGCTGCAGCTTTAGCCAGTTTATCTAAATCAATTTTGATGTCAACAACTGATGCTCTGGGTTTGGTTTCTCTTGTAGTTGCCTCCTTGACAGGGTCTTTGTCCTCTTTAGAACCCTTTTGTGTTTTTCTTCTTTTTGAGGGCTCTGGATGTTGTTTTGAAGGGGTTGTGTTCTTTATTTTCTTCATGGATTTCTATGATTTCTCTTTCTTTGAACCTTCATGTTTCCCTTCAATGTCAATGACTTCTGTCATTAGGCTTGGCTTGAATAGAGCCTTGGATTTAAGTCTAAACTTATTGTTGTCTCTTGTGTGCCTATTTCTGGTGCTAGCAATAAGTTTAGCTTCTTCTTTCTTCTTCTTCTTGTTGGTTTCATATCCAACATCCTTAAGGAGTTCTTCATCTGATTGTGTAGGTTGATACTCCTTCGGCAACTTTTTCTGAATATGTGCTTCTGGAATTTCTGGTAGCACCTGTGCTTTTGATTTATCTGTTGTTGCAAACCTTCCTTTTCTGGCTCTGGTGTAGAAAATTGGAAATGGAGGAACAGGGGGTACTATTTTCATGGACTTGGGCTTGCTTGCTGAGGAGCTCTCTCCTCTTTCCACCTTTCTTTCAGTTTTTCCTGCAGAAACCTTCTCTTTCTTACTCTTGGCCTTCTTATGAATATTTTATTTCTCGGCCTTTCTCTTTGTTCTTCTCTTTGCAGGCTAAGGATTTGGTTGTGGAACTGGAGGTGTAGGTGTAGGTTGGCCTGTCTATAGAATACAAAGTGGTCCCAAGTCTGGTTTTTCTTCCTCGACTCTTCTTCAACCAAAACTTTGATTAAAGCTTGATGATACAAGCTATACTCAGAAATATCATTATGGGCCTGAACCCCTGCTGAAATTTTGGTCAGGCTTTTCAACAAGAAAAATGGTAAATTCAATGTCTTCATTCCTGCAATATGAAAAAGAAACAGCATGCGATAGAGGAATACAACTGTATACCTCCTTTCACATGTGAGGTATATCTTGATAAGCTTGATAGCCTCAGCCCAGTCGTTCTTAAGGTAGCTACTTGGGATGTCTTTTTCCCAATTTGGATCTATGTGAGCATCCTTGAGGAAGTTGTTGAGGTCACCTCCTGTAATAACTTGTCCCTTGAACCACCTTTCTCCTTCTTGGGGAAGGTTAAAGGCTTCAGCAATGGAGTCTTCATAAACTTGCAAAGTGAGGCCATAAATTGTAGCTTACTGTCCATTAAAAGAGTTATTAAACTCTTGAGCAACTCCTAAATGAGAGCTCCCCAACCTGGTACAAATAGGATACCACCTTGACTACATAAACAAAATTCTTACCCTCGAATTAGCATCAACCAAGTCTACACCATGTGGCTCTATTCGAGTTATCTTACCACATGTTTTATTCATCTTCAAAAAAATAAATGATTGTGTCTCCTACAAATTATAGGTGGCGGAATAGGAAGAGTTTTACCTTATAGGTGTGCCCTGTATTCTCCTCTGGAATCTTGTCTGAAATCTAGACTCCTTCTCCAACTATGACCCTTAGCAAATTCAAATTCAGCAACTAAAAATTCAAATGATAGAATTCTTGTTTTTTAGGAGGTTTTAAAACTAAAACTTGGTCCATCACCCCATTCAAATCATCCTCCATTATTGAGAATATTCATGACCATGATGTGCACCATGTGACACACCATCACCACCTTCAGTTGGTTGCGTTTTGCGTATGAGATCTCAAAATGGCTTATGGAAATTGTGTTTATGACTTGCATTCATCTCCGCAGTCTTTGTTGTTGATTGGCCGGAATTTCTGGCAGCATTGTTGTGCATCCATCCAAACAGTTATGGTGTGCAGTGTAATGACCATGATCCCTCTGATTCACAAAAACACATACCTAAATATATGGATGACTAACTTGGCGTAGACATGCATGAGGGGTAATGGTGCAGTCAATAATTGTCGATGAAACATGTGGCTCTACGTATATAACGACTTGACCTTAACTAACTGATTGTAATATGACACCTATCATTAGATCCTAAAAGATTTAAAAAAGATTTGATGCGTATTAACACTATGACACATGGTTTAACTAAAGTGGATGTGCTTTTTCGTTTTATTTTAAAAAATAGAGTATGCTTCCGGAAATTCAGGTAGCATCAGAAAATACAAATAAAAAGACAGAAACAGGAAATAACAGATTGTTCGAAAGGCAAAAAAAAAAACTGGTGCTTCTAGAAATTCCGGTAGCGACCAAAAAAAAAATTGAAATTTTGAATTTTTTTGAACTTTAATCCTAAAAATAAAACTATGGAATGGACTCATGATTTAGCAAGAAATTGTGCTAACATGTGGAACCTGCATTAGCTGAAGGCACAAAACATCCTAATCTATGGTTTCTCTGTTTAGCTTTTGTTTTTTTTCTCAAGTATGTGGGAAGCTTTTAAATTTTTGTATGTTACTAGTTGTGTCAGTATGTCGTTTGTAGCCAGTATATGAAAAGACAATCAACCCTATATAACTTGGCTATAAAAAATGAGGACATTTTATTTTTTGATGGCATACCATGTTGTTAGGTGGTCCCTACTTGGTTTCCCTCAGGGAAAGTTGCAGCCACATAACCACCTGTGAACTGGTTGTAACTTGTTGTTTATTAATGAAAAAGGATGGCACTATGAAGCTTACAAAAAACGATTGTTATATATTTATAAAATTTAACTTAACTATAAAGATACAAGAAATTTAATTGAAACTTTAATATAATAAAAGATACAAATAAATTAAATAATAATTTATCATTGTTTTAAAAAAAAAATAGAGCATTATATGGGTACATAGTAATCATATTTTAAGTAATTTTGTTCAATACTTAGTATAGTCTTTTTGAATAATGAATTATGAGTAAGAATTTTGAGGAGAAAACATAGTGCACACAAAACTATTCGTATATTTCATTCCTTTCAAAGCCAAATTACAAGCCACATAAATAGTGCTCATGAGATCCAACAAATTCCAAAGAAGGAATTCCTTGTTGATAAAATCTCTCAACAAAACTCAACAACCAACAAATTAATCTTACCTATTTACTAATGTAAGCATTACTTCCAAGTCCCCCCTTTAATTCTTACATTACATCATTACTAATATTATTACAAAAATCATAAATTACAAATAGTCACATCTGTCTGGTTGGTCTTCATGAGTAGTCACATCCACTCTGGAATCTCACAAACATCGCTCTTTCTTCACCACCTCATCTTCAAGTTGTTACTTGAACTCCACTTAAAAAGTAATTTCCTATGACCATTTTCGACAAACTTTGTACAATGAACGCTTTGTGACTACCCCAAAGAATAGCCTAGACACTGAATATCTCTATGGAAATGCTTCCATCCTAGTATTATGCATCGAAATACATACTTCTAGCTATATAGGTAAGTTGTATATGTACTGAGATTATCCAACAGTCAATTATACAATAGACCTATTTGACATACACACTTACATAGATATGAATAAATACCAGTAACAAATGTTCTTGAAGCACCAAAGAACAACAAGACACATCAACGTTTAACAAACCCAACATAACCACGTCAATAATGCATTCCCGTGGCACCTAAGAACGTTGAGAAACATTAACTTGACTATATTTGTATGTTCATTAATTGGTCTTTTTTTACGATATACCACACAATATATTCATATCACCACTAATAGTTGTAGAATAGAACAACCATCCAAATTAAAAATTCTAAATTGCCTCCCAATATCTTCACGTCATATTTTGACCCTAATAAATTTATCCTACTATATATACAAGATCGATGAAACTTAAGTCTCTCATCTTCTTGGCCTTCCCAAAAGGGAATCAGGCCAAAAGACGCTATGATACCAAGTAAGAATTTTGAGGAGACAACATAGTGCACACAAAACTATTTGTATATTCCTTTGAAATCCAAAATTACAAGCCATATAAATAGTGCTCATCAGGTCCAACAGATTCCAAACAAGGAATTGCTTGTTGGGAAAATCTCTTAACAAAACTCCACATCCAACAAACTAATCTTACATATTTACTAATGTAAGCATTATTTCCAAGTTTATGTTGTATCGTACTCATCATTCCTTTCATTATTCATGCAGTATAAGAGGACTATTCATGTACATATGGAATATTTGAAAACTTTAGGGAAAAGGTTAGATAAGGAAAGCAAAAAGAAGAAAGAAATGAGACAAGGAAAACAAAAAAAGGATGATTGGAACGGAATAACATATGTTTCTTTGAAAACTTTTCCTAAGTCCTAATGTATGTAGGCACTAAAACAAGGAATTGTGGACCTCCCCCACATGTTACATGAAGATTGGAATGGAATAACATATGTTTCTTTGAAAACTTTTCCTAAGTCCTAATGTATGTAGGCACTAAAACAAGGAATTGTGGACCTCTCCCACATGTTACATCAAACGATTAAATAAAAGGTACTTTTCGGGCGAATCTTTGTCTATCCTGGAGTGGCCAAATCCAGACGAGGCTCCACTGAGGTAACAAGCACAAATATTATTTCGATGCCTACCCCCATGAAGAGTCAAATTAAAAAAGCAAAGCACAACTGATAAATGACCAAGATTGATTTATGGGGGTCGAGCCCCATTTATGAACCCTTCCTGGCACCCTGTCGAAGGGAAACAACTCGGCATGCCACTCTTCATGCTAGCAGGGAAACAACATTAGCAAGTAGGGACCACTCATCAGGAAAGTGCGACAGATGAGTGCGAAATATCATAGGTTATTTACCCCCTTGCTTATTGTCTAATACGACCATGCCACGTGTCGCCTCCATGTCACCTCCTTTTTTTTCTCGCCCACACACCTCCATAAATCAACCGTTACCGTTCAAATTTGTCTATTTTATGTTTTTTCACTTGTTCGCAATGTCGTTCAACCAATCGTCAACTACTAGAGAGCCCTCCTCGCGCCCATAGCATCTAATCGCCTCTAGTAACCAACTAATCTGTAGTCTCTCATCCTCATAATTTCATTACCATTATTAAAATGAAGAAATATGCACCAAAGTCACCCAAACCCAAAGAGTCAAAACACTCAAGCCACATTGAACTCCTTATAGACACTGAGGCAGAGGTGCACAACTCATTTTCCCCCACACCTTTCAGACCACCATTTTGACTTATATGGTAGCTACCTAAAAAAAGAAGACCTATTTCGAGTTATCGAATCAGGTTTATACAACCTCATCACCCCAATCATATATCCATTCCATGAGTTCGTGTCATGGCTTATGACCACCTACATTAAGGAGAAAAATTGTCGTATCTTGTCCTACATGGAGAAAAGTTTGGAAGTCACCCCTGAATTGATCCAAAATACTTTTGTTTACTCGAAATCCCCTAACATAAAGAAATTCAATGAGACCACCATAATTTCCAATTTTAATGGACTCCCAGTTGCAAAAAGGCAAGCCCTATTCCAACATATTTCAGCTCCCAATGCTCAATTGACCCCAAGCTTAGAAACATTCCCAATTTCCTTGTTTTCAGAAACTTTGCAACCCAATTTAGGCATAATGTTGCTGCTATTAGGTGAGCATGAAACAACTAATGTCACCAAAGCTTCTTTAGGGTTCTTACATTTAATGATGAAGCAAGACAATGTTCTTGATATTCCTCAATTTATTGTTCAAGCTATTAGTTTCAATTTAACCACTTTTACCTTGCCTCCTATTTTAGATACAATTCCATTATAATTGTTCCTATATACTCATGTGGATGAATTTGACTACCTAGGAGTGTGCATTATAGACTCTAAAAAGAAGTGAAAATGTGTATTTGACTAGGACAATTCTCTGAAGAATAAGTCTAACAATAAGGGGTTTTCCCAATTTATTTCCACCTTTATGTGCACTCAAAATAAGATCATCAACAATGTATCTCCCCCAAGAGTCCTGCCTCAAAAAAGAGAGCTCCTTCAGCTTAACAAGGATATCAGGGTAGGTGATTGGTACCTATTTTAAGATTATACTAAAATCAGTGTGTATGGGTACAAACTACCTCCTTATCAATTACTTGTGTTTATGCCTATGAGGATATTTTTCTTAGATTTTATCAGGCATAACTTAAATGCTGACCAAATCCACTTTGTCCCTGCCAAGAAAGGTTATATGTTTAATATTGGAAGGATTGTGGGCCCTTTCATTGTGAACACTATTCAAGCCTTCCTACAGGTAGAAGATATGTTAAAGGAATTAAAATTTGAAATAAGAGAAATTTTCCACTGTGATCCTCATGGTGTAATATCTAAGAGAAGGAGAGAAATCAATGCTTCTATTTATGAACATGATTATAGACCCGAGTTAGAATGAAAATCTAATTTAGACTCTTGGCCTATCAATATATAAATGGAAGTCGAGACACTGATCACAAAAGAGAAATTTGAGAAAAGGAGTGTAGATGAGGCAAGAGATACGGTGATGGAGGAGGCTTCATCAACCAAAAATCCCAATTTTGAATACAAATACATGAATTTGGACTTGTGTATATGGAAACATCTTCATTTAATTTTAAATATATGATTTGGATTTGAAGTTATAGTCTATAAATCTCACATTAATTTTAATGAATGTAGTTATAATGGATTTATTTTATTATTTACAAATTATCAAGTTTGCAAGTTAAGTTACTTTTACATGTGCATATCTTATGTGTATGCACATATGAAAAAGCTTCACATATACATAAGTTGTGTGCAACTTTTATAATATGCATATACAAAAGTCTCCATATATATACAACTTTTGTATATATGCATATCTTCTGTATATGCGCAACTTTCGTATATGTGTATATCTTCCATATGTTCTCATATCCTGTCTAGACCCGAGTTAGAATGGAAATATAATATTGAGCCCTCACCTATCAATACAGAAATGGAGGTTGAGACACTGATCACAAAAGAGAAAACCTAAAAAAGGAGTGTTGATGAAGCAGGAGACATGGTGATGGAGGAGGCATCATCAACCAAAATTCCAATTCTGAATACAAATACATGAATTTGGACTTGTGTATATGGCGATGTCTTCATTGACTTTTAAATTCATGATGTGTTATGATGTTATAGTCTATCAATGTTATTTTACTTTTGATGAATGTAGGTAGAATGGATTTATTTTATCATTTACAAATTATCAAGTTTGCAAGTTAAGTTACTTTTATATGTGCATATCTTCTGTATATTAACATATGTAGAAGCTTCACATATACATAAGTTGTGTGCAGCTTCTGTAATATGCATATAAATCACTCTTTTTATATGTACAACCTTTGTATATGTGCATATCTTCTGTATATGTGCAACTTCCTTATATGTGCATATCTTCTATATATGCACATATCTTTCGTATATGAACATATATTTGGACTTGTGTACATGGAAACATCTTCATTGAATTTTAATTTTATGATGTGGATATGATGTTATAGTCTATCAATTTTACATTAATTTTGATGAATGTAGTTAGAATGGATTTATTGTATTTTTTACAAATTATGAAGTTTGCAAGTTAAATTACTTTTATATATGCATATCTTCCGTATGTGCACATATGTTCAAGCTTCAAATATGCAGAAGTTATGTGCAACTTTTGTAATATGCATATACAATAGTCTACATATATGTACAAATTTTTTATATTTTCATATCTTATGTATATGTGCATATCTTCTGTATATGCTCATATCATGTCTAGGCCTGAGTTTATAGAAATTACACCAATAGATTCAATCTGATCATGCAATGTACTAAAAAAAGATATTGAATCCTTCTACAATATTTGCGGAATATAAATCACGATCACTCAATCACATGCAAGTAAGAGAAAGAAGTAAATCAGTCACACAACACAAGATTTTCCTAGGGAAAAAAACTGCTAAAAACCCCTCTATCTCTATTGTATAATAAGCCAAGGAATCATGAAAAAATACAATGCATGTGTGCTCACAAGAACCTCATACACTCTTCTAGTCGTCTCACACTGATCAAGGCACAATTGGACCAACACATAGCCAATTTTCAGCCCACCTTCAGCCTCCCTTGCTCACGCAATCCCTAGGAAAAATAATTCCTATTAAATAGGAATTCCAACCTTCCTTGACTACGCGATCCTTCATGGGTATCCCGTGGCTTTATAACTACACCTGGGTAGTTCGCTAATAATACAACTGATAGTTTACTTCTCTTTAACCTTTGTCTCAATTAGGTCTCCATCAGATTTGACATTCATGCAACTAATAATAGCAAATCATTAGTTACTTGGTAGATCACTACTTGTGAATTAAATCTAATTTAAGTCACTTGACCTCTCACTAGCTCATCACTTAGTTAGAACTAGTTAAAATGATTTTAACTCAATTATTTTGAGTTAACTGATTAAACTCACAATACACTAGTGCATTAACTGCAACTGGACCCCCAAAATAATAGAATCACTCTACATGCCTCACCATTGACCCTCAACTCGAAATTCTTGAGCAAAATAAGTCTATCTCACTTAGTTAACTATTACAAGTTGTTATGAGATAAGATTACAATTTATTGTCTAATTTATCTAAGGGAAAAAAAAAGTAGACACACATTTCCTTGTTGATTTTCAACACTCCCTCTCAACAAGAAAGGGATTATCAGCTACCCCGATCCTGCCTCTGTGGTATTCGAATTTTCTCTTTGCAAGCGCCTTCGTCAAGATATCTGCATCTTGATCCTCCGTGGGAATGTAGTGCAACAACATAATGCGCCTCTGAACAAAATCTTTGAGATGATGGTACCAGATGTCAATATGATTGGACCTATCATGGAATATCGGATTAAACGAGAGTTTTATGCAACTCTGGTTATCACAATGTATCACCGTCAAATCCATCTAATGACCAAAAAAACCAACAAGTATCTTCCTTGTCCAGATGGCCTCGCATGTAGCCTGACTAGCTGCCATGTACCTTGTCTCGGTTGAACTGAGTGCAACTGATCTCTGCTTCCTGCTGTACCAAGAAACTGCTGTTGATCATATGCTGAAGATGCCCCTTGATGTGCTCTTCTTGTCTTATGGATTGTCTGCCCAATATGCATTGGTGAAGCCTTAAAGCTTCAATCCCTTTGTCCATCTGTACCATAATCCATACTCTATAGTGCCCTTGAGATATCTCAAAACATGCTTCCCCGCCTTCCACAAGAGCTTGGTAGGCTTAACCATATCTTTACTAAGTTGGTTAACTGTGTAGTATATGGTTGGTCGTGTGTTCACCAAATACATAAGTGAACCCACAAGCTACCTGTAAACAGTAGCATCCACTACCTCACCTGAAGTAGCATCCTCCTTCCTCTAGTTTCCTGCAAGAGGAGTCTCCATGGGTTTGTTGCCCTCCATGTGGAACTTCCTCATGATATCATTGGCATACTTTCCTTAAGATACAAATATCTCCCCATCTCTTTGCCACCCCATCTGCGCTGAGAGTGCAAGGATGGATATAAATGATGAGTACCTTGAAACTGGTGCAAAAGTATCCTCATAGTCAATCCCCTATACCTGTGAGAATCCTATGGCAACAAACCTATCCTTGTATTTATCCACACTCCCATCCGCTGCTTGCTTCACCTTGTAGATCCACCTGGATCCAACCACTAACATCCCCATTGGTCTTGGGACCACTTCCCATGTATTATTTCTGATAATGGAGTCATACTCCTCAACCATGGCATCAACCCATGTTGGATGCTGCAATGATTCCTCAAAAGAGGATGGATCTGTCACAATACACTCGCTCATAAGATCCATGTATCTAGTATACTTGTATGGGGACATTCTCTTCCTGCAATGTGATGTAGGTGCACTTACATTCTTTGTCGCATTTAGCATCAAATTTTCAGCCTCTCTAGTGCACTTCCTACCATTTATGGTGGATGCCTCTGCATGAGTGGTTTCTGATGCTCCATGATCCTTTGCTTGTGGCCGCTCCACATCCTGAGGTTCATCCTTTGGAACTAAGAGTTCCTCATCTAAATGCAAGTCAAGCTCCCTCTCAAGGGACAATCACATGGATTTCTCCTCATCAAATTTAACATCTCTCTTGACAACTGTCATCATGTAAGCTGGAAAATACACCCGATAGTTGTGGGGAGTATCAGTGTACCCCAAAAATATCCCAACCTTTGTTGTTGGTTCTAGCTTCTTTGTACCATCTTTGGTCACATGGCAATAGACAGATGAGACAAAAAAATTAAAATATGAAAGATTCAGTTTCTTACCTGAAAAAGCCTCCTCTGGCATACTCATGCCAAGTATCCGATGGGGACTACTGTTCTACACAAATACCGTTGTGTTACAACCTCTGTCCACAGATGCAACGATAGGCCCTGATCATGTAACATAGCTCGTGCAGCTCCCACAATTGTTTTTTTCTTCCTTTCTACAACCCCATTTTGTTGTGGGTTATGAGGTGCAATCAATTCTCTTTGAATTCCTTCTTTGGCACAGAAGTTCTTGAATTCATTAGAGATATACTCACCACCATTGTCACTCCTTAGAGCCTTCACCTTCTTCCCTGTATCTTTCTCTACCGGTGCTTTGAACTCACAAAACTTTGAGAATGTCCGATCTTTCTTCTGCAGAAAGAAGATCCAAAAATTTCTAGAAAAATCATCAAAAAAAATCACATAACACCTATGCTTTGTTGTGGAAGCTCTTTAGAATGGTCCACATACGTCTAAGTGAACTCTCTCAAGTATTGTCACTTCTCAGTTCTCCTTCTCATGAAAGGTGGCCTTTGTATACTTGCCCATGGTACATCCCTTGCATGTGTCTATCTGTGCAAGTCTACCCTTTGGAAGACCTATAGAAATCTAGTGCATGATCCTCAAACCACTGTGGTGTAGATGGCCCAATCTCCTATGCCATAACTCAACATTATCTCGGCTCACCACCTCCCCTGATTTACTGCTCAATGATGCGCAACCATCTACATCAAGTTTGTAAAGGTTCTTCATACGAACCCCAATATTCTTTACCTTTCCTATGGCTTTGTGATGAAGGAACGCCTTTCCTTAACTGAAAACCACATCATATCCAAGATCCTCCAAAATAGCAACTAAAACTAAATTATTTTCAAGCCTGGTACATACATGCCATCTTTTAATATGAAAGGTTTACCTGACTCTCTAGAAAGTAACTATACCAATACCAGTAGCGTTATACCTCCCGTCATCACCCATCTCGATGTGCATCTGAAGATCCTTCTCCTCCAAGCTACTAAAGAGTTATTTATTTCCTGTCATGTTGAAATATGCTCCACTATCCAAGTACCACATAGATCCCATCACAACTGACACCATGCATGCGATGAGAGAAAAGTCCAACTCAAAATGTGAGGCTAAAGCTTCACCTGTTGCAGCTCCCAGGGCCTTCTTATTGTTCTTCTTCTTTTATGGAAAATTGGTGGCATAGTGTCCATGATCATGACAGTGAAATCATTTCACCTTTGACATGTCATGCTTCTTGCCTTCTTTGTTGGTCTCAAATTTGGAATAGGACTTCTTCCCCTTCCCCTTCCTTGCCTTACCAACCAAGGCACAATTTTCCACATCATCATTCTTGGATGAGAATCCATCCTTGGAATTCCGTCGAAACTCTTCTTGTACCAAATCCAACCATAGTCGCTCCCAATCTGGTAAATTATCCCTCCCATTCACAAAGTCCTGGTAATTATGCCAGCTCTTGGGAAGGCCTAGAAGTGCTAGGCTCACCAAGTCATCATCAACTACAGTAATCCAAACACTTCCAAGCTCATCTTGACATTGAGTGAATTTGGTCAAGTATTTCTGGATTGTGTCGCCCTTCTCCATTTTGATTTTCCTGAGCTTGTCCTTGAGTGCCAATTTTCTGTGGTCACTGCTACTTTGAAACAGATTTTTCAAGGCCTTCCACATAGCATATGGAGTTTCCTTGCCATGGAAAATCGAGATAATATGATATTGAACTCCCTCTAATAAGATCCTCCTCGCCTTTGCTACCTTCTTCTACCATGCATCAAGAAGTTGGGAATCTGTTGCTGCGGGCTTGGGAATATCAATATCAGCTATGAATTCCTTCAACTCATTGACCTCCAACACTGCCTCCATATTGTCATTCCATGCAATATAATTCATATTTCCATCGAGTGCATATTCGATTCTGAAGCCATTGAAAGATATCTCGATCTGCTAATAGCTCTAAAGAATGTATCTGAAAAATTGAATATTGTTCAACACAAACTCAATTTCTTCTCCACTATTGTGATTCCTAGTGCTCTTATACCATATATAAATTACACCAATGGATTCAATCCGATCATGCAATGTACTAAAACTAGATACTGAATCCTTCAAAAATATTTGTGGAATATAAATCATGATCGCTCAATCACATGCAAGTAAGAGAAAGAAGTAAATTAATCACACAACACAAGATTTTCCTGGGGAAAGAAACTGCTAAAAACCCCTCTATCTCTATTGTATAATAAGCCAAGGAATCATGAAACAATATAATGCATATGTGCTCACAATAACCTCATACACTCTACCAATCATCTCACAGTGATCTAGGCACAATTGGACCAACACATAGCTAATTTTCAGCTCACCTTTAGCCTCCCTTGCTCACACAATCCCTAGGCAAAATAATTCATATTAAATAGGAATTCCAACATTTCTTGACTGCGCAATCCTTCATGAGCATCCTGGCTTTATAATTGCACCTGGGAAGTTCGCTAATAATATAATTGATATTTTTCTTCTCTTTAACCTTTGTCTCAATTGGGTCTCCATAATATTTGACATGCATGCAACTAATAGTAACAAATCATCAGTTACTTGGGAGATCACTACTTGTGAATTAAATCTAATTTTATTCACTTGACCTCTCACTAGCTCATCACTCAGTTATAACTAGTTAAACTGATTTAACTCAATTATTTTGAGTTAATTGATTAAACTCACACTACACTAGTGCATTAACTGCAACTGGATCCCCAAAATAATAGAATCACTCTACATGCCTCACCATTGACCCTCAACTTGAAATTCTTGAGCTAACTAAGTCTATCTCACTTAGTTAACTATTACAAGTTGTTATGATATAAGATTACAATTTATTGTCTAATTTATTTAAGGGAAAAATAAATTAGACACACATTTTCTTGTTGATTTTCAAAAGGGTTAGAATGGAAAGCTAATTTAGAGCCCTAACCTACGAATACAAAAATGGAGGCCGAGAAAATGATCACAAAAGAGAAAGCCCAAAAAAGGAGTGTTCATGAGGCAGGAGATACGATGATGGAGGAGGCATCATCAACCAAAAATGCCAATTTTGAGTACAAAGACATGAATTTGGACTTGTGTATATGCCAATGTCTTCATTGACTTTTAAATTCATGATGTGGATATGATGTTATAGTTTATCAATGTTGCATTACTTTTGATGAATGTAGTTATAATGGATTTTATTTTATTATTTACAAATTATCAAGTTTTCAAGTTAAGTTAATTATATATGCGCATATCTTTCATATATTCACATATGTAAAAGCTTCACATATACATAAGCTGTGTGCAAATTCTGTAATATGCATATAAAACACTCTCTCTATATGTACAACCTTTGTATATGTTCATATCTTCTGTATATGCGCGACTTTTGTATATGTCATATCTTATGTATATGCACAACTTCCATATATGTGCATATATGAAAGTTTTTCATATACGAAATATGTGCATATACATAAGTTGCACAATATATGCATTTTTTGTATCACATATTTTTTCGTATATGCACAACTTTTATATATGCGTATATCTTATGTAGATGTGCAACTTGCATACATGTGCATATACGGAAGTTGTGCATACACGGAAATCACGCATATATGGAAGATATGCACATATATGGAAGTTTTGCATATACAAAATATTTACTTTACATCATGTATGAAATTAGTTGAATCATATATTATTTTCTGCTCTTTGAGCATAGAGTGTCTTTTAGTGCTAGGGGCATTACTAAGAAAATATGGTAAGAGAGGCCTATCCAAAATTTACCTTTATGGTTTTAAACATAGAAGGAATGTCTTCCGTGTGAGACATGCAGATGGAACATCCTACATATTAAACATGTGGACTTGGAGTTGACATCATGGCATTGATTGAGAGTCTTATTTTATACGTGTTTGTTTAGGGAACAAAACAAGCTTACTTGGTCCTAGGTCATGGTCATCAAGTCATAATCCAATTCCAAATTGGAGTGATTACCTCACTCTACATATAAGAATGAAGTGAAATGGCCACAAGCATTATCTCTTTCCAAGGATAGCTCATCCAACCATATCACCACATCCAACAATTTTGATTTATAACAAAGCACAATAATGTGATGTCATCCATCAATTAGTTGTACTTATGGTAGTAATAATAAGGGCCTAGAGAATTATTTTGTAACGAAAAGTAATATCAACTAGATGTTAAAATTTCCCAAAATGGGGTGATCGTGTTAACCATTTATCACATGCATATGCCACTTCTTTGTTATTCGTCATGTAGGGAACAAATAGAGGCTTCCATGAGTGATCCGAGTTTCATCATCATAGGATTTGAAAGTCTTTCCACTCTTCAATTGTTCCTTGCCATGATCAAGTCCGAATCAATACTATACGGAGTAAATTCATGCATCATCCAACGTTAAAGTCCCTTAAGGACTCTAGCTCTTGGCATGAGATTTTGTTAGTGGAGGTATAAATTATTTTATCCCTCCAACATATATAGTGCGACTTTTGTATATGTAGGCTTCCATATTTATGTACATATACAAAAGATGGAAGATGAAAGACACCTTCTGTATATGCCCAACTTTTGTGTATGTGTAACTTTCGTATATGCACACATATTCCATATATACACAACTTATGTATATGAGCATATCTTCTGTTTATGAACAATTTCCATATATGCACGTATATTCCATATATGAATATACATATGCAGAACTTCAACCTTCGTATATACAAAAATTCCATATATGCACATATTTCCGTATGTGTGCAACTTATATATATATATATATATATATATATATATATATATATGAAAATTGTGCACATACAGAAGTTGTGCATATACAGAAGTTGCACGAATATGGAAGAAGAAAGCCATCTTATGTATATGTCCAACTTATGTATATGCACATAGATATGGAAGACTACATATATAGAAGTCGCAATATATATGTTCGAGGGATAAAATAATTTATACCTCCACTAACAAAATCTCATGTCAAGAGCTAGAGTCCTTAAGTGACTTATACAGAAGATATGCACATATACGAAAGTTGCGCATATACAAAAGTTTTACATATACAGAGAGTTTTTTGTATGCATATTACAAAAGTTGCACACAACTTATGTATATGTGAAGCTTCTTCTTATGTGCATATCAAAGTAACTTAACTTGCAAAATTGATAATTTGTAAATAATAAAATAAATCCATTCTAACTACATTCATCAAAAGTAATGTAACATTTATAGAATATAACATCATATCCACATCATTAATTGCAAAGTCAAATAAGACATTGCCACATACACAAGTCCAAATTCATGTATTAGTATTCAAAATTGGCATTTTTGGTTGATGATGCCTCCTCCATCACCATATCTCCTACCTCATCAACACTCCTTTTTTGAGCTTTCTCTTTTGTGATCAGTGTCTCGACCTCCATTTTTGTATTGATAGGTCAGGGCTATAAATTATCTTTCCATTCTAACTTAGGTCTAAACATGATATGAGCATATACAGAAGATATGCACATATATGGAAGTTGAACATATACAGAAGATATGCATATATACAAAAGTTGTACATATATAGAGACTGTTGTATATGCATATTATCATAAGTTGCACAAAACCTATGTATATGTGAAGCTTCTGCATTTGTGCATATACGAAAGTTATGCGCATACGAAAGTAACTTGACTTGCAAACTTGATAATTTGTAAGTAATAAAATAAATCCATTATAACTATTTTCATCAAAATTAATGCAACATTTATAGACTATAACATCATATCCAAATCATAAATTTAAAAGTCAATGAATATGTTTCCATATACACAAGTCCAAATTCATGTATCTATATTCAAAATTTGCATTTTTGGTTGATGAAGCCTCCTCCATCACTGTATCTCCCGTCTCATCAACACTCCTCTTCTGAGATTTCTCTTTTGTGATTATTGTCTTGACTTTCATTTATGTATTAATAGACCAGAAGTCTAAATTAGCTTTTAATTCTAACTTAGGTCTAGAATCATGTTCATAATAGAAGCATTGATTTCTCTCCTCCTCTTATATATAACACCATGAGGATCATAGTGGAAAAACTCTCCTATTTCAAAGTTTAATTCCTTTAACATATATTCTATTTGTTGGAAGGCTTGCGTAGTGTTCACAATGAAAGGACCCACAATCCTTCAAATATTAAATATATAACCTTTCTTGGCAGGGAAAAAGTGGATTTGGTCAGCATTTAAGTTATGCCTGATAAACTCTAATAAACATATCCTCATAGGCATAAACACAAGTAATTGATAAGGAGGTAGTCCATACCCATACACTTTGATTTTAGTATAAGATTCAAATAGGTACCAATCACCTACCCTGGTATCCTTGCTAAGTTGAAGGAGCTCTCTCTGTTGAGACACAACTCTAGGGGGAGAGACATTGTTGATGATCTTACGTGCAATGCACATAAAGTTGGAAATAAATTGGGAAAACCCATCATTGTTAGACTTCTTCTTCAGAGAATTGTCCCAATCAAATACAATTTTTCTCTGCTTGTTAGATTCTATAATGAACAGGCCTAAGTAGTCAAATTCATCCACATGAGTATACAGGAACAAGTATAATGGTATGGAATAGTATCTAAAATAGGAGGCAAGGTAAACGTGGTTAAACTGAAACTAATAACTTCAACAATAAATGAAAGAATATCAAGAACATTGTATGGCTGCATCATTAAATGTAAAAACCCTAGAGTAGCTTTGGTGACATTGGTTGTTTCATGCTCACCTAATAACAACATAATTATGGCTAAAATGGGTTGTAGAGTTTTTGAAAGCAAGGAAATTGGGAATGTTTCTAAGCTTGGGTTCAATTGATCATTGGGAGCTGAAATATGTTGGAATAGGGCTTGCCTTTCTGCAACTAAGAGTCCATAAAAATTGGAAATGAGGGTGGTCTCATTGAATTTCTCCAAGTTAGGGGATTTTGAGTAAGAAAAGGCGTTTTGGATTCATTCTGGGGTGAATTCCATAAGGGGTTCTATGTGGCTTGAGGGTTTTGACTCTTGGGGTTTGGGAAAATTTGGTGCATATTTCTTCATTTTAATCATGGTAATGACATTATGGGGATGAGAGACTACATATTAGTTGGTAAATGGATGTGGTCGGATGGTATGGGCATGAGGAGGGATCTCTGCTAGTTGAAGATTGGGTGAACGACGTTGTGAACATGTGAAACAACGTAAAATAGATGAATTTGAATGGTAACGGTTGATTTAGAGAGGTGTGCAGGAGGAAAAATAAGGAGGTGACATGAATGTGACACATGGCATGTTCGTATTTGACGAGAAGTAGGGGGTGAATTACCTATGAGATTTCACACTCATCTATCGCATTTGCCTAACGAGTGGTCCTTACTTGCTGATGTTGTTTCCCTGCTCGCATGATGGGTGGCATGCATTAGGGGAGTTTTGAGGTCTAAAATGGGCCTCCTAAGGAAATTATAAAATAATAGTGGAAATAGTAAAATAAGATTAGATTAAATCATCAAATTTTAGAGGGAAAAAAAGAAAAAAACCATTTTTTCAACTCCTATTTTAAACTTATCCCCCTGTGGGTTTACTTACATTTCAAGCGGAAACATTCATTGGATGCAGAATTTGATTCCTAATCCAAGGAGTACACATGTTTTATATTTTTTATGGACCCTGCTACACGAAAAATGAGAAATACATGAAAAACGTGATTGCAATCAAGTTTTTTCATGTATTGCTCATTTTTCGTGTAGGAGGGTCCATTGAAAGTATGCAACATTGGTATTCCTTGGATGAGGAATTAAATTTTGCATCCAACGAGTACTCCCTCTCGACATTTGACTGAAAATTTAGAGAGATAAGTTGAAAATACGATTTGAAAAAGTAGTTTTATTATTTTATTATTATTATTTTTTTAAATCTTTTTACTTCTTTACTGCAAAAATGGTGAACCATCCCCCATGGTTGACATCATCATATTTACTCTTATTGGTTCTTATAAATTTTATTTTGGTTGTACATTTTTCTTAGGAGGCCCATTTTAGACCTTAAAATTCCCCTAATTCCAGGTTTCTACCCTCCGGCGGGGTGCCAGGAAGGGTTCATAAATAAGGCTCGACCCCCGAAAATCAATCTTGGTCGTTGATCAGCCGCACTCTAATTTTTTAATTTGGCTCTCCAGGGGGGCAGGCACCGACTTTATAGTCACACTTGTTACCTCATTGGAGCCTCGTCTAGATTGTGCCACTCCATAACAAATAAAGATTCACCCGAAAAGTTCCTTCTATTTAATCGTTGGATGTAACATGTGGGGGAGGTCCACAATTCCTTGTTTTAATGCCTACATACATTAGGAATTTGGAAAGTTTTCAAAGAAGCATATGTTATTTCATTCCAATCTTCCTTTTTTTGTTTTTCCTCTCTCATTTCTTTCTTCTTTTTTATTTCCTTCTTTAATTTGTTCCCTAAAGTTTTCAAATATTCCCTATGTACATGAATGATCCTCTTATGTTGCATGAATAATGAAAGGAATGATCAAGAGGATACAACATAAACTTGGAAATAATGCTTACATTAGTAAATAGGAAAGATTAGTTTGTTGGTTGTGCAGTTTTGATGAGAGGTTTTCTCAACAAACAATTCTTTATTTGGAATTTTTTGGATCTCATGAGCATTATTTATGTGGCTTGTAATTTGGCGTTGAAAGGAATATATGAATAGTTTTGTGTGCACTATGTTTTCTCCTCAAAATTCTTACTTGGTATTAGAGCCTCTTTTGGCCTGATTCCCTTATGGGAAGGCCAAGAAGATGAGAGACTTGAGTTTCATAGATATTGTATATATATTAGGATAGATTTGTTAGGGTCAAAATATGACGTGAAGATATTGGGAGGCGATTTAGAATTTTTAATTTGGGTGTTTGTTTTATTCTACAACTATTGGTAGTGATATGAATATATTGTGCGTTATATTGTAAAAAAAAAGACCAATTAATGAATATAGAATAATACTCAAGTTAACGTTCTTAGGTGCCATGGGAATACATTACTAACTTGGTTATGTTGAGTCTATTAAACATTGATGTGTCTTTTCGTTCCTTGGTGCTTCAATAACATTAGTTACTAGTATTTATTCATATGTATGTAAGTTTGTATGTCAAATAGGTCTATTGTAAAATTGACTATTGGATAAGCTCAATACATAGACAACTTACTTATATGGCTAGAAGTATGTATTTCGATGCATCCTATTAGGATGGAAGCATTTCCATAGAGATATTCAGTGTCTAGGATATTCTTTGGGGTAGTCAAGAAGTGTTAATTGTACAAAGTTTGTCAAAAATGGTCAGAGGAAATTATGTTTTAAGTGGAGTTCAAGTGACAACTCGAAGATGAGGTGGTGAAGAAAGAGCGATGATTGTGAGATTCCAGAGTGGATGTCAGTGCCCATGAAGACCAACCAAGCAGATGTGAGTATATGTAATTTATGTTTTTTGTAATAATATTTGTAATGATGTAATGTAATAATTAAAGGGGGAACTTGGAAATAATGCTTACATTAGTAAATAGGTAAGATTAGTTTGTTGGTAGTTTAGTTTTATTGAGAGATTTTCTCAACAAGCAATTCCTTGTTTGGAATTTGTTGGATCTCACGAGCATTATTTATGTGGCTTGTAATTTGGCTTTGAAAGGAATGGAATACATGAATAGTTTTGTGTGCACTATGTTTTCTCCTCAAAATTATTACTCATAATTCATTTTTCAAAAAGAATACCAAGTATTGAACAAAATTACTTAGAATATAATTACTATGTATCCATATAATGCTCTATTTTTTTTTTTTAAGTAATGATAAATTATTATTTTATTTATTTTTATCTTTTATTATATTAAAGTTTCAATTAAATTCCTCGTATATTTATAATTAAGTTAAATTTTATAAATATATAGATTTTTTTTTGTAAGCTTGGTAGTGCCATCCTTTTTCATTAATAAAAGGCAAGTTAGAACCAATTCACAGGTGGTTATGTGGCTGCAACTTTCCCTGAGGGAAACCAAGTTGAGGCCACCTAACTACATGGTATGCCATCCAAAAACAAAATTTCATGAGTTTTTCTAACCAAGCTATATAGGACTGAGTGTGTTTGCATATACTAGATACAAACTGCCTACTGACACAACTAGTAACATACATATATTTAAAAGCTTCTCGCATACTTGAGAAAAAAAACAAAAAATAAACAAAGAAACTAGCCATCAAGCTATTTTGTGCCTTCAGCTGACACGGATTCCACTGAAGCTGGGCCCTGGGTGTTAGATCCTGGAAGTTCAGTTTGATAGAGATGTAGAAATTATACAACAAGCATGTATATCATGGATTCAATCCGATCTAAAAATGTGCTACAACTATATATATTGAATCACTTCTACAAATCAATTGTGGAATTAAAAACACAATCGCCAATCACATGAAGCAAAGAAGAATCAATCAAACCACAACACAAATAATTTCCCGGGGAAAGCTTGCTTCTCAAAACCCCACTATCTTCTATTGTATATTCAACATGGATACATGAAACAATTACATACAACTCTTCACATAAGAGCCCTCATGTACTCAGCTAATTATCTCACACTATCCTAGATAAAACTAACCAATACTTAGCCAATTTTTTGCCTCCTGACAGCCTGCCTTGCTCGCGCAATTCATCTGGAATGCAATCCATATTCCATAGGAATTTTGGCCTTCCTTGACTGCGCAAGGATCATGGGCAATCCAATGGGTGTTTGGTTGCATGGGTGCAACCCAATAATCCTACAACTGATAGTCAACTTCCCTTTCACCTAGGTCTCAACTGGGTCTCCACTGGAATTGACATGCATGTAGCTAATATTAGTAAATCCTTAGTTCCATGTGAGATCACTAATTGCGAATTAAATAATATTTAATTCACTTGATCTCTCACTAGTGTATCAAACAATTACAACTAGCACAACTGAGTTTAACTCACTTAACTGAGTTAAACTAATTACAACCTGCATTAACTAATGCACCACTGCACTTCGAACTCTGTTACAACCAGAATTACTCTGCATTCCTCACCAACCACCCTTAAATCGAAATTCATGAGCTAAATGAGTTTATCACACTCAGTTAACTATTACAAGTTATTTTGAGATTATATTACATTTTATTGTCGATCTTAATTATGGGATAACTAAAATAGACATGCACCAAATTTAGCCCACACCAGTGTAGGTGCTGCTAAGACCTGTGGTCCCACACTAGTGTAGGTGCTGCTTGGAACTCCTGGTCCCACACTAGTGTAGGCACTGAAATTTCTCTTTGAACTTCAACACTCCCTCTCAACAACAAAGGGATTATCCTTCACCTCGATCCTGCCTCTATGGTATTCGAATTTTCTCCTGGTGAGCGCCTTTGTCAGAATATTTGCATCCTGATCTTCCATGGGAATGTACTGAAGTAAAATTATTCACCTCTGCACACAATCTCTGAGATGGTTTTACCAGATATCTATGTTCTTGGACCTATCATGAAACACGAGATTAATAGAGAGTTTAATGCAACTCTGATTATCACAATGTATCACTATCAGATCCATCTGAGAACCAAACAAACCAACCAAGATCTTTCTCATTTAGATATCCTCACATGCAGCTTGAATTGCTGCCATATACTCTTCTTCCGCTGAACTGAGTGCCACAGATCGCTGCTTCCTGTTGTACCAAGAAACTATTGTCGATCCTATGTTGAATATCCCTCCTGATGCACTCTTTCTGTCTGATGGAATGCCTGCCCAATCTGCATCCGTGAAGCCTTGAAGCTTCACCCCCTCTGTCTGTTTGTACCATAATCCATACTCTGATGTGCCCCTCAGGTATCTCAAGACATGCTTCCCCGCCTTCCAAAAGAGCTTGGTAGGCTTAACCATAGCTTGACTCAACTGTTTAACTTCATAGCAAATGTCTAGTATGGTGTTCAATAAGTACATCAGTGAACCAACTAAATCCCTATAGACAGTAGCATCCACTACCTCTCCTGAAGTAGCATCCTCTTTCCTCCAATTTCCTGGAAGAGGAGTGTCCATAGGTTTGTAGCTCTCCATGTGAAACTTACCCAGTAGCTCTTTGGCATACTTGACTTGAGAAACAAAAATTTCACCATCTTGGTGCCATATTTCCAAACCAAGGAAATAATGAAGGATTCCCATGTCCTTCATTTCAAACTACCTTGCAAGATCCTCCTTGCATGAGTGTATCAGCTACTCATCACCAGTCAAAATTAGATCATCAACATAAATAACCATAATCGATAGCTTACCCTCAACCACAATCTGATACAGGTTTGCATCAACTTCACTTTTGGTGAAGCCCAATCCGGTGAAATAGTTGTCAATCCAAGTGTCCCAAGCACGAGGTTCTTGGTTCAGCCCATACATTGATCTCTTGAGTCGACAAAAATGCGACTCATTATCGAAGATCTCGAAACCTTCTAGTTGCTCTATGTACACTTCTTCCTCAATGACTCCATTGTGAAACACAATTTTCACATCCATTTGATGAATGCACCACCCCATATGCGCTGAGAGTGCAAGGATGGATCTAATGGAAGAGGTCCTTGCAAGTGGTGCAAAAGTCTCATCATAATCGATCCCCTCAATCTGTGAGAATCCTCGGGCCACAAATCTAGCCTTGTATTTCTCCACACTCCCATCAACAAATTGTTTTACCTTGTAGATCCATCTAGATCCAACCATTGATTTTTCGACCGGTCTTGGGACAATATCCCATGCACTATTATTGACAATGGAGTCATACTCCTCTACCATTGCATCAACCCAAATTTGTTTTTGCACTGCCTCCTGAAAGGAATATGGTTCAGTTACAATACATTTTCTCATAAGAGCCATGTATCTAGTAAACATGTTTAGAGACTGTCTCTGTCTGCGTTGTGAAGTAGGGGCTCCTACAGTCTCTGCATCATCAAGTATCAATCTATCAGCTTCCGTGGTGTGCCTTCTACCATTTCTGATGGATGGCTCTACATGAGTGTTTTTTTCCACTCCATGATCCTCCACATATGGCTGCTCCACATCTTGAGGCTCATCCTTAGGAACCAAGAGTTCCTCCTCTGCATGCAAATCCAGCTCCCTCTCAAGGAATAATTGCATGAATTTCTCCTCATTAAATTTTATACCCCGTCGCACAACAGTCATTCTGTTGTTTGGAAAATAAACCTGATAGTTGTGGGGATTTTCAGTGTACCCCACAAAAATCCCAATCTCAATTGTTGGTTCCAGCTTCTTCCTGGCATCTTTGGTCACATGCACATAAATAGATGAACCAAAAATCTTAAAATGTGAAAGCCTCTTCTAGTGTACTCATGCCAAGTATCCTATGAGGATAACGATTCTGCACAAATATTGTTGTGTTGCATGCTTCTACCCACAGATGCATTGATCGTCCTTGATCATGCAACATCACTCTTGTTGCATCCACAATCGTTTTGTTCTATCTTTCAGCGACCCCATTCTGCTGTGGGTTATGAGGTGCAATCAGTTCTCTCTGAATTCCTTCTTTGCTGCAGAAGTTCTTGAATTCCTTAGAGATGTACTCACCACCATTATCACTCCTAAGAGCCTTCTCTTGCTTCCCCGTGTATTTCTCCACCAGTGCTTTAAACTCAAGAAACTTTGAGAATGTCTGATCTTTATTCTGCATGAAGTAGATCCAACACTTATGAGAAAATTCATCAACAAATATCACATAGTACTTATTATTTGTTGTCGAAGCAATAAAGAATGGTCCACACACGTCTGTGTGAACTCTCTCAAGGATCCCCAAAGCTTGGTTCTTCTTCTCATGAAAGGCGGCCTTTACATATTTTCCCATAGTACATCCCTTGCATGTGTTTGACTGTGCAAGTATACCCTTAGGAAGACTCGTATAAATCTGTTGCATGACTTTCAAGGCTTCGTGATGAAGATGGCCCAATCTCTTGTGCCATAGCTCGCCATCATATCGGCTTACCACTTTGTCTGCCTTGCCCATCAATGTTGCGCATCCATCTACATCCATATTGTATAGATTATTAACTTGAATCCCAATCTTCTTGTCTTGTCCTGTTGTTTTGTGTCGCAGGAAAGCTTTTCCTTCACTGAAAACAACATCACAGCCTCTATCGTCCAACATTGCAACTGAGACTAAATTTTTCTTCAAACCTGGTACATGCATTACATATTTTAATTGAACAAGTTTACCTGACTGTCTCTGCAAGGTAATGGTACCAATCCCGGTAGCACTGTACCGCCCTTCATCACCCATTTCGATATGCATCTGGAGATCCTTCTCCTCCAAGCTACTGAAAAGTTCCTTGTCTCCCGTCATGTGAAAGGATGCACCACTATCCAAATACCACACAGATCTCAATGCACTTGAAACCATGCATGTTCTTAATGAGAACTCAAGCTCAAATTGTGAGGCCAAAGCCTCACCAGCTGCAGATCCTGAAGCCTTCTTGTTCTTCTTCTTTTGTGGATAGTTAATAGCATAATTCCCATGCTCGTGACAGTGAAAACACTTCACTGTAGACTTGTCACGCTTCTTGCCATCTTTGGACTTGGATTTGGAATGGAACTTATTTCCTTTCCCCTTCTTCGCCTTAGCAGCCAAAGCACTATCTTCTTCATCTTCATTCTTAGATGAAGATCCATCTATGGTTTCCTTCTGAACTCCTCCTGCACCAAATCTGACCACAGTCGTTCCCACTATGGCGGATTTTCCCTTCCATTGATAGAGTCTTGATAACTATACCAACTCTTGGGAAGTCCTAAGAGAGCTAAACTCACCAAATCATCATCAGCGACAGTAATGCCAACGTTACCCAGCTCATCCCGACATTGGAAAAACTTTGTTAAATATTTTGGCATGGAGCCGCCTTTCTCCATCTTGATCTTCTTGAATTTATCTTTCATTGCCAATTTCCTATGGTCACTGTTGCTCTGAAATAGATCCGTCAAAGCTTTCAACATAGCATATGGTGTCACTTTTCCATAGAGACTTGAGACACTGTGGTCTTGTACTCCCTCCAGTAGGATCATCCTCGCCTTTGCTAATTTCTTTTTCCATGCATCAATATTTGCAATATTTTTCACAGCGGGTTTAGGAACATCATTGTCAATGAATTCCTTCAAGCCATTGTCTTCGAGTACTGCCTCCATCCTGTCCTTCCAGGCAATATAGTTAGAGTTTCCCTTGAGTGCATACTCCAATATCAAGCCATTGAAAGCCATTTCGATCCTGAATCAGCTGTATCACCAAGAAATTATTCTGCAAATTTGAATTCTATTCAGTCACCGACTCAGCTCCTCCTTCACTATTGTGATTTCTTGTGCTCTGATACCATGTATAAATTATACAACAAGCATGTATATCATGGATTCAATCCGATCTAACAATGTGATAAGGCTAGATACTGAATCACTTCTACAAATCAATTGTGGAATTAAAAACACAATCGCCAATCACATGGAGCAAAGAAGAATCAATCAAACCGCATCACAAATAATTTATTGGGGAAAGCTTGTTGCTCAAAACCCCACTATCTTCTATTGTATATTTAGCATGGATACATGAAACAATTACATACAACTCTTCTCACAAGAGCCCTCCTGTACTCAGCTAACTATCTCACACTGTCCTGGATAAAACTAACCAATACTTAGCCAATTTTATGCCTCCCGACAGCCTGCCTTGCTTGCACAATTCATGTGGAATGCAATCCCTATTCCATAGGAATTTTTGCCTTCCTTGACTACGCAAATATCATGGGCAATCCCATGGGTGTTTGGTTGCATGGGTGCAACCCAATAATCCTACAACTGATAGTCAACTTCCCTTTCACCTAGATCTCAACTGGGTCTCCACTGGAACTAACATGCACGCAACTAATAATAGTAAATCCTCAGTTGCATGTGAGATCACTGATTTTGAATTAAATAATATTTAATTCACTTGATCTCTCACTAGTGTATCAAACAATTACAACTAGCACAACTGAGTTTAACTCACTTAACTATGTTAAACTAATTACAACCTGCATTAACTAATACACCATTGCACTTCAAACTCTGTTACAACTAGAATTACTCTGCATGCCTCACCAACTACCCTTAACTCGAAATTCATGAGCTAACTGAGTTTATCACACTCGGTTAACTATTACAAGTTATTTTGAGATTAGACTACATTTTATTGTCCATCTTAATTAAGGGATAACTAAAATAGACACACACCAAATTTAGCCCACACCAGTGTCAGTGCTACTATGACCTGTGGTCCCACACTAGTGTAGGTGCTGCTTGGACCTCCTCGTCCCACACTAGTGTAGGTGCTGAAATTTCTTGTTGAACTTCAACAAGAGAATACAAGGCATATGGTGTTCAATATCCCAGAGACATCCATATTGCTTCTGCATTTGGAACTGTAGCTTCTGGAACTCCTTCTTGTAATCGGGGAAGTCTTGCACGGCAGTAGCCATATCCGCCTCGACCTCCATTGTGTTTGCCTGGAAGTTTAAATTCTCTTCCCAATCCTCAATGATCTTCTTGATTTCCTCATCAGTGCCCTCTTGGTAAGCATTCACGACATCATTCATAATGTTGGTCATGGGATTTCTACCCCGAGGCTTGCCACAAGACGAGCTAGGTTGACCTTCCTCAGTGGGATTCACTTTTTTACTTCTGCAACCTTGTCAGGAAGACCTTTTCGAATTGGCCGTCGCATCACAACTCATGATTGCATAGTTCCTCTTTGGTGAAAGGCTGAGCCTCAACCTACTTAGATTCCAAATGTCGTCACAGACCTATTTACATGTCATAGTAGCAACAAAAAACCATAATTCCTGAACATGAAACTTGGGTACCTTCCATTGTTTCCAGTTCCCGTGATCTGCCCCATCCGACTCAAGCAAACAACCCAAAACCATTTGAGCCGACCCACCGATATCCCATATTAGTATTCAACCAGAGGCCTCATGATTGACCTTATACCCAAACCCTAGACACATCACAACCAAGCGCCACAAAAGGAAGCTAAGGGGGTGAGGATCTCGTAGCCCAAAAAGGGTCGGCTAGGGAGTAATTTGACACCCTTGCTCGATTAGATTAAACAACATCCCATCCTAATAGGGTTTGAAGACATAATGTATATAAACATAAAAACAAGCAAAACAATCCTGAAACCAAGCCTTGACATACTATACCTTGGGGGAAACTCCAAGGGTAATGACAGATGTGTGACCCCATTATAAATCCATATGATATAAGCAAATACCAAACCAGACCGATACAGAGACAATCCCGGGTAAAATGCAGTAGTTAAACTGAGAGACAAGCTCATACAACATGGAGGAATCCTTCACACCCTCGGACCCCAACAAATCTAAACTAAGAAGACCCATATCCTTTAACCACGAAATCCACTGCATGGAAGGAAGGGAGGGGAGGCGAGTCACATACCAGTTCTCCAATGCAAGAAGCTGACGAGAATGCACCTTCTTCGGTTGTCTTTGTCATCCACTGCACCTTTCACCATCCATAATCTTACTGATATCCAGAGTCGAGCTCTTGCCAAATTTACTCAACAGACAAACAACTAAATTCCAATGCCAACGTTTGAAATATCTGACACCTCTCGTGGATATAATTGTTGTTTGCATATGAACAACCATCGCACCATCCACTCCAAGCATGTGGAGGGTGGTGGGCTGGTACGTTGGGGTTACCCTTCATTAATTTATGGTGATGGGATTGTCAGATGGTCTACAACATGATCGTGGGATAAACATATAGCTATTAAAAATCTCTTATGCTTTTATTTTTTATTTTTTTGTATTAAATATATCTATCAATAATTTTCCATATATTTTATTACAAAAATTATAAAGTTTTTCTTAATTATCACAAAAAAAAAGTAAAAAAAGTTACATATATCTGGGATTTCTAAAAGATGATTTAAATCTAGAAGATTCTTCATATCAAGCTTGGATATGACTAACAAGACACCAACCAATAATAGACAATAAAAAAGACAATAATTATTGCAAAGAAAACTCCTTCAAGATTCAAGAATTTGAGGGAATAAATCCCTTTGACATTTGCATGATTTCCCCCCATTTGACCAAAATTGCACCATCTTCTTGTATCGATGCCTTATGGATCTTGTGGCCTATTTTTTTTGGCATCCTTCTCTTTACCGGATAAAATAGATTGATGTCTATGTATGTTTACCAAACATTTGATTTATATGGCTAAGCTAGTTTGCTAGTAAAACTTCTACAAAAAAACTGCTATTTTTTAATACAAAGAATATTGTTAGATCTAAGACTTTTGTGATCCATAATGTAGATAAATATATTTTGAATTAATCACATCATTAGGAATTGGTCGACGTTTCGAACCATCTAATGTGGTCCATCCTCAGTACAAGGTGAAGAAGGAAATCGATCTCATTGAATAAATAGTAAGGATTCGCCATTGCCCGGTGATAGCTGTTAAAACTAGCCATTAAAAACTAGCCGTTATTTAGTTAATTAGTTAGAAAATTAAAAGTTTTTTTAATTATTCAAAAATATTATTCATCAGAAGGGTCAACCTATAATATAATAATTTAGTAAAATGGTTAAATTATAAAATTAATAAGGGAGAAAGGGTAAATAATAGTATAGGGGATAATATTAAAATGATTAAATTATGAATAATATAATAATGTGGTAAAATGATTAAATTATAAAATTAATAAGGGAGAAGGGGTAAATAATAGTACAGGGAATAATATTAAAATATTGAAGTTGTTAAGAGAAATTAATGAAAAGGATATATGTAGCCCAAGGGATAATATCTAACAAGAGGAAATAGCATCAAAACATAAACTAGAGAAAAAGAAAACAAGGAAGCAAAAGGAAGAGAAAAAAATCAAAACAAAGGGACGAGAATAAAACCAAAGGAAATCAACGCATGTGGGAGGAATCACCTTGAGAGGGCCGGAGTACAACTCTTACTTAGTTTCCACCCATCATCTCTTTTGAGATTTTTAGGATGTCTCTCAATTTCAATAGCCTCCCTCAGCTTTCTATGATGGAAGTGATCCACCCTAGCAATGACTTTGGAGTCTTCAATGCATACAAGGTGACATGATTTTCGAGCATGCTCCGCAAGAGCAGAAGTGCAAGATCGACCATGCCTAATGTCTGCATCATGCTCTTGGATTCTCTGTCATATATATATATTTGATGATATATATTCCCCCATATATATATATATATATATATTCCCCTCCTCTCCGCTCTTTATAATAACTATAAATCTTCCTTTTTATATTATAGTATATTATTCATTTACCCTTTTTATTAATTTCTCTTAACAACTTCAATATTTTAATATTATTCCCTATACTATTATTTATCTCATCCCGCTTACTAATTTTATAATTTAATCATTTTAATATTATCCCCTATACTATTATTTACCTTTTCTCCCTTATTAATTTTATAATTTAATCATTTTACCATATTATTATATTATTCATAATTTAATCATTTTAATATTATCCCCTATACTAATATTTACCCTTTCTCCCTTATTAAATTTATAATTTAACCATTTTACTAAATTAATATATTATTGGTTGACCCTTTTGATGAATAATATTTTTAAATAATTAAAAAAGAACTTTTAATTTTCTAACTAATTAACTAAATAACGGCTAGTTTTAATAGCTATCACTGAGCGATGGCGCATCCTTACTATTTATTCAATGAGATCGCTTTCCTTCTTCACCTTGTCTTGAGGATTAACCACATTAGATGATTTGAAACGTCGACCAAATCCTAATGATGTGATTAATCCAAAAGACATTTATCTACAAAGAATATTCCTTATGTTTTCTTAAAATGAACCAAAAAACAACATATAAATGGAAACAATGAAAAATTAAACATTTTAAATTTTCTCTAAATAATAAAACTAAAACAAACAAAATACAACATTTAAAATTCGTATAGTCACAAAAAATGCAACATTTAAGTTTCAATATTCCAAAAATGTTTTTTTTTCCTATGATAAATACAAATTATGAAACAAGAAACTAACATTTAAATTTTATTTCAATACTCTAAAAAAGAGAATATCACTATAAAAAGAATTCTTAAAAGAAATTACAAAATAAGAAATTAATATTTAAATTTGAATATTTTAAAATTTGAAGAAATAATTCTCACATAGACAACTTTTCTTTTTATAAGGTTGTTTAAAATGATGCATGAATAAACCATTTTCAGAGTAATTCCAATACAACTATTATACAAAGCGGAAACAATAAATTTTATATTTTTTTTCTTTTAATTTTTATTTATTGGAAACAAAACAAAAAGTGAATTTCATATAAAATAGCCATAAGAAAAAAAGTTATCGAATCCAACACTATTATATCTAACTATATTAAAGTTTAGTATTATCATCGAAAAAAATTTAATAATGTTTGGGGCTACTGATTTAGATTTTATTGATACAATAAACTTAATAGTATATCTAAATATATTAGAGTTTAGTATTATTATTCAAAAATAATTAATCGAATGGTATGCAAAGTATCGATTCGCTGCTCACTTTAAAATGAGAAGCCTTCAATGTGCTTAAATTTGGACACTGTATTATCACCAGATGTATTATCCGAGCCATCGTGAGCCATTGTGGATCGATGTGCCATGGATAATGAATTCCTGGGTGTCGTAAGTACACATAAGCCCATAGTTATTCATTCGAAAAGCATTTAACCGGAAAGTGCTCGTCCGAGAAATGTGAGTAATATTCAAGGTGTGTTAGAGTGTTTTTCCTACCAACTATGCCCATATAAAACAATGGCCATGCCCTAAGCCAATGATTGGCTTAGTGGTTGGTTGTTAATATTTGACGAGCGGAGTGATGGAGGCATCTGCTAGGGCTCTGGGTCATTTAAGGGTTCTGAGACGTATATTGTTATCGATGGTTATAGTTTTGACACGGATGCAATCCTTGTTTTTTTTTATAGTTTTCGATTGTTTTTTTGCTAGCTTAGTGTAATTAGTCTAGAAAATAATGAAAATTCTGGTAAGATTATGACAAATCGGTTATAGTTGTCAAACTTTAGGATTTTTCCGTGTTCTAGGTGTTCTTGGCGGTGTTGAATCCATTTCCACCATCAAAAAAATGATTTAAATACTCTAATATTTTCATTTTTTAAAGAAAAAAAAAATTATCGGATTCCAACAAGAACATTGTCCTTTGGGGGAATTTGTGGCATCGGTAGACAAAGCCCTTTCTGCGTGGTTGCGTACCCAACTGTGCTATTTTCCTGGTGGAGCTATTTAACTGGGTTTTGGTTATATTAGGGGTTTCTAGGTCCAGATATGTTGTTTTATGCTAACTTGGTAGGATTGGTGTGGTCCTCATGACTTATGTGGATATAGTGGAATATGACTCAGTGAGCCTGAACAGGGGCTCCATTTTTGTCACAAATGGCGCAGTGGCTACAAATGGGTGTCTCCTCTCACAGTCTGCCGATTTTGTGGATGTGGATTCAAATCAGGTTGATGGGTTATCATGAAACCCTAGATGTGTGGTTTCGGGGGGTATTCAGTCCACTGCCACTTGTTTGTTTCTCACTTCGGTGTCCACTAGTGTAGGTTTATTTCCTACATCGGTGGCGTTTTCCTACATACATCAATAGGGGTTTTTTCTCATCCTTTCCCTAGTTTCTCAAATGAAGGGATTTTTGACCATCTAGACCTTTTAATGGTGGGGGTTTTCTTTTTCCTGGCTCAAGTGGTGGCTCCTCCACTTTCATATTTCCATAATAGCTAAACAACTTTGGTCATTTTGAGGGTTTCCTATCGAGGAAATATTTTAATCCTGTGGATCATTCCGTCAGGGAGGTGCCTTAAAACTCTATCAACCAGGGAGAGCATGTTGTGGAACCTCTTGTTGTTTCGGCACCGAAATTCTTAGTGCATGGGGTTTTTGGTGGTGAGATTCAAGAGGAAGGGACTACAGGTCTTCCATAAAAAAAAAAAAAATTGGGCCCTTGTCTTTGTGTGGGGGACAAGGTTGAAATGACCGATGCGGTTACTTTCGCAGAGAAGTATACTGTGGGGCATGCCTGTGGGAAGAAATTTGGTTTGAACACCATCCTGGAATGATGCGATGAATGCATCACGCCCATGGTTTATGTGGATCATGACGTTTTCTTCTAGCCATGTGTTGGATTCAGATATCTTTTAAGTTAAAGGAGTATGCGAGCAGAGTACCAAAGGATGTGTGGTCCATTAACTCCACTCTAGTTATCTTCAAGTTTTGGATTCCTCTCTTCGATGCTCGTAAGGAGGAGATGGATGAAATCCAAGTGTGGGTGCATTTTCCAGGTCTTCCATCCAACATGTGGAATTCTCAGAGCTTCAAAAACTTGGGTAACAGTTTGGGGCATTTCCTAGATGTTGATTATTTATTCCTAGAGACTCAAGATAAGTTTGTTGATAGGTTTCTGGTTTGTTTGGATTTACGCAAAAAATTGCATGCCATTATGAATTGGAAAGGGTGAAGTTCGACGCCAAGATCTTGATAATGAAGGCCTACCCTTCCATTGCAGGGGGTGTCACAAGCTTGGAAACCTGCTCAACAATTGTAATATCTCTTTCAAGGGTGTATCGAATGACGAGAATACATCAAAGAATCCCTCTATGGACAGTGGATGGGTATAGGACACTGCGACCAATGTTTCTGCCATTATGATCTTGTTGATGATTTCACTCTTGGGTCCTTTGTTGGTGCCTTCCTCAATGACATTTGCGACAAGGGTTTCAATATCACATGTGGTGTTTTTGGATCCCCATAATTCGGTCCCTCTTTCTCTACAAAATTTACATATTTGTTCTCATTTTGACTCGCTGAGTATTGATCTTCTTGTATGCTTAGAGGTGGTTATTAGGTCAAAGTATACAATAGTGAAATTACCCCCTTTACAAAATTCCCCATGGTCTATGCCTTTTGGATCATCGAAATAAAATTCTTCACGAGCCTTTGTGATCTTGGGTTTTTCAGGCACTACAAGAAAAAAGGACATTGGTGAGGGTCGAAAAATGTCACCATAAGTTCATTGGTGACGGTACAAAGAGCCTTCTTCACAAAAAAATGAATGTCACCAAAGGTGGCATCACCAAAAGTATAGGTGTTGTGGTGACATTTAAGGTTTGTCACCAATAATGGTTTATAATGACAAATAGTGATTGTCACCATTTCATATGAGAAATGGTGATGGAAATTAACCTTTTTCACCAAAAAACTGAACGTCACCAAATGTGGTGTCGCCAAAAATATAAGTGTTGTGGTGACATTCAAGGTCTGTCACGAATAATGATTATAATGATGGATAATGATAGTCACCATTCCATATGAACAACATCGATTTGTGGTGATGTTTTTTCATGGTCATCACTATTGATGCATATATATGGTGGCATTCATTGATTGTCACCATTTTATATTTTGGTGAGGGTCAAAAAATGTCACCATCAGCTCATTGGTGATGGTCAAAAGAGTCTATGTCACTAAAAATTGATCGTCACCATTCTATATAAATATCAGGGCACGATGGAATCAAACCACCAACCTACTGCTTGTAAAGAAGGTGCTCTTCCATTGAGCTAGCACCCTTTAAATAATTAGACTTTAAAGAAATAGATCTTGAAAATTTATAAATTGTAAATTCTACAACTTTCAATAAATTATAAAAATTTGTAAAGTCTTGGAAAATCTTTTACTAAACAAACAAAATAGCATTGAAGTTTCTACCTAATGGTTATGGAAGTTATGAAAATTGGGTGGAAGGAAAAATATTCATGTATAATATACTCAATATGTTCCGTTAAATACTCAATTAGAAGTGAAACTTTGATGACATTGATATCCAATAAATGACCTATAATTATCAAATATAAAATCTTCAATTACACCAAAGATTTATTCCTCACCTTGTGAATCATGTAAATATGTTGCGATGGCATAAAAATATGCCTCTAAAAGATTGATTTGCATGCCAAAAATCCAAAAACAATGAGTATATATGATGCAATTGTGAATAATGAGCTACATGCTTGAATCCTACTGCCTATGGGGTCTAGAAAACTAATTTGGAGTGCTTCTCATTATTAACTAATTAAAGATGTCAAAATACAATAATCAATAATAATGATCATGAAACGTAACCACTAAACAAATGTTAAAAATTGTAAGCACAAAGTTTGGCTAATATCTGTTACACCAACAAAATATCAAAGGGGCATTCAGACACTTCCAAATCCACAACTAGCATGAGTATCCAAATATGTATGGATACAAGGAAAACATTCTCTGCGTCTCAATGATAACTATGTCCTCCCACAAGTACTTCAAATAGCAAAGGGGTGTGAAGACAAAAACCTCAAAGAAAAAAAAACTAAAAATTACAAAAACACACTTCATCCCCCCTCTACCTTTATAGAATAGATCTAAGGGAATAAAAGAAGATCCATAGAGAATAGGATTAGAGTGAGAAAAATAAAGATGATAAGAAAAAAATACCAACAACGAAATCATCTAATTTGAACATGTTTAAAGTACATTAAACAAAGATGGCATCCATAGTACATTAAAGTGACATTAGTCAATTGGGATTGGTCAATGGTCAACTATCCATAGTGCCACCAATCTAATGAACTATGATAGGATATGTTCCCATTAATGGAGCAACATGTTTAAGGCTCACACTATTTGTTGATAACCATTGTCTTTAACTGACAACCATGCATAGTTCTAGCGCATAATTGCAAAACATGGACAAAAAAGTCAGCATAAATTCCATAAGGCCAATCTACCTTAATGGAGAAAAACAAGAAATCAAAACTTACGTACAATGTACAAACATTGAAATGATAGAAACATGAAATCAAATGTCATGATACTTCTCATCAAGGACAAACAAAACCATATCACCTGCAACAATGAATTTATAAACCTTTTTCAGAAAATGGTGCTAATACACTAACTATAGTTGGTTGGCAAAAATAAGTCAAGGATATATATAGTTGGTTGGAAAAAAATCATCCTTGAGGAAACCAGGCCTATACTAAAAAACTTAACCAGTAGAGAGTACCATTTAGATAGGGATTTTGTCATGTGGCGGGTCACCTTCTCTTAATCCAATATTTGAGGAAATAACCAACCAATTGAGGGTACACAATTGTTTTTTATTTAACTATATTAAATAGATCATCAAGAAACTTAAAGATTTTCCTACATCCAACCCATGTATCTTTGCCAATAGTTCTTGAACCTTAAAATAATCAAGAAAATAAGCCAATTTGATTAGACAAGAAATTTTTTAAGAGCCTACCTCATTGGGGGTATAAATGGGAAACCAGTGTTGCATAAAAAGACCATTATTCTTCAAGAACCATGACACCCCCATTAAACTCATTTAAGATACTCCTGTAGTTGAAATTCCAAGCTGCAAATGCTTTCCCTTTATGTTCAAAGAGAAATCCTCCCTTTACAACTCTTTTTTGTGGTAGATATGCATCTCATCATTCCATTGCATAAGGCAGAAAGTTCATTGCATTGAACTTTCCAATTAATGTTCTTTCATGTGCATACATGCAAATAGTATCTCCTCAACTGAGACCTCCAACATGATTAACACACTAAGGTCATAGATTTTCCTACGGAGACTTGATATCTTATCCAAGATGATACAATATTGGTTTAGAGGTGTCATTGGATACTAAACTGGATCTTTTATTGGAAATTTTCCAGAAGCAAAGAATTCCTTCAGGCTTAGGTAATATTGACCTATTTTTTTTCAAGTAATCCCAATTATTGTTGTCTATTACATATCTACACCTTCTAGTGCGCACCTACCTCCTAAAGTGATCTATTAGTATGATGAGTTAATTAGACAAAGAAAACTAAGATGAAAATAAAGAATTTGAGATTACTCTACATCCCCCCTAGGCCCCACCCACTCACATAGCAAAACTAAAGCATAATAAAAACATAAACAACTATGTGCCACATATCTGTGGTTCTAACTTATAATTTTGTATATTGAATTTAACTTGAAGGCATCTTTAAAAAACCTTTGAGATAGTATATATTATGCGTTGAGAAAACCTGTTGACCAGCTTCTAGACAATATACTATAATCTTTCTTTCAACTTTCCTTTTACTACAGAAAAAAGGGAGATGTAGGGAAACCATAGTTTTGCAATTTCTACTAAATCTTTGCAACGTCATATAGATGTTCCCCTCATTATTCGTTTCTAGAAATATAATCGTCAAGCATTACCAAAAACGATAGTTTCAAGCATTTTAACTATATACTTCTTTGAAGTAAATTTAAAAAATATAGATGTTACTCATTCTATTAGACGGGTGAACAACAAATTTAGTATTATTTTATCTATACTTAAGTAGACGTTCTTCTAATTTTTAACAATGCATTCATAGAATATTGCCATCAGTGAAATTTTAGAGATGCTCCCAAGTTTCCTACCAATGTAGAGAAACAAGTATTTTCATGGATAAAGGTATTTGATTTGGGCTTCCATATCATGAGTGAATGATTGTGGCATGGCTGAGAGTCTCAAGTTTCACGAACAATAATATACTTGTTAGCATGTTTAGTTGAAGATCACTCCTCAATCATACATGTCATGTTGCAGGAAAACAAATTCCATTGTGTTAGCACTGGAATCAACACTTGGATGGTGACAAGCACCTGACCAGGCACATCTTAAGCTCAACAGCTTTTCTTATGACTTGATTGAGTTTTTTTGGAAAGTGGTTGAAATCACACACACCGAAGGGGGTTTTGAACAAATAAGAATCTCTCACACATATGAGGGCACTGGTGCATAATGTGGTAGCAAGGTTGGGTTTGTAGCTTAATGGTTAGAAAAATGGAAGATAAACAATAGATGTGTAAAACAAAAGTCCATTGTTAAGAGGAAAGGGTGACACAAATTCTAGACCTGAAATGTATAGTGAAAGAATGCTTTAAAATACTTACAAGAGTCTCACTCTACATTTTAAGAATCCAATTACAAAGAATTCTTCCAACTAACATGACCTCATTAATCAGGAATGCTTGATAAATCAAAACTGACAAAAACAAATTAATCATGTATGCTAGATCAAAAGACTTATAAGAGTATGAAACATGATTTAATTCAACCTCAAGGAATTCTTATTAATTGTCTTCAATTCATAATGAATCGGGAATGCTTGATAAAACAAGACTTACAAAAACATATTAATATGTCATGAAGGTTCACAATGCTGATAAAAACATGAGATAGAACTGTGTAATTCATAATCTAGAATGAAACAGTAAATTATGGAAACATAAGAAGATAAACAATATATACGCCATACAATTTGTGAGTCCTCAAGAGTGCTTCTCGATATATTATATGTTCAGAAATGTACAACACAGTATGTAATGAAAATAGACAACCAATGAACCCTTTCTTCCTTGCCTTACATAGTATATATACAAAAAATGAGTTATGTTAAAGCCTCCATAAAAAGTGAAATTATGTTTTAGAGAGTTTATTACAATCCTCTACATATAGTAGGGCTTATCTCAAACATAAAAAATTTTAGACTGAAATACAACTGAAGACAGAACATGATAGTATGGAGCTCAAAGTGGCTAAGTTGAGGTGGTTGAGTGCTCCTCGTTTCTTAGAAAAACTGTCTCCACAAAAAGTGCAACTCCCAACTGAAAAGGACACCTAGACCCTTATTTGCAAAAGTGTAGGAGTAATCAACTGTAATGACACCTGTAAGATAGTTTGATTAGATGACACTTGGAAAAATACCATTACCATTGAGGCTACATTCACTTTATCATCATTTAGTGTCATTCTTTTGAAAACAAAACCAAAAAGCAACCTTTTCTCCTCCTTATACAAAATCCGAAAATAATAACTACTTTTCTGAAAAGGGTAGCTATATCTGAAAAATACAGTGTATAAGCCAAAAATGACATGATTCTTCAGATTTTCATGGTTCTGTACATCAGAGATCTAGTATAGAAGAAAAAATCTTGATAGCTTCTACCTTGGTTACCCTCTTTTTTGGCTTTCTCTTCTGTACTTGATTTTTCTGCTGATTCTTCTTCTTCCTTGGTTCATTTTCTGGGCTTTCATCTATGTTTATTATTTCATCCATGAGAGCAGGGTTGGCTATGATTTTTATTTCTATTCTGAGTTTTTTCTTTGTTCTAGTGTGAGGCCTTTGAATGTATGGGTTTGGAATGTATGAAGGCCTCTTTCTCCCATGTATAACTCTGCTTGATTGTCCTTCTTCCAACTCTGGCCCACTGAACTCTATTTCACTACTATCCTCCTCAAAAGATGAATATGATTGGATTATATCTTTCTTCTTCCCTTTGGCTGAAGAACTAATAGATGAGTAAAGTTGAGCTATGGTAGGTTATTCTACTGTAATGATCTCTGAAACTTTGCTTTTCCCCTTTTTGAATGAGGAAAAGACTTGTGCAAGTGTAGGCTCCTCTGGTGTTGGAGTAGCATTATTTTCTTGATTCTCCTCTCTAGCATCTATAACAGGGCTTGGTGTCAATATTTCAGGGATGACTTCCACTGAAGGTCCCTCTGTCATAATAAGTTTTCTCTCGCGTTTACCCTTTGAAGAAGAAGCTACCTCTTCCTGTCTCTTGGGCATTGTATTTTTTTGAGGGAGGGTAGCTTTTGTTTAAGTTTGTTTGCATGCTCCTGCCTTAAAGACCCAAAGATCTGTGGCACCTTAGGTGATATTCTAGTGTAAACTTCCTTGGTTGGTTGCATTGTTGGTATAGGAGTGATGGTTGGTGTAGGAGTGGTGGTTTTAACTCTAGCTTTCCTAGTTGAGTTCCTAGTCTGTCTACTAGATGATATTGAAGACGGACCAGCTTGTGAAGGAGTCAATGTAGGTGTAGGGCTTGACTGTTTCTCTTGGATATTTAGCCTTCTAGGCCTTCTACCCATCTCCTTGAGTTAATACTGCTAAATCCCTCATCTGCTAAAAACTTTTCACATGTGGTTCTTTTCTTTCTCAGATGATAAACCACCAGTATTTTGATCAAACCTTTGTGATAGAGATTATCACGAAGAGAAATTCTGGGGTTCTCTGTAGTTTTTGGGACATTGAAAATAGAGATTTCGAAGGAAAAATGGCAGATTCATACGTTTAGAGCCCGAGATATGAGCTAGAAACCTCATCCAGTATTTATGCACAGTAGAAAACCTACCCTCACAAGTTATATAACGTTGCATAGTAGTAATGACATATTTCCACTCAGGCCTAAAATACGAAATATGAATAGTAGGGGTCCAACCAATATTTTCATGTTCAAGATTTAAATATGGATTCAAATCATCTTTAAGCATAATTTTGTTCTTGTGCCAGGACCCACATGTAGATGATATTTGGGTAGCCCTTGCAATGATAGTCTATATGATCCTGAAGGTGAGAGACCCCATCTTGACCTGTTCTCCATCAAATGTCTTAGAAAATTCCTGAGCCACTACCACATTTTCATCTAAAAACTTACCACCCTGCTACTTTGAACTGAGGCTTAGCATGATGGTCAACAAAATGGGTATTGGTTGGTTCTTAATGGTTCACATTGCCACCCTTGCCCATCTTGTTAATAGTTAACCTAACCACTAATGCACACCTGTAAGACAACGAATAAAAATCCTCCACGAAGCCCCAACTGTTGGCACAAGGTAATAAACTATTTTTTCTAGAAGATCACAACAGTTTTTTGTAGCTTTCACGAGGGTAAACGGTTTTTGTAGCTCTACATTCCCTAAATCACGGTGAGAGGGAATGACACGAAAACAAAATGATTTAAATATGCTTCCAACTCAACCCACCGAACATTTCACTCCATCACATTTTTTATGAATAGCTACTCGTACTTCAACTTTAATACATTTCACTTTAATGAGTAGCATTAGATTTGACTAGTCTTAGCAAATAAATAGCCAACCTTTTTAATGAATCCTCCAATGAGAAATAACTGCCTTTCAGGGAAGTAACACCTCTTGTTTTAACAGACCTTCAATATTCAAAGAGAAATGTTTGTTTCACTTGTGTAATGCTTCTTTTATCTCCTTGTACAAATTTTGCAGGTAATAGCTACATTTTTTAAAAAGGCATCTATTCTTGTGTTGCTTGTAAACCCAGATATTTTGAAGAAAATAGATGCCTCCCTAGGAAAAGTAGTTATTCCTGTGTTATTCCTAACACAACTGATGACTCTGACATTTCATCTTTAACCTTGGATAGAAATATCATGGTGAATGAATAAGACTTCTCAAGCTAAACCCATGACCTTAACTACTCAAATCAGTTATAAGACTTATCAAAAGAAAATTTACCCTAATAATTCTATGACACAAACATGACTCAAAATTATTTTGGATTTTGGTTAAAAAATGATAAAAAAAACTAATACATTTTAACCCTCTAGGGCTCTCTACCATAGGTTAGGAGACGACAGAGGATCAAAGACACAACTTATAATGATGACCAGACTTTGAATTTTTTTGAAAAATTGCAGTGCTAACAGTGGCTCCTATTGGGGATGAAGTCCTCTCTGTGAGGCTTTAAGGATTTTAGATTCAATGCCTTAAACTCTCGGGACTTTTAAATTCTAGAAGCTAATGAAAAAAACTGACTTTTATTGACTGAACTGAAAACTAACTCTATTTACAGACACAACTATCATTGGCCATGGAGTTTTATTGAAACAACACTCCGAATATTTACAATGGAAAGGCTGACTGACTCAACAAAAAAAGAAATTTTTGAGATAATAACCATTGACTGGACCTCCAGTTAGTTGATCATTATCTAAATGCTTTAGCAGAAATGTAATATTTTCCAGAACTTGAGCAATTTTGAATGGCCCAAACCACAAGTTTTCAAACTTACTATGCTTTCCATTATCTTCTCTTCTTGCATCCCAACGCAATACCAAATCATCTTCTTGGAATACCTGTTGTTTTTCTCTTTTTTCAAAGACAACATTTACTTTTTCTTTATACTTCTATGATTTGTCCATTAGGGATTCCCGGATTTGATGAGCTTCTATCAGTTGCACCATCCTTCTCTAAATGGGATTTGAATTATCAGTTTCATCTTGTAAAAACTTCATAACAAGAAGGGCCAACTGTAATGGCATTACAGCATCAGCACCATAAACAAGTTGAAAGGGAGAAACTCCAATTGATCTTTTGCTACTCACTCTATCTTCCCAAAGAGCATGAACTAGCTGAGTATCCCAATTTATTTTGTTTTTTGTCATCATCTTCTTTATTATTCTTACCAGGCTTTTATTTGATGACTCTGCTATCCCATTACCTTGGGGGTAATAAGGTGTAGAATGATTCAAATCAATGTTATACTTTTTACAGAAATTTTTCATCTTGGTAGATTTAAAAGCCATTGGATTTTCAATCACCATCTTTTAAGGGTAGCCAAATCTAGACATAATATTTTCCAACAGAAATTTAATTATTACTGTGTCAGTGGTGTTTATGGTTGGAATGGATTCAATCCACTTGGTGAAATAGTCTGTGGCTATAAGAATCCACCTATGCTACCCTGATGATGGTGGATGAATCTCACCAATGAAATCCAGCCCTCACTGTTGGAAAGGAGCATCTGCTGAAATGAGAATGAGAGGTAGTGGGAGCAGCTTCTGCTTATTGGAAAACTTTTGGCACTCAGTGCATGCTCTGACTTTAGCAAAAACATCAGAGAAAATATTTGGCCAATAATATCCAACTCTTAGAATGTTGTTTGTGCTAGCTTTCGAATATAAGTGTCCACCACACACCCCTACATGTATATCTGACATGACTTAATTCTGAGCTTTAGCTTCATTTGCAAATCCCAACAAAACTTTTATAGGGTCTTTCCAATAAAGATGATTTTCCACTATGCAATAATTGACAACCTTCAGTTTAAAAGCCCTTCTCTTATGTTTTTCCATTTCTGGAGAACAAATGAGATTTAAAAAAAAAGTACACTATATCCTTATACCAGTTGGAATAAAAGAGTTCAGGATAATCAGATATACCTTCTTTATCTGTTTCTTCAGCTACCTCCATGTTCATATTTAGAACTTTGCAATTTGATTCTGCCATCAAGCGGGGTAAGCCCTGTCCCTTTATCAACCTAGTAGGTTTGATTTCAATGTCAAATTCTAGAATCTTTGTTAACCATCTTCCCCTCTTGCCATCTGTGTCTTGCTGCAAAAATACATCCTTGACAACAATATTTGGCACAAGAGAAATGAATTTATAATGTAGAACATAAACTCAAAAATACTTCAAACCCTTTACCAATGCATCTGCCTATTTTTCAACCAAGATGTACTTTAACTCAGCATCTCTTAATGTATAGCTGAAAAAATAAATTGGTTGCTGCAAGCCTTCCTTGTTCTTTCGAAGTAAAATTGTTGCAATATTTTCCTCAGAAGCATATGAAAAATTCAGAAAATCCTTCTCAAAGTCAGGGTTTATTAACATCGAGGCTCCAGTCAAGACAGATTTGATTGCTAAGAAAGAGTTTTTTGCTTCATTTTTCCACCTGAACTCTGCATCTTTCTTCAACAAGACATTTATATGTTTAATTAATTCTGCAAAATTTGGAACAAAACGCCTCAAAAAATTAATTTTACCCAAAAATGACTGTAACTCTTTCTTATTTCTAGGCAAACCAATTTTTTGTATAGCTTCAACTCTCCTTGGATCAATGCAAATACCATTTTCTGTTACGATATGCCCCAACATTTTTCCTTCTTGAACAGTAAAGCATGAATTCTTTGGGTTTAAAGACAAACCAAATTTTCTACACTTATCAAACACTTGTTGCAAATGTTTTAAATGATCATGATCAAATTTTGAAAAGAATATTATGACATCCAAATAAATGACTACAAATTTGTCTTTTCTCCTGAAAAGGCAATGTCCATTTTCCGCTGAAATGTTGCACCTGCATTCATTAAACCGAAAGGCATATTATTGTACATAAAAGGTCCTGAGGGTGTATGAAAGTCATTTTCTCCCAATCTTGTTTGTCAACTGAAATTTGATTGTATCCTGAAAAACCATCTATCAATGACAAACTCTTTGAGCCTACAACCTTCTACAAAATATGATCCATTTTGGGTAAAGGATAGTTATCCTTCAGCGAATACCGGTTCAAATTGCGAAAATCAACACAAATTCTAATTTCGCCATTCTTATTTCGAATCGGGACTATATTAGCTACCCAATTGGAAAATCTTAAAGGCAGAGTTATTTTGGCTTCCCACATTTTTCTGATTTCTTTTTCAATGATAGGGAGTAGCATAAGATTAATATGTCTTATCTTGTGTGCCACAGGCTTTGCTTCTGATTTAAGAGGGATTTTATGCTCCATTATACTTTTGTCATATGTCTTCAAATAATTGTAGGACCAAGCAAAGATGTCGGCATACTGCTTCAACAACTTGACATATTTAGTTCTAGTTTCTTAAGGAAGAAATTTAGAAACTTTAACATATTTAGGCTGATTTTCAGTGCCAATATTGTAGTCAACTATACTCCCTTCATCTGTCTTACTATCGGGCTTTAAAAATACATCATTATTGTCAAACAACCTCTCCAAAGGAACCAAGCCTTTAGGAATGAAGTTTGTTTTTAGATCAATAATGTATTTTACAACTATAGTCTTTTTGAATGGCTTGTTGTTCTGACTTTGAGTTGTGTCTTGTTCATTGTCAATTTGAATGTCTGAGAAATCCTCCACGCATTCCAAGAATTTCTAAATTTCTTTATCATCTTCAAATACTTGCTAGTATTTGATATTGTCAGGAATGGAAGGTCTGTTTTTAATCTGAACATCATATGTTGCTTTAACATCAAGAGGAACCTTAAAATTGTAGAAATTATATGCACTAAGCATGCATATGTCCAAGATCCACCTGATCTCACACTATTTAACTTTAGGCAAGATACTGAATCTATTCCACTTGTTATTCTTTTGCGGAAAAATTAATTGCACACACATGTGAAGCATAAACAAAAATATCAATTGCACATAACACAGTTTTTAACCAGAAAAGCCTGAAGCTAAAAACCCCAACTATATATTATGTAACATGGATATCATATGACAATCTCATACAAGCATACAAAGCTTATCACAAGCTCTCAGTACAATACAATCGTCATACACTATACAGGCCTAATCTTGAAAATCCATGCACCGATCTTTGCCACCTGCTAGCCTGCCTCCACTGCGCAATCTCTGTTGAAGAATAGATCTGAATGAATTCGAATTACTCTTGGATTGACTGCGCAATCCCCATTGGCATCTCCAATGAGTGTTGGATGCAATCAATGCATCACTAATAGTCACAACATATAGTCTATCTTGCCCTTTCACCTATCTCTCTGCTAGTCTCCACTGAAACTGCCATGCACTGTAGTTAACTTATGTATTGTTCAGTTGATTGAATATTTATTATTTGTGAATTAATTAACTAATTAATTCAATCCACTCTCACTAGTGCATCATTCAGTTAGACTAGATACAACTAGCTCAACCGAGTCTAACTGAGTTAAACTAAATACAACTCCATAACTACTTCTTCCAACTGTGTCATAACTCTCCCACTTGAGTTCTAACTGAATCCTCCATGCATTAGCTCCAGTAAACCCTCAGGAATAGCATAATTCCTTCTGTTAGCTACTATGCCACATCTGTGCACTGAACTGAAGTGCTCCAAGAGAATAAGTTGTTGTTTAGAATCTGATTATTATTAAGAGCTAATAATAATCGACATGCATCTATTTTTAGATTGACGATCTATAAATAGACTTCGACCAATATTCTAAAAATATAATTTCATCCATTTTTCTATCTTGATCAACCATCCACAAATAGCATCCTGCAACTTCTGAAATATGATCGACATGTCTAAAAATAGACATAGTCTAAAAATAGACTTGCGCCAAAAATAGCCCACGGGCCCACTTAGTGAAGGCGACTCTTTTCACTAAGCTCATCATCGTGTTGAATCTCAACACTCCCTCTCAACAAGATGGGGATTATCCTTCACCCCGATCCTGCCTCTATGGTATTCGAATTTGCTCCTGGTGAGCGCCTTCGTCAGAATATCTGCATCCTGATCCTCTGTAGGAATGTACTGAAGCAACATGATCTTCCACTACACACAATCTCTGATATGATGATACCGGATATCAATATGTTTAGATCTATCATGAAACACAGGATTAGCCGAGAGTTTAATGCAACTCTGATTATCACAATGAATCACCGTGGGATCTAAATGTGAACCGAACAAACCAACCAAAATCTTCCTCATCTAGATAGCCTCACATGCAGATAAAATTGTTGCCATGTATTCTGCTTCCGCTGAACTAAGTGCCACAGATATTTGTTTCCTGTTGTACCAAGAAAATTTCGTAGATCCGATACTGAAAATCCCCCCTGATGTGCACTTTCTGTCTGTTGGGCTTCCTGCCCAATCTGCATCCGTGAAGCCATGCAACTTCACCTCATTCGTCTGTCTGTATCATAAACCATACTCAGATGTGCCCCTGAGATATCTCAGGACATGCTTGCCCACCTTCCAAAAGAGCTTGGTAGGCTTAACCATCGCTTGTGAAAGCTGGTTCACCGCATAGCATATGTCCGGTCTTGTATTGAAAAAATACATGAGCGAACCCACCAACTATCGATAAATAGTGGCATCCACTACCTCTACCGATGTAGCATCCTCTTTCTTCCAATTTCCTGGAAGAGGAGTGTCGATACGCTTGCAGCCTTGCATGTGAAACTTCTCCAGTATCTCCCGGGCATACTTGCCTTGGGACACAAACAGTTCACCTTACCGCTACCATATTTCCAATCCAAGGAAATAATGGAGGAGGCCTAAATCCTTCATCTCAAACTCCTTTGCAAGATCAACCTTGCATGAGTGTATCAACTGCTCATCACCTGTTAGTATCAAATCATCAACATAAAGGACAATGTTCAAAAGCTTACCCTCAACCACAATCTAGTATAGGTTTGCATCTGCCTCACTCTTGGTGAAGCCAAGTCCAGTGAAATAGCTGTCGATCTGAGTGTACCAAGCATGGGGTGCTTGTTTCAGCCCATACAACGCTCTTTTGAGCCTGCACACATGCGACTCGCTGCTGAAGATCTCAAATCCTTTAGGTTGCTCAATGTACACCTCTTCCTCAATGATCCCATTAAGGAACACAATCTTCACATCCATCTGATGAATGTGCCAACCCATCTGCACTAAGAGAGCAAGGATGGTCTGTATGGAAGAATACCGTGCGACAGGTGCAAAGGTTTCTTCATAGGCAATCCCCTCAATCTGTGAGAAGCCCCGGGTAACAAATCTTGCCTTATACTTCTCGACACTCCCATCAGCAACTTGCTTTACCTTGTAGATCCATCTTGATCCTACAACTGATTTTCCCACCGGCCTTGAAACAATATCCCAAGCACTGTTTCTGAAAATGGAGTCATACTCCTCCACCATGGCATCTACCCATGTGGGCTCCTGCGCTGCTTCTTCAAAATAAAATGGCTCTGTCACAATACACTTGCTCATAAGAGCCATGTATCCAGTATATTGATCAGGTGACTGTCTCTGTCTGCGCTGTGATGTAGGGACTCCTACATTCTGTGCCGCATCCATCTTCAGTCTCTCAGCTTCTGTGGTACGCTTTTTGCCTTGTATAATGTTTGGTTCTACATGAGTGGACTCCTCCACTCCATGAATCTCCTCCTGTGGCTGATCCACATCCAGAGGCTCATCTTTGGGAACAAGAAGTTCCTCTTTTGCATGCAAGTGTAGCTCCCTCTCAAGCGACAACTTCATGGATTTCACCTCATTGAATTTTATATCTCGTCGCATAACAATCATCCGATTGTTTGGCAAATACACACGATAGTTATGGGGTGTTTCTGTGTACCCCAAAAATATCCCAACTTCTGCAGTCGGCTCTAGCTTCTTCCTGGCGTGTAGAAATTTTCTGAATAATGATTAATTATCCACCAAGACTATCCTGATCACATATAATTCGAATTTATATGCAACACATAATCTCTTCCACTCAGATCATCAAACATGCGGAAATAAAATCAAGCGTTAACACATCAAATCATCATACACATTAACACAGTATGTATGGGGAAAGCTTATAGCTGAAAACCCCGCAGCTATTGTGTATATTATAATGGAGAAATCAAGTAACAAACTCAGTATAATACTCCTCACAAGTACTCAGTACTTTCTCATACAGTTACCCACAATCTAGCTCAGTTTTGAACAGGTTACTGGTTCAAAACTCACCGCCAATTGCCTTGCCTCTATTGCGCAATCCAGGCCTGTCTATATAGAGATCCAAGGTTCGAATCTCCTTGGCTTGACTGCGCAATTTTCATGGAAAAATCCTCCAAGTGTGGTGCAAATCTCATGCACAACTAATGTCGCCACTGATAGCTAACTGCACCCTTTCATCTACCTCTTTCACTGGTCTCCACTGAACTGATCATGCACTGTAGTGAACTGATGTGTTCTTGAGTTGAATAATGAGTTACTAAGTAATGAATTAAATAATATTTAATTCACTCCACTCATAACTAATTGATTAGCTAGTTAAACTAATCTCAACTAGTTCAACTAAAATAAACAGAATACAACTCCACTAGCTGTCTCATTAACTCCACCAAACTTCTGCCACTGAAGTCAACCATGCATGATGCCATCAAACCCTTGGGAATAGCGTAATTCCTCTGTCAGATGCATGAGCCACTTCTGTAGCTCGAACTGAAGTGCTTCAAGAGAGTAAACTGCTGTTTAGAGTCCAAATATTATTAAGGGTAAATAATATTTGACTTCCCTATTTTTAGGAGAGGCAGTCTAAAAATAGCCTTCGACCTCTTTGACCTAAAAATAGAGTCTCATCTATTTTTACCAACATGACCAATGCTCCAAGAATCTCAAACTGGAATCCCCGAACCATGCTCCATATGTCTAAAAATAGACATAGTCTAAAAATAGATTTTGCGCCAGAATTTGCCTGCGGGCCCACTTAGTGAAGGCGACTTCATTTCACTAAGTTCCATCATCTTGCTGCATTCTCAACACTCCCTCTCAGCAAGATATGGATTATCTGCAATCCCTATCCTGCCTCTGTGGAATTCGAACTTGCTCCTGGTGAGCGCCTTCGTCAGGATGTCGGCATCCTGATCCTCCGTGGGAACATATGAAAGCATCATGATTCTCCGCTGAACACAATCTCTGATATGATGATACCTGATGTCGATGTGTTTGGATCTATCATGAAATACTGGATTAGCCGAGAGTTTAATGCAACTCTGGTTATCACAGTAGATCACTGTAGGCTCCAAATGCAACCTGAACAATCCTGTGAGGATCTTCCTCATCCAAATAGCCTCGCATGCAGCCAAACTAGCTGCCATGTACTCGGCCTCTGCTGAACTGAGTGCCACGGATCTCTGCTTCCTGCTGTACCAGGAAACTGCTGTCGACCCAATGCTGAAAACTCCTCCAGAAGTGCTCTTCCGGTCCGTTGGACTCCCTGCCCAATCTGCATCAGTGAAGCCAGAAAGCTTCACTCCATCCTCCTGTCTGTACCATAGACCATATCCCGATGTGCCTCTGATATAGCGCAATACATGCTTGCCCGCCTTCCAAAAGAGCTTGGTAGGCTTAAACATAGCTTGCGAAAGCTGGTTAACTGCATAGCATATATCGGGTCGTGTATTGACCAGATACATAAGCGACCCCACCAACTGTCGATAGACAATGGCATCCACTACCTCTGCTGAAGTAGCATCCTCCTTCCTCCAACCACCAGGAAGAGGAGTGTCAACAGGCTTGCAGCCTTGCATGTTGAACCTCTCCAGAATCTCCCGGGCATACTTGCCCCGAGAAACAAACAGTCCTCCGCTGCGCTGCCAAATCTCCAATCCCAGGAAATAATGAAGGATGCCCAAGTCCTTCATCTCAAACTCTCGTGCAAGATCCTCCTTGCATGAAAGTATCAACTGCTCATCGCCAGTCAAAATAAGATCATCTACATACAGTACGATGATCAACAGCTTCCCCTCCACCACAATCTGGTACAGGTTTGGATCTGCCTCACTCTTGGAGAATCCAAGCCCGGTGAAGTAGCTGTCTATTCGAGTGTACCAAGCACGAGGTGCTTGCTTCAGCCCGTACAGTGCTCTCTTGAGTCGGCACACATGCGACTCACTGCTGAAGATCTCAAAACCTTCAGGCTGCTCTATGTACACCTCCTCCTCAATAACTCCATTGAGGAACGCAGTCTTCACATCCATCCGATGAATGTGCCACCCCATCTGCGCTGAGAGAGCAAGGATCGTCCGTATGGAAGAGTACCTTGCGACAGGTGCAAAAGTCTCCTCATAGTCAATCCCCTCGATCTGTGAGAAGCCACGGGCGACAAATCTCGCCTCGTACTTCTCCACACTCCCGTCAGCCGCCTGCTTCACTTTGTAGATCCATCGCGAACCTACAACTGATTTCCCAACCGGTCTTGGGACAATCTCCCATGCACTGTTCCTGATGATCGAATCATATTCTTTGATCATGGCATCAACCCATGCGGGTTCCTCCACAGCTTCCTCAAAAGAGGATGGCTCCGTCACAACACATTGACTCACAAGAGCCATGTATCCAGTGTACCGATCCGGTGACTGCCTCTCTCTGCGCTGTGCTGTAGGTGGTCCTACAACCTTCTCTGCATCCCGAGCCAGTCGCTCAACTTTTGTAGTGCGCATGCGCCCTCTGATGGTTGGCGCTGCCTGGGTGGTTTCTTCCACCTCCTGAACCTCCTCTTGTGGCTGATCCACATCCGGAAGCTCCTCCTTAGGAACTACCAGCTCCTCATCTGCATGCAAGTGTAGCTCCCTCTCAAGCGAACATCGATGATTTCTCCTCCGTGGGCCTTTATATCCTTATTACACTGCTGGCCTTATTTGTTCAAAAATACACCCGGTAATTGTGAGGTGTATCAGTGTACCCCACAAATATTCCAACCTCAGCAGTTGGATCCAGCTTCCTTCTCGCATCCTTCGTCACATGCATGTAGACAGGGGAACCAAAAATCCGCAAATGGGAAATATCAGGCCTCTTGCCAGAATAAGCCTCCTCCGGTGTACTCATGCCAAGAACCTTGTGAGGACAACGGTTCTGCACATACACTGTTGTATTGCATGCCTCAGCCCACAAGTGAAGGGGTAGGCCCTGATCATGCAACATCGCTCGTGCAACACCCACGATCGTTTTGTTCTTCCGCTCAGCCACCCCGTTCTGCTGTGGGTTATGGGGTGCGATGAGCTCTCTCCGAATCCCTTCTGCGCTGCAGAACTCCTTGAATTCAGCCGAGATGAATTCACCACCATTATCACTCCTTAGAGCAATCACCTTCTTCCTCGAATCCTTCTCGACCAGTGCTTTAAACTCACAGAACTTCGCGAATGTATCGCTCTTCTTCTGCATGAAGAAGATCCAGCACTTTCGAGAGAAATCATCAACAAGGATTACATAATACCTGTGCTTTGCTGTCGAAGCAACTGAGAAAGGACCACACACGTCTGTGTGAACTCTCTCAAGGATCGTCGTGGCGCGACTATCCTTTTCGTGAAAGGTGGCTTTCACATACTTCCCTAAAGTACACGCCTTGCACTGATCTGACTGCGCAAGGGTGCCCTTAGGAAGCCCAGTAGAAATCTGCTGCAGAATCTTCAAAGCTCCATGGTGAAGGTGGCCCAATCTCCTGTGCCACAGTTCGCCCTCATCATCCCCGCTCACCACTTCTCCCGCCTTGCATGCCATAGCTGCGCAGCCATCTACCTGCAACTGATAAATGTTCTTAGTTCGAATCCCTATCTTCCGGGTCTCTCCAGTAGCCTTACTGCGCAGGAAGGATTTTCCTTCGCTGAAGACCACATCATACCCCTTATCCTCCAACATCGCCATAGAAATTAGGTTCTTCTTCAATCCAGGTACATGCATGACATCCTTTCTGATGGTCACTGCATCTTCCAAAAGATAGTAAACACACACGCGCTTCACTGATTTGACGCATTTATCGCTGAGTCTCTGAGTAACACCAAATCTTTATCTCCATCTCCAGATAAATTTTATTTCCATAGCAGAAAGATGACGCCTCTTTCCAATATTGTATCATCCCAAAGATAATCTGAAACCATGCTGATCAGTGTTCAACTTCTAACTGTGAAGCAGTTTTCTCCATCTATCTTCCTGTTGTTTTCTTTCTGATGTTCAGAAATAAAATCCAGACTATACATGAACTTATTTCATTTTACCATATCCTGCTTTTTCCTTTAAAATCAATGAGGTTTTTCTTATCCTTCCTTCTGCTGGTCACTTTCCAAGCAGTCTTTTCATCGCCCTTGAGAAGATCCATCTCGAGTATGTGATGTTATCTCCTCCTGCATGAGATCCGCCCAAAGGCGCTCCCATCCCGGCAGCTTCTCCCGACCATCGACACTATCTTGATATGAGTGCCAAGCCTTCGGAAGACCAAGGAGAGCCAGGTCGACCATGTCCTCTTCATCGACAGTAACTCCCACACTTCCCAGCTCATCTCCGCATTGAGTGAACTTCGTGAGGTATTTGGCGATACTGTCGCCCTTCTCCATCTTGATGTTCCTGAGCTTATCTTTGAGTGCCAGCTTCCTTTGGTCACTCTTACTCTGGAATATATCCGTCAAAGCTTTCCACATTAAATATGGAGTAGCCTTTCCATGCAGGCTGGATACAATATGATCCTTGACGCCCTCCAACAGGATCCTTCGACACTTCGCCATCTTCTTTTGCCATACTTCGACTTCAGCAGGATCAGTGGGCTTTTGGACATCCGTATCTACGAACTCCTTCAGACCATTATCTTCTAATACTGCTTCCATGCGATGCTTCCATGCAACATAATTCGAACTGCCTTCAAGAGCATATTCGAGTCGCAAACCGTTGAAAGACATTTTCAACACTGGCACCAAGAAAACAAAACTGCTGCAAAATTATAATTCCACCTCAAAGCTTAACCACTCTAGATCTGTGAGAACAAATTATTTCTAGCACAAAGATTGACTGCAAGGGGCGTTTACCAGACCTTTCACTTTCCGAAGAAAGATGAATCCGGAGGCTACCTGGCCCGCATGCAGACTCTGTCTACCGAAATAAGTTTGTAATCACTGTGATGATCAATCTGAACTTCAATAGCTCCGATACCATGTAGAAATTTGCCGAATAATGATTAATTATCCACCGAGACTATCCTGATCACATACAATTCGAATTTATATGCAACACATAATCTCTTCCACTCAGATCATCACACATGCGGAAATAAAATCAAGCGATAACACATCAAATCATCATACACATTAACACAGTATGTATGGGGAAAGCTTATAGCTGAAAACCCCGCAGTTATTGTGTATATTATAATGGAGAAATCAAGTAACCAACTCAGTACAATACTCCTCACAAGTACTCAGTACTTTCTCATACAGTTACCCACAATCTAGCTCAGTTTTGAACAGGTTACTGGTTCAAAACTCATCGCCAATTGCCTTGCCTCTATTGCGAAATCCAGGCATTTCTATATAGAGATCCAAGGTTTGAATCTCCTTGGCTTGACTGCGCAATTGTCATGGAAAAATCCTCCAAGTGTGGTGCAAAAACTCATGCACAACTGATGTCGCCACTGATAGCTAACTCCACCCTTTCATCTACCTCTTTCACTGGTCTCCACTGAACTGATCATGCACTGTAGTGAACTGATGTGTTCTTGAGTTGAATAATGAGTTACTAATTAATGAATTAAATAATATTTAATTCACTCCACTCATAAATAATTGATTAGCTAGTTAAACTAATCTCAACTAGTTCAACTAAAATAAACAGAACACAACTCCACTATCTGTCTCATTAACTCCTCCAAACTTCTGCCACTGAAGTCCAAATGAAGTCAACCATGCATGATGCCATCAAACCCTTGGGAATCACGTGATTCCTTTGTCAGATGCATGAGCCACTTCTGTAGCTCGAACTGAAGTGCTCGAAGAGAGTAAACTGCTGTTTATAGTCCAAATATTATTAAGGGTAAATAATATTTGACTTCCCTATTTTTAGGAGAGGCAGTCTAAAAATAGACTTCGACCTCTTTGACCTCAAAAATAGAGTCTCATCTATTTTTACCAACATGACCAATGCTTCAAGAATCTCAAACTGGAATCCCCGAACCATGCTCCATATGTCTAAAAATAGACATAGTCTAAAAATAGACTTTGCGCCAGAATTCGCCTGCGGGCCCACTTAGTGAAGGTGACTTCATTTCACTAAGCTCCATCATCTTGCTGCATTTTCAACATGGGGTCCTTCGTCACATGAATGTAAACAGGTGAGCCAAAAATCTTCAAATGAGAAATATTAGGCTTCTTACCAGTAAAATCTTCCTCGAGTGTACTCATGCCAAGTACTCTATGAGGACAATGGTTTTGCACATAAACCACAGTGTTGCATGCATCTGCCCACAAGTGCATCGATAGGCCCTGATCATGCAGCATCACTTGTGCAGCACCCATGATTGTTCTGTTCTTTCTCTCCGTGACCCCATTCTTCTATGGGTTATGAGGTGCTATGAGTTTTCTTCGAATTCCTTCTTTGCTACAGAAGTCTTTGAATTCACTCGAGATGTATTCACCACCATTATCGCTCTTTAGAGCTTTCACCTGCTTCCCCAACTCCTTCTCCACCAATGCCTTGAACTCACAGAACTTTGAGAACGTTTCACTCTTCTTCTGAATGAAGAAGATCCAACATCTATGAGAAAAGTCATCAACAAATATCACATAATACTTGTGTTTCGCTGTTGAAGCAATCGAGAATGGTCCACACACATCTGTGTGAATTCTCTCCAGGATCACCGAAGCACGGTTCTCCTTCTCATGAAAGGTGGTCTTCACAAACTTACCCATTGTACATCCTTTGCACTGATCTGACTGCGCAAGAGTACCCTTGGGAATTCCAGTAGAAATTTGCTGCAAAATTTTCAAAGCGCCATGGTGAAGATGGCCCAATCTCCTGTGCCATAACTCGCCCTCATCCCGGCTCACCACTTCTTTTGCTTTGCCCACCATTGCAGCACAACCATCTACCTCCAGCTTGTAGAGATTCTTAATTCAAACCCCTATCTTCTTGGTTTGACACGTTGTTTTATGTGAAAGGAAGGCTTTTCCCTCACTAAAAACAACATCATAACCTCTGTCTTCCAGCATTGCGACTGAGACCAAGTTATTCTTCAGACCTGGAACATGCATGAAATTCTTCAACAAGAATGGATTACCAGAGTCCCTCTCAAAGGTAATGGTCCCAATTCCAGTCGCATTGTACTGACCATCATCGCCCATCTCTATATGCATCTGGAGGTCCTTCTCCTCCAAGTCACTGAACAACTCTTTGTCTCTCGTCATATGGAAAGACGCACCACTGTCAAGATACCACACTGATCCCATGCAGCTTGAAACTGAGCATTCGATCAAAGAAAAATCTAGCTCAAATTACGAGGCTAAGGCCTCTCCAGCTACAGATATAGCAGCTTGCTTATTCTTCTTCTTCTGTGGACAGTTAGTGGCGAAATGTCCATGCTCATGACAGTGAAAACACTTCACTTTGGACAAGTCCTACTTCTTGCCTTTCGCACCGGATGTAGAAGGATTTTTATTCCCTTTCCCTTTCCTTGATTTGGCAGCCAAAGCACAATTCTCTTCATCTTGATTTTTCGAAGAAGATCCATCCCTGGTACCCCGCCTTATCTCCTCCTGCACAAGATCCGACCAAATTCGCTCCCATCTTGGCAGTTTCTCCTGTCCATTGACAAAGTCTTCGTAGCTATGCCAACTCTTCGGAAGCCCAAGGAGAGCCAAGCTCACCAAGTATTCTTCATCAATAGTAACCCCCACACTTCCCAACTCATCCTTGTAGTGGACAAACTTCGTGAGGTATTTTGGAATACTGTTGCCTTTCTCCATTTTTATTTTTCTGAGCTTGTCTTTAAGCACCAACTTCCTCTGGTCACTTCTGCTTTGGAACAAGTCTGTCAAAGCCTTCCACATTAAGAATGGAGTGGCTTTCCCGTGAAGGCTGGACACAATGTGGTCCTTCACACCTTCCAACAGAATCATCCTCGTATTTGCAATCTTCTTTTGCCATGCATCAAGTAATGCAGCATCGCTAGATCCCGGCTTCGGAACATCGCTATCGATGAAATCCTTCAGCCCATTATCCTCCAACACCGCTTCCATCCTATCCTTCCAGGCTATTTACTTCGAGCTCCCATCAAAGGCATACTCCAATCTTAACCTGGTTAAAGACATTTCAATGTATACTCGATTTCTGCACCAAGATTCTTCTGTAGCAAATTCGAATTATCCACCAGCACAAACTCACTTCACAATTGCAATCTTCAATAAAAAATGCTCTGATACCATGTAGAAATTATATGCACTAAGCATGCATATGTCCAAGATCCACGTGATCTCACACTATTTAACTTTATGCAAGATACTGAATCTATTCCACTTGTTAATCTTTTGCGGAAAAATTGATTGCACACACATGTGAAGCATAAACAAAAATATCAATCGCACATAACACAATTTTTAACCGGGAAATCCTAAAGCTGAAAACCCCAACTATATATTATGTAACATGGAGATCATATGACAATCTCACACAAGCATACAAATATTATCACAAGTTCTCAGTACAGTACAATCGTCATACACTATACAAGCCTAATCTTGCAAATCCATGCATCGATATTTGCCACCTGCTAGCCTGCCTCCACTGCGCAATCTCTGCTGAAGAATAGCTCTGAATGAATTCAAATTACTCTTGGATTGACTGCGCAATCCTCATTGGCATCTCCACTGAGTGTTGGATGCAATCAATGCATCACTAATAGTCACAACAGGTAGTCTATCTTTCCCTTTCACCTATCTCTCCACTGGTCTCCACTGAAACTGCCATGCACTGTAGTTAACTGATGTATTGTTCAGTAGATTGATGAGTTATTATTTGTGAATTAATTAACTAATTAATTCACTCCACTCTTACTAGTGCATCATTCAGTTAGACTAGATACAACTAGCTCAACTTATTCTAACTGAGTTAAACTAAATACAACTCCATAACTACTTCTTCCAACTGTGTCATAACTCTGCCACTTGAGTTCTAACTGAGTCCTCCATGCATTAGCTCGAGTAAACCCTCATGAGTAGTGTAATTCCTTCTGTCAGCTACTGTGCCACATCTGTGCACTGAACTGAAGTGTTCCAAGAGAATAAGTTACTGTTTAGAGTCTGATTATTATTAAGAGCTAATAATAATCGACATGCATCTATTTTTAGGTTGACGATCTATAAATAGACTTCGCCCAATATTCTAAAAATAGAATTTCATCTATTTTTCCAACTTGATCAACCATCCACAAATAACATCCTGCAACTTCTGAAATATGATCGACATGTCTAAAAATAGACATAGTCTAAAAATAGACTTGCGCCAAAAATAGCCTGCGGACCCACTTAGTGAAGGCGACTCTTTTCACTAAGCTCATCATCTTGTTGAATCTCAACAAAAATTACTATAAGCTATGGCCAATGAATCCACCATTTCATTTTCTTCTCTGGAAACAAAATTCAAATTGAATGCTTAAAAATAGTGTTCAATCAAATCCCACACTTCATTTATATAATTATTCAATTTTGAATTTTTTACTTGATAATTATCTCTCACCTATTGTACCATCAACTCTGAATCACAAAAAACAATCAACTGTTCAGCTCCCAAATATTTTGTTGCCTTCATTCCCAGAATTAGTGCTTCATACTCAGTAGTGTTATTAGTAGTGACAAATTGTAGTTTGTATGATAAATTCACTATTTGCCGAGTGGGAGAAATAAGAAATAAACGACCCCTGATCCCTCTCTTGATGAGGGTCCATCAAAATATAATTTCCAGATATGTCCCGCTTCTAAATTCTACTCTTTTGTGACTTGCAAATGTTGTTTTTTACTGATTTCAGGCTTAAAATTGTTGTCATTGGCAGCAAGGTGTAAAATGGATGACCCTAAATCCTTCTCCTCGGCATATATAGGATGATTTGAGGGATTTTATTGATCAATTATGATATAATACATCTGTGTTTCCCTATATAATCTTCTAAATTCTCCTCCAAAGACTGGGATAGTGGCGTATGTCATATCCATTTGAAGAGTGCCTCCTAGCTTTTTGGACCAAGATCTGGAAAGAAGCATTCCAAATCTAGAAGGTATGTCTGCAACCACTATGCCCATCACTATACTTTTCCTAGGGAGCTGGGTAAGACAAATCACTAAGTCTTTGATCACTCCTAAACAATTGACCCTTTTGGAGTCAAAAGTGTAGAGGTCATGGTATTGTTTAGTGATTTTGAGTCCTAATTCATCCATCACTTTCTTAGGCATAATATTGTGAGAGGCCCCAGAATCTAATAGGAATTTATGCAACAATTTGTTATGAATATTGAGTGAAATATAAGAAGGTGGAGAATTATCATCATTTTGATCTTGGACATGGCTACTCTAGTAAATGGTAGGATGATCATCCTCAAGGCAAACATAATTAGGAATAAGAGATGGTTGTAGCAAAATTTTAAATGACTCTCTGTAGGCTGGAGCTTTCAACAATTCAAGGAGTGGAACAAGAATCTTGATTTTATTCAATTATGAATTGAAACTGAAATTGAGTGGAGTCAAATCTTTATTTTCTGGAATAGTTTTAATGATTGGGGCAAGGTTAGGTGATGGAGGAAAATCATTAACCTTTCCTTTTGTTTGGAAGCATGTTTTTTAGCATCTTATTTTTGTTGAGGCTGTTGGACAACCCCTTTTGACCTCAAAGGATAATTTCTTGTCTAATTTTCAGGCTGATTTTTCTCATTTTGAACATGAATATGAGAATCCTCATCATCTAAAAATAGATTTATCATAGACTGATCTTCATACTCTTGCAAATTCAAACAAGTTAACTGTGATGTCTCCCCAACAAGATTTATATATTCATCCTCCTCTTCTTGTTCTTGCTGATTTTCTTCAGCAAAATTGTTCAGTGGAGGCTGAACATTTTGATCATCAGGATTTCTTCTTGGGCGTTGTAAAATTTGTTGAGGTTGAAAGGGTCTCCTAAAAGGAGCCTGATTTCTGTTTCCTTCATTTTGAATGGGCCTATTAGCAGGCCTATTTTCTAATTCCAGTTTAGTCATTTTGGAAGCAAGATATTTAATCAAATTAGACATTTGATCAAGATTTTCTTCAACTGTGAAAGTTTAAGCAGAGGAATATGGTTTCTCCTCTTTCATTTTCTTTTTATCCTTTTCCCCCTTCCACTCTTAAATTTTCAGCTTGTTTGAGGCCATAATATTGGACTGCACTCCAATAACATCCTCTTGCATACCTACCAATGTTTGTGGTTCCTCAACTCTCAACCATAGTGCAAACTTGGAGTCTAAAGCATTGGAAAAGGTTATCATGGTTGTGGTTTGATGAGGTTTGACTTCCACAAGAATCTTTTGATAGACTTTATTGAAATTCTTTGTAAAGTCTGCTAATGATTCATCAGTTTTCTTCTTTAAAGCTCCAAACTCTGTAAGGTAATACAAGTAATCCTTACAGTCACCCCATTGCTTTACAAATACTTCGTCCAAAGCATCTATTCCTGTTATTGATTTTTTTGGAAAATTTCTGAACCACTTACGAGCTTCTCCATCCCAGCTCTGAACAAAGAGTCTTGACCGGACATCTTCATGTTCAATGTTTTGGTTATCTGCATAATTTTAAAAGGAAAATAGTTTTTCTTCAGCAGATAATCCTTCTCCTGCCCCTATGTATTTGGGAAAATATTTTAGATAATCCCCTTGAGGAAGAGGATGCAAGGGTTGAGGAAGAGCTAGTGGTTCATATCTTGCAACAAAAATCTATTTCATCCTTGTAGGAGGAGGTTGGGCCATGATTTGCGGAGGTAAAAATAGTGGAAAACTCGCTGATGCAGATGTTTGAATGCTGAAAATTATAGTTTGTGGAGTTTGTACTTGTTTTGGAAATGCATAAGATTGAAATTCTTGGGTTGGTTCCTCAGGATTTGGAGCTGAAATAAATGGATTTTCAAATAAATGGAAAACATAAGGCTTTATTTCCACCTCTCCAGGAGAATCAGAGTCAGATGTGGATTCTTGAAGGATTGGTGTAGCTTCAATTTTGTTCTGCTAAGCTAAAAATTCAAAGAGATTAAAATTCAAGTTTACAAAAAGGTTACCTTCTTCTTGATTAGAAGTGGATGAGCCAATAGCTGGATTTTGAGACAAAGGAAAATACTCTTGTTGTGGGTTAAATAAGGACTGATATTCAAGATGAGTTTGAAGAAAGCTTAGAAGTTTTTTAATATCTTCTTCAGTTAAAATAGCCCTATCTAGGAAAGGTGCAATTTCCAATACTTGTTCTAATTCCCATTCGGTCAAAACAAAGGCTTCTGAGTTTTGGTTTTCTTCACTGACATCTAAACCTTCTGATTTTTCTTCTTTCACTGGAGTAATACTTGTTTCTGATTTACTAAATGATGGCTGAGAGATACTTTTAGCTGAATCTAGGCTAACAATATCTACTTTTATTTTTATGGAAGCAGTTTCAACTTGAAATATTTCAGGAGATTCTTTTGAAACTAAAACTTATTTAGGTTCTAAGATAGATGATGGTACCTTTTCTTTTGGAATGTACTTTGAATGTAGCTTTTTCACTGAATGTGATGTAGCTTTAGTTGATTTCTGTTTCCCTCTTGTATCTTTTATATTCTTCTCTAGGTCAAAACTGGCATCACAGGAGGTGACCTATGATTTCTTCTTGTGGTAAGTGGTCTTGAAACCCCTCTTTCTCTTTGTGGAGTTTCCAGATGAACCAATCACAATAAAAAAGGGTGACTAGCCTTTATTCAACTTTAAAAACTAGTACTTAGGCATTGATGCAAAAAATTCGGGAGAATATTGAGTTCAAAATCTTCGTCTCCTGACAGACGCACCAAAAGATGTTAGCAGTGGAATCAACACTTAGATTGTGACAAGAGCCTAACCAGACACATCAAGCTCAAGGGATTTTCTTATGACAGGATTGAGTTTTTTTGGAAAGTGGTTAGAAATCACACACACTGAAAGGGGTTTTGAACAAATAAGAACCTCTCACACATATGAGGGCATTGGTGCATAATGTGGTAGCAAGGTTGGGTTTGTAGCTTGATGGTTAGAAAAATGAAAGATAAACAGTAGATGTGTAAAACAGAAGTCCATTGTTAAAAGGAAAGTGTGACACAAATTCTAGACCTGAAATGTATTGTGAAAGAATGCTTTAAAAGAATTACAAGAGTCTCACTCTACATTTTAAGAATCCCATTACATAGAATGCTTCCAACTAACATGACCTCATTAATCAAGAATGCTTGATAAATCAAGATTGACAAAAAAATATTAATCATGTATTCTAGATCAAAAGACTTATAATAGTATGAAACATGATTTAATTCAACCTCAAGGAATGCTTATGAGCTGTCATCAATTCCTACTAAATCAGGAATGCTTGATAAAACAATACTTACAAAAACAGATTAATATGTCATGAAGTTTCAAAATACTGATAAAAACATGAGATAGATCTGTGTAATTCATAATCTAGAATGAAATAGTTAATTATGGAAACACGTAAGAAGATAAACAATACACACACCATACAATTTGTGAGTCCTCAAGAATTCTTCTAGATATATTATTTGTTCAGAAATGTACAACACAATATGTAATGAAAATATACAACCAACAAACCCTTTCTTCCTTGCCTTACATAGTATATATACAAAAAAGGAGTTTTGTTAAAACCTCCATAAAAAGTGAAATTATGTTTTAGAGACTTTATTATAATCCTCTACATAAAATAGGGCTTATCTTAAACATAACAAAAGGTATACTGAAATACAACTGAATACAGAACGTGATAGTATGGAGATCGAAGTGGCTAAGTTGAGGTGGATGAGTGATCCTTGTTTCCTGGAAAATCTGTCTCCACAAAAAGTGCAACTGCCAACTGAAAAGGACACTTGGACCCTTATCTGCAAAAGTGTAGGAGTAACCAACTGTAATGACATCTGTAAGATAGTTTGATTAGATGAAACTTGGAAAAATACCATTACCATTGAGGCTACATTCACTTTATCATCATTTGGTATCATTATTTTGAAAACAAAACCAAAAAGGAACCTTTTCTCCTCCTTATAAAAACTCTGAAAATAATAGCTAATTTCCTGAAAAGGGTAGCTATATCTGAAAATATTGTGTATAAGCCAAAAATGACATGATTCTTTAGATTTTCATGCTTTTGTACATTCAATCATTAGATATCTAATATAGAAGCAAAAATCTTGATAGCTTCTGCCTTAGTTACCCTCTTTTTTGGCTTTCTCTTATGTACTTGTTTTTTCTGCTGAGTCTTCTTCTTCCTTGGTTCATTTTTTGGGCTTTCATCTATGTTTATTATTTCATCCCTGAGAGCAGGGTTGGCTATGAGTTTGCTTGCTAGTCCGATATTTTTCTTTGGTCTGGTGTGAGGTCTTTGAATGTATGGGTTTGGAATGTATGAAGGCCTCTTTCTCCAATGTATAACTTTTCTTGACTGTCCTTCTTCAAACTCTGACTCACTGAACTTTGTTTCACAACTATCCTCCTCAAAAGATGAATATGAGTGGATTATAGCTTTCTTCTTCCCTTTGACTGAAGAACTAATAGATGAGTAAAGTTGAGCTATGGTATTCTAATTTAATGGTCTCTGAAACTTTTCTTTTCCTCTTTTTGAGTGAGGAAAAGACTTGTGCAAGTGTAGGCTTGTTTGTAATGTTCCCAAATTTTAGCCTCAAAGCTAAATGGAGCATTAGAGTTAGCAGCAGCTTTAGCAGGTAAATAAATGGGTAGAAAAGCCCATAAGTCTCCTAAGGAGGAATAAAAACACTCCAAGTGTGAAAGGGGACACTCTTCTAGCCTAATAAAACACCTCCATGTGTGAACAAGGATGAAATCAAGCCGCTTTGACTAAGTCAACAGCGCAGTTTTAGAGGAGGAGGAATCCAAGGATGAATAACGCAATTTGGAGGGAGATGTATCTTTGGATAGAGATGACCTAATTGAGTGGGGCCAAGAAAAAGAAAACTCATGTTCTATATAAGGAAGAGGATGGCAACATTATTCTTCATGTCTTAGATTATTATTCTTGTCTGCCAAGACTTGTTGCTGCTTTGCTGCTTAGCAGAGTTGCAATGCTGTTTATCACTGGGTGTTCCCAAGCGGGAATCCCACCTCTCTCCTTGAGGAGCCTCATAGAGAGAGTTTGTATTCATCATTCCACATTAGGTTTTCAGGCCAAGCTTCAGCCTAAATCATTAGCGCAGCTTTGTTGGAGATTGTGTAGTGTTGCTAGGTGCAGCAGTGGAAGGGATTGGAATCCTAGCTTCTGAGCTAGTTTCTCATTGGAGGAAGCTTTCCTTCACTTGAGAGACCTGTTTGGAGAGCTCCAGAGCTTATTTCAGATTTGTGGTATCAGACCACACATTTCCCATAAATTCCCTGTAGAAATTATATAACTTATGTGTTATATGTCCAAGATTCTCCTGATCACACACTATTTTAACTTCATGCACAATACAAAATATATTCCACCATTGATCATCACATGTGGAAATTAAGTCAATTGCAATGCACACATAAAACCATAAAAAATCACACACATTAAAACAGTTGCTTTAACGGGAAAGCCTGAATCTGAAAACCCCAACTATCTGTATATAATATATGTCATAGAGATCATGTAACAATCCTCATACAAAGCTGATCATATCAAGCTCTTAGTACAATACAATCGCTACACACTAATCATGCCCGATCTTGCAAATCCATGCACCGATATTTGCCACCTACTAGCCTGCGTCTACTATGCAATCTCTGCTAAAGAATGGCTCTGAATGAACTCAAATTTCTCTAGGATTGACTGCAAAATCCTCATTGGCATCTCCACTGAGTGTTGGATGCAATCAATGCATCACTATAGTCACAACTGATAGTCACACTTGCTCTTTCACCTACCTCTCCACTGGTCTCCATTGAAACTGCCATGCACTGTAGTTAACTGATGTATTCTTCATTTGATTAATGAGTTATTATTTAGTGAATTAATTATTAATTAATTCACACCACTCTCACTAGTGTATCAATCAGTTAGACTAGGTACAACTAGCTCAATTGTGTCTAACTGAGTTAAACTGAACACAACTCCAGCAAACTCTGTCACATGAGTTCTAACTGAAGTCCTCCATGCATTAGCTCCAGTAAACCCTCAGGAATAGCGTAATTCCTTCTGTCAGTTGTTGTGCCACATCTGTGCACTTAACTGAAGTGCTCCAAGAGAATAAGATAATGTTTAGAGTCCAAATATTATTAAGAGCTAATAATATTCGACATATCTATTTTTAGACTTGCAATCTAAAAATAGATTCCGCCCAATATGTCTAAAAATAGAAGTCCATCTATTTTTCCAACTTGACCAACCATCCACAAATAGCATCTTGCAACTCATATAATATGATCGACATGTCTAAAAATAGACATAGTCTAAAAAATAGAATTTGCGCCAAAAATGGCCTGCGGGCCCACTTAGTGAAGGCGACTCTTTTCACTAAGCTCATCATCTTGTTGAATCTCAACACTCCCTCTCAACAAGATAGGGATTATCTGCCACTCTGATCCTGTCTCTATGGTATTCTAATTTTCTCCTGGTGAGCGCCTTTGTCAGAATATCTGCATCCTGATCCTCCATAGGAATGTAAGAAAGCAACATGATCTTCCGCTGCACACAATCTCTGATATGATGGTACCAGATGTCAATATGTTTAGATCTATCATGAAATACTGGATTAAATGAGAGTTTAATGCAACTCTGATTATCACAATATATCACAGTAGGATCTAAGTGTGAACTGAACAACCCGACCAGGATCTTCCTCATCCATATAGCCTCGCATGCAGCCAAACTTGCTGCCATGTACTCAGCCTCTGCTGAATTGAGTGCCACGGATCTCTGTTTCCTGCTGTACCAAGAAAATGCTATAGACCCGATACTGAATATCCCTCCAGATGTGATCTTTCTGTCCGTTGGGCTCCCTGCCCAATCTGTATCTGTGAAGCCATGCAACTTCAACTCATCCGTTTGTCTGTACCACAATCCATATCCCGATGTGCCCCTGAGATACCTCAGGACATGCTTTCCTACCTTCCAAAAGAGCTTGGTAGGCTTAACCTTAGCTTGTGAAAGCTGGTTCACAGCATAACATATGTCCGGTTGTGTATTGAATAAATACATGAGCGAACCAACGAACTGTCGATAGACAGTGGCATCCACTACCTCTGCCGATGTAACATCCTCTTTCCTCCAACCACCAAGAAGAGGAGTGTCGATAGGGTTGCAGCCTTGCATGTGAAACTTCTCCAGTATCTCCCAAGCATACTTGCCTCGAGACACAAATAGTCCACCCTTCCGCTGCCAAATTTCCAATCTAGGAAATAATGAAGGAGGCCCAAGTCCTCCATCTCAAACTCCTTTGCAAGATCTGCCTTGCATAAGTGTATCAACAGTTCATCACCTGTTAGTATCAAATCATCTACATAAAGTAAAATGATCAACAACTTACCCTCCACCACAATCTGGTATAGGTTCAGATCTGCCTCACTCTTGGCGAAACCAAGTCCGGTGAAATAACTGTCTATCCGTGTGTACCAAGCACGAGGTGCTTGTTTCAGCCCATACAACGCTCTTTTGAGCCTGCACACATGCGACTTGCTGCTGAAGATTTAAAATCCTTTAGGTTGCTCAATGTACACCTCCTCCTCAATGAATCTGTTGAGGAATGTAGTCTTCAAATTCATCTGATGAATGTGCCAACCCATCTGCGCTGAGAGAGCAAGGATGGTCCGTATGGAAGAATACCTTGCGATAGGTGTAAAGGTTTCTTCATATTCGATCCCCTCGATCTGTGAGAAGCCCCGGGAAACAAATACTTCCTTGTACTTCTCGACGTTCCCGTCAAAACCTTGCTTCACTTTGTAGATCCATCTCAAACCTACCACTGATTTCCCTTCCGGCCTTGGGACAATCTCCCATGCACTGTTTCTGACAATCGAATCATACTCTTCCACCATGGCATCTACCCATGCGGGATCCTCCATAGCTTCCTCAAAAGAGGATGGTTTCATCACGATACACTTGCTCATCAGAGCCATGTATCTAGTAAATCGATTAGGTGACTGTCTCTGTCTGCACTGTGATGTAGGTGCTCCTACATTCTGCGCTGCATCAAGATTCAATCGCTCAGCTTCTGTAGTGCGTTTCTGCCCTCTGATGTTTGGCGCTGCATGAGTGGTTTCTTCCACTCCATGAAAATCCTTTTGTGGCTGATCCACATCCTGAGGCTCATCTTTAGGAACAGTAGCTCCTCATCTACATGCAAGTGTAGCTCCCTCTCAAGCGACAACTTCATGGCTTTCTCCTCATGAAATTTGATATCCCGTCGCACAATAGTCATCCGACTGTCTGGAAAATACACACGATAATTGTGGGGTGTTTCTGTGTACCCCACAAATATCCCAACCTCTGCGGTCGGCTCCAGCTTCTTCCTGGCATCCTTCGTCACATGACTGTAAACAGGTGAGCCAAAAATCTTCAAATGAGAAATATCAGGCTTCTTACGAGAAAACGCCTCTTTGGGTGTACTCATGCCAAGTACTCTATGAGGACAACGGTTTTTCACATAAGCCGCAGTGTTGCATGTCTCAGCCCACAAGTGTATGGGAAGGCCCTGATCATGCAACATCGCCCGTGCAGCACCCATGATCGTTCTGTTCTTTCTCTTCGCGACCCCATTTTGCTGTGGGTTATGAGGTGCTATGAGTTCTCTTCGAATTCCTTCTTTGATGCAGAAGTATTTGAATTCACCATAGATGTATTCACCACCATTATCGCTCCTAAGAGCTTTCACCTGCTTCCCCGACTCTTTTTCAACTAGCACCTTGAACTCACAGAACTTTGAGTATGTCTCGCTCATCTTCTGCATGAACAAGATCCAACACTTATGAAAAAAATCATCAACAAATATCACATAATACCTGTGCTTTGCTGTTGAAGAAACTGAGAAAGGTCCACACACGTCTGTGTGAATTCTCTCAAGGATAGTCGTGGCACGACTATCCTTCTCATGAAAATTGGTCTTCACAAATTTTCCCAAAGTACATCCCTTGCACTGATCTGACTGCACAAGTGTACCTTTGGGAAGCCCGATAGAAATCTGCTGCAAAATTTTCGAAGTGCCATGGTGAAGATGGCCCAATCTCCTGTGCCAAAATTCACCCTCATCCTGGCTCACCACTCCTTCTGATTTTCTTGCCATTGCTGCACATCCATCTACCTGCAATTGATAAAGATTCTTAACTCGAATCCCTATCCTCTGGGTTTCACCAGTTGTTTTACTGCGCAGGAAGGCTTTTCCCTCGCTAAAAACAACATCATAACCCTTGTCTTCCAACATCGCCACAGAGATCAGATTCTTCTTCAATCCTGGAACATGCATGACATCCTTCAAGATGAAAGGTTTTTCAGATTCCCTCTCAAAGGAAATGGTCCCGATACTAGTCGCACTGTATCTACCATCATCGCCCATCTCGATGTGCACTCAAAGATCCTTTTCATCCAGATCACTAAACAAATCTTTGTCTCCGGTCATATGGAAATATGCACCACTGTCAAGAAACCACACTAATCCCATCACACTTGAAACCAAGCATGCGATCAGTGAAAAATCCAGCTCAAACTGCGAGGCTAAGGCCTCTCCAGCTGCAAATCCAGCAGCCTGCTTATTTTTCTTCTTCTGTGGACAATTAGTGGCATAATGTCCGTGTTGGTGATAGTGAAAGCACTTCACCTTGGACAAGTCCTGCTTCTTGCCTTTCGCACTGGATTGAGAAGGATTTTTCTTTCCCTTCCCTTTCCTTGCTTTGGTAGCCAAAGCGCAATTTTCTTCATCTTCATTCTTCGATGAAGATCCATCCCTGGTACCCCGCCTTATCTCCTCCTGCACAAGATCCGACCAAATTCGCTCCCATCCCGGCAGTTTCTCCCAACCATTGACAGAGTTCTCCTAGCTATGCCAACTCTTCGAAAGCCCAAGGAGAGCCAATCTCACCAAGTCTTCTTCATCAACAGTAACCCCCACACTTCCCAGCTCATCCCTGCATTGGACAAACTTTGTGAGGTACTTGGGTATGCTGTCGCCCTTCTCCATTTTTATTTTCCTGAGTTTGTCTTTAAGCGCCAACTTCCTCTGGTCACTTCTGCTTTGGAACAAGTCTGTCAAAGCTTTCCAAATTAAGAATGGAGTAGCTTTATCGTGAAGGCTAGACACAATGTGATCTTTCACACCTTCCAACAGAATCCTTCGACACTTTTCCATCTTCTTTTGCCATGCATCAAGCGCGGCAGCATCGCTAGAACCAGGATTTGGAATCTCAACATCTATGAACTCCTTCAGCCCGTTATCCTCCAGCACTGCCTCCATCCTGTCCTTCCATGCAATATAATTCAAGCTACCATCAAGGGCATACTCCAATAGCAATCCGTTTAAAGACATTTCAATGAATGCTCAACTTCGACACCAAGAAAACATTGCATCGAATTCGAATTCCACCAGCACAAAACTCAACCGCTTCAATAATTGCAATCTCCTCCAATGATCAACTGCTTTGATACCATGTAGAAATTATATAAATGATGTGTTATATGTCCAAGATTCTCTTGATCACACACTATTTTAACTTCATGCACAATACATAATCTATTCCACTATTGATCATCACATGCGGAAATTAAATCAATTGCAATGCACACATGAAACCATAAAAATTCACACACATTAACACAGTTGTTTTAATGGGAAAGCATGAAGCTGAAAACCCCAACTATTTGTATATAATATATGTCATAGAGATCATGTAACAATCCTCATACAAAGTTGATCATATCAAGCTCTTAGTATAATACAATTGCTACACACTAATCGGGCCCAATCTTGCAAATCCATGCACTGATCTTTGCCACCTGCTAGCCTGCCTCTACTGTGCAATCTTTGCTGAAGAATGGATCTGAATGAACTCGAATTTCTCCAGGATTGACTATGCAATCCTCATTGGCATCTCCACTGAGTGTTGGATGCAATCAATGCATCACTATAGTCACAACTGATAGTCACACTTGCTCTTTCACCTACCTCTCCACTGGTCTCCACTGAAACTGCCATGCACTGTAGTCAACTGATGTATTCTTCAGTTGATTAATGAATTATTATTTAGTGAATTAATTATTAATTAATTCACACCACTCTCACTAGTGTATCAATCAGTTAGACTAGATACAACTAGCTCAATTGTGTCTAACTGAGTTAAACTAAACACAACTCAAATAAACTCACACATGAGTTCTAACTGAAGTCCTCCATGCATTAGCTCCAGTAAACCCTTAGGAATAGCGTAACTCCTTCTATCAGCTCCTGTGCCACATTTGTGCACTTAAATGAAGTGCTCCAAGAGAATAAGATAATTTTTAGAGTCCAAATATTATTAAGAGCTAATAATATTCGACATATCTATTTTTAGACTGGCAATCTAAAAATAGATTCCGCCTAATATGTCTAAAAATAGAAGTCCATCTATTTTTCCAACTTGACCAACCATCCACAAATAGCATCCTGCAACTCATAGAATATGATCGACATGTCTAAAAATAGACATAGTTTAAAAAATAGACTTTGTGCCAAAAATAGCCTGCGGGCCCACTTAGTGAAGGTGACTCTTTTCACTAAGCTCATCATCTTGTTGAATCTCAACATTCCCAACGCTGTTTCTTCTAGGGAATGCGTTATTTTGGAGGCAGTGTTCATTGCATGGTTTGGTGGCTCCGTTGCAGTGTTTCCTTATGATTGACAGGTTCATCCTTTCATGGGAGGAAGCCCTTGAGGGATCTACAGTAGACCAGACATCTTTCAGCCTTCTACACTCATGTACTTTAGTGTTGCAGTGGTTATTCAGTAAATTACTAAATTTCCCATTTTGTATGCAGAGTGTTTGACAAGAAACCCTTGCCGGTTTCTTTTGTATTTTGTATAAGGAGATTATATCTCTGTTCTTTAGCATTATTTATCAATATATGAGTAGATCTATTGTCTCCTATGATTTTATGTGTAAACCCTCTCTTAGACTGCGCAGTCCCTTGAGCAGCAACTCCGGTATTTTGCAGTCTTGGGGTTTTAGCACTTTGGAAATCCTAGGTGTGGGAGATTTGTTTAACCCACCTAGTTTGCTTTCTTTTAGCTCTATTCTTGGATTTATCTTGTATATTGATTAATTTATGGGATCCAAGGGTCCATTTCAGTATTTTATTGCAAATTCTGCTAGAAATGAGTTTTTACTGCTTAATTCATGAGCTGTCCCGATTGTGGAATATTACAGTGGTATCAGAGCATGATCTCTGGCTCAGACTGTGAGATCCAACTATCAGAGGAAGGGGAGATGGAAAGAAGCCAGAAAGCTTCAGTATGTGAAAGGAAAAAGGAAGACAAGCTTACCAATCTTCTTCCAAAATCTATGCAAAGATTTCAAGGAGAGATGAAGAAAATGAGATTGGAAATGGGATCTCCAAAGGAAGTTGGATCTACAACAGAATCTAGATTTGCACATGGTAAGTGTGAGCATGCAGCTACACACCATGATGCACATCGCAGTTGAATGCCCAGATCTATCTTGAGATGGATGGGAGGAGGAAAAATGCCTAAGAGGAGAACTCTTAGTGATTTGTTGCAGGAGTATGAATCTCAAACTGAGAGGTTTAGAGATCATACTAATTTCCAAGAGTTCCGCAAAATCCAGGTGGAGAAGATCAAGAAGCAGGATACATATAGATTTCTTCTATCTACTTTTGCTGGAGCACCTACATGTTCAGCTGGAGCTTGGGTGAAGGAGCTAGATTCCTATTTGTAGCTGCACCACATTTCCGAAGATGAAGCCATCAGAGTTGCAGCGCTGCATTTAAGAGGTAAGGCTCATGCATCATGGATTTTTGAATCTTGTTCTTTAAAGAATGCCAACACTTTCTCTAATGCAAGATTCATAGAAACATCGATGGGAAGGTTTGGTGAAAAACTTCCTAAGGCACATGAGCAAGGAAAACTTGAAATAACCAAACCCTTGCATGTGATGGAGGAAATTCCATTTCAAAAAACCATTGGAGGAGTTGATATCTTGCATTACACTTTGCCGGAAGCAATACCTCCAGTTCATATTCTTGAACAAGAGGGCATGGGGATCTCTTTTTCACAAGAGAATCCAACTATTGAGATGTTGCCTACACACATTGATGAAGAAGGAAAGGGCAACAACGCTATCACATCTAGAGCACATCTAGTACCTCATGCAGAGGGAGGAGGAGCACATGCTCCAACAAGAGGGATTCTTGTACCCTTACAAGAAGTTACCCAGGATCTCATACATGGAGGTCCAAGCACAATCATGGAGCAGCATGATTGTGTAGCATTGCAACTGGAAGGAGGAGGTAAGGAGGAAGGGCAGCATCATGTGATGAGAGGCACACATCCTTCTCTATTTCAAAGAGCTAGTGCAAAGAGGAGGCAGACTGTATTGCACTGTGAGAGCAAGGGCAAGGTTTCCCAACCATTGGTGCAGTCTACTCTTGAAATTGATGTCTCACGACATGGAGGCATTCCACCTGGGAGGCCACCTGATCTGGAGTTGATGGAAGACATCTTGTCTTTGGATTCACCACTCTTAGATTTTGGAGAGGTGAAGAGTTTGGTGGAGAACTTTGGCATGGGGGATGTCAAAGTAACAGGCAACAACATGAGTAGAGCTTCACATGCCAGATCACCAGTGCTCTCTCTGAGGAGGATTGATCCTTATTGGAGATCTCAGCTTGTGGTAGAGTACTCCAAGGATCTTGATGCATGGATGATTCTTGATGACCCGGATGGAGATGATAGATACATGGTGGGTGATGTGCTCATCTATTCCTATGGCATGATCTTCTTGACTAGATCTTCTAGTCTCAAGGAGAAGCTGCTACATGCAGCACATGAGGACTTCTCTTTTATGCACTTTGATGCATATTTCCATTTGATGGATGATTTCACTTGGGAGGGCATCCAACATGACATATATCAGCATATGGAGAGATGCATAGCCTGAATGGTGATGAAGAGGAGGTCACAGCCACTTCCCTACTCTTTGGAGGTGAGGGAAATTTCTAGTTTTTAGCTCAAGATCTCAAGTACATGATGGAGGAGGTCACAGCCACTTCCCTACTCTTTGGAGGTGAGGGAGAATTTCCAGTTGAACCATTTCAGCTTAAGATCTCAAGTACATGATGGAGGAGGTATAATTTCACCTTTTGTATTATACTTCGTTGCTTTATTTGAGCAGCATGATCTATCAATAAGAGTTGCTTTTTCTTGCATATTGTATGATGATGTACTTGCAGCTACTTGTAGCATTGACTTTGGCTATCTTTTTGACGGTTTGTGGGGGAAGCCACATGTTTCTTGGTGTGCACCATTGACACCATATTGTAACTTCATGTTTTCATCTTATGAAATGACTGTGGCAGCAAACAGGTGGTTGGTAAAGCACTTGTTAGTTTTTATTTTGATGCAGGCAAAGGATGCACTGTGCTGGTTCCATGAGTGGAACTGTGATTCTCTCTCCGGTTGTCATTTGGAAACTTGTTTTTATTTTACCTTGCTTTCATGTATTGCTGATATGTTTTGGCTTAAGGGAAGATTTGTATGGAGAGAGAACCCAATTGGATGGCATGGCACCCATATTTTGGAGCAGCAGGAAACTTGTTTGTATGGGGCATCATACAAGTTGACCATCATGATCTTACTTCATGGCTTGTATGAGGGAGAGATGAGAAAATAGCAAAAGATGTTGTTGCTGTGGTTGCACTTGGGAGAGTATGGGAAAAATTCTTCCCATAGTTTTCATGAGATTTCTAAAGAGAGGAAAGACACATTCATGGTGCAAGGAGGCTACCCTTTAGCATTGGAGGATCATGAGAGGCTTCCCTATAGAAGAAGATCTTCTCATATAGCAGCATGATGGTGGATGACTTTGGCATATGGAATGTCAAAGAGAGGAGTCATGGGGCCTTATTACAAAGGCCTACAATGCTGTCACATAGGAGCATGTTCTTATGGATGAAATATTCCAAGGAGAGGAGGTATCCCTTCTTCTTGCAGATTTTTATGAGGAGGTTCTCATGGGAGGACTTATTGGAGGGCCTCACGTTCATCCAACTCACTATGTATGGTAGGGAATGAATTTCTGTACTTGTTGATTACTCCATTGAGTATTTGTGCTTTCTCACCGTGTTTGAACAGTGCATTGCTCCTCAAAAGAGCAAGAGTATTTTTGGGTTCCATGGTCACTTTAGGGCCAATGTTTATGATGATAGTAGCCCTTCTATACATGACTTTGGGCAAGTGTATTGTTATTCTATCTATGTACAGCTGATAGACATTAATGCTTACTTCCCCATGTTAGAAGAGCAAACATACACATCTTATGACTTGTTGCAGAACCACTTGCCACATGACATTCTCAAGCAGCAGTTGCGGGGACTGCGTAATATCCACTTGGAGAACCTTTGGTACCATCCAAAATTTCACCTAAATTTCAGCAATTTTTTGATTTGGAGGCCAAATGGTGATGATGTGCCATTCATCTTGGATGGAATGGTTTGGGTTGACATGTCTCATGACTTTGGAGGAAGAGTCCTTGGAGGCTCAAAATTCTTCTTGCCATTGGAGGGCAATCATGTTGCATCCCAAGATCAACATGCCCTCTACACTTATCATAAGTGGAGAGGAGGACAGCGTGGGATAGGCCCTCTTGCCTATCATGTTCACTTATTCAGCCCACCTACATTTCAAGAGCCAAAGGTGGAGGAGATTCTTCATAAGTTGCCATGTTGGAGGGTGACTCACTTCATTTGGATGATAGCATGGGCGAGGGAGGCACTCATTCACCATGTTGATCATCACTCTTACTTGGTGGAGGCCATGAGATAGCAAGCAAGTCTCCATTCACATTTTCCACCTTTGATTGATGTAGACCATTTGGTTTTGCACACTTGGGAGGAAACTTTAGATGACAATTTTATTGCAGATTATCTTGATGCAGTGATGGAGGCCATTGATGGGAGGCCACATGAGGAAGAGGGGAGAAATTTTTCTCTCCTTATGCCTTTTCTTGAGGACAAGCAAATATTTTTGGAGGGGGGGACTGTAATGTTCCCAAATTTTAGCCTCAAAGCTAAATGGAACATTAGAGTTAGCAGTAGCTTTAGCCAGTAAATAAATGGGTAGAAAAGCCCATAAGTCTCCTAAGGAGGAATAAAAACACTCCAAGTGTGAAAGGGGACACTCTTCTATCCTAATAAAACACCTCCATGTGTGAACATAAATGAAATCAAGCTGCTTTGACTAAGTCAACAACGCAGTTTTAGAGGAGGAGGAATCCAAGGATGAATAATGCAGTTTTGGAGGGAGATGTATCTTTGGATATAGATGACCTAATTGAGTGGGGACAAGGGCAAGAAAACTCATGTTCTATATAAGGAAGAGGATGGTAGCATTATTCTTCATGTCTTAGATTATTAGTCTTGTCTGCAAAGACTTGTTGCTGCTTTGCTGCTTAGCAGAGTTGCAGTGTTGTTTAGCACTGGGTGTTCCTGAGCGGGAATCCCACCTGTCTCCTTGAGGATCCTCATAGAGAGAGTTTGTATTCATCATTCCACATCAGGTTTTCAGGCCAAGCTTCAGCCTACATCATCAGCACAGCTTTTCCAGAGATTGTGCAGTGTTGCTGGGTGCAGCAGTGGAAGGGATTGGAATCCCGATTTTTGAGCTAATTTCTCATTGGAGGAAGCTTTCCTTCACTTGAGAGACTTGTTTGGAGAGCTCCAGAGCTTATTTCAGATCTGTGTTATCAGACCACACATTTCCCATACATTCCCAACGCTGTTTCTGCTAGGGAATGCGTTATTTTGGAGGCAGTGTTCATTGCATTCTTTGGTGGCTTCGTTGCAGTGTTTCCTTGTGATTTAGAGGTTCATCCTTTCATGGGAGGAAGCCCTTGAGGGATCTACAGAAGAGGGTAAGGGCTCCAGTTGGCGGTGTGCGCGGAGAACTTAAGTCCTGTTGTGTGCGGACCCCACTAGCTATGTGCGTGGGCTAGTAAAGAGTCTGTAAGTGGAATCTGAAGTGTTAATGAATGAGAAGACATTTTTGATGATATCGTAATATCTTTGTGTTCTATTATTGGTTGTGCTATATGTTGATTTTCGAGTTATGTTTGTGTGCTGAATACTGTTAGTTAATTGATGCGCACATGGATGCGATGCTTTAGAAAGTAATGAATTCATAGATTTGGTTATATTTTGTCACCTTTCTTCTGTTAACTAGATATCTTATGGTTTAAGTCCTTCGCACGAGTTATTCAGTCAAGTATATTGTTTAGTGTTTTTGGGTTAGGGCTTCTGCAGTGCATGCCTGTTAAGATCTAGAGGTACCCACTTTAATTAACTTTCACTCTCTCAGGGTGCGGAAACCTAGTTCCAACACCCTTCCATACTACTTCGAGTGAGACCTTGTGTTACACAACATTTTTTCGCCGTCCCCGCAATCCCCATCCCACACATTGGAGGACCATTTCTGTGACTAATAAGAAGTGTCATGCCTTGCAAAGACCATCATTGCATCCCTTTCCATGAGGACAACATTCCTTCTGTTGAAAATTCCTTGAGCAGACCATCAGAAACACATGTTTTTGGGTTGGTGCTAGTAGACCGTTATGCCCTCGTGCCAATGAGGAAGATTAACACTGGGCCCCATGCCCATTGGCACTCTATCCCAGTGCATTACCTGCGCCAAGCTGTTTTTGGAATGTTTTTTAAAAATAGAGGTGAAGTTTCCATCATCACAACTTCGTGGGCAAGTCATCCTGAGTGGTTCGACTGAATAACTATAACCACCCTCCTTTGTCCTCTTGTTTCCACCTTTTGGGGAATCCTCCCAAAGGATAAGACCTCCCTTCCATCATTGTAGGGATCCCAACCTCCTCCTTTCCCTCTATAAATAAAGTTATCTCCCATTGATACACTAGCTGAACAATCATAGCTGAAAGGCTGAAGAGAAATGTTGAACGTTTTGCTAGGGAGATAGAACAGAGAAAGAGACCATTGACGATAGAGAGCTTAGGTTTGTGTCCTCGCCTTGTACCAATTCCTGACGATCCTTCGAGATGCGCTTCGTCTGAACCCACTGAAGGAGGCTGTGACATCAAGGCTCCGGTTGTAATCTCTTTCTTCTATTTATATATACATGACTATTGTCTGGTTCCCATCTTGTGTTAATATGGTTTATTTTACATAATGCATTTAGTCCTCCTTGATTGACTAGTTAGCTATGAAAGCAATTATTGTCTTTTATATTTCTCTTGTCTTTGATCTTTATGCAGGAATACGAGTACCATTGTTGAAGGACCGCGACCTATTTGGACATAGATCAAGAATCCATCACTACTATAGCTGCGACAATCGCGTTGGACTCCAGGTAGGACAATCTACCCCAACATATTTCATTTTTTAGCTAGGAACCTACACTCTAGCTTGTTTCCTTGTTGCTAGACCCACTCTAGGGCTAGAGGGATCGTCTCTGTCCATAGAGAGGATTTACCTTTCCAACAACTGGGCGACTTTGCTGGGGATCAGTGTGAGTTTGTCGTCTCATTGCTCATTGGAAATTTGACTTTTCGAGTCGACTTCGGTCATTTGACTGCTTGTCTGTCTTTTTTAGCTTCCTTGACTGTTTGGAATCCTCTTGTTCAGCTCCAAAGTGTCAAGATTGACCTCTACTCACTGGTTTTTCCCTTTTCCAATAGTTTTCCAGCTTGGCGCGGGTTTTCTTTGAACAGTCGCGCCAATTGGTGCTTGTTTCTTTTTTTGCAGTAGCACCAACCCCTGTTTGGTGCGGATACCACCTTACAGTCGCATCGAATCTTGTAGGATTTGGTCTGACCTTTTTCCTGAGTTTTTGGTTAGTTGTGCTTGACCCTGGGTTGTTTCTTTGATTTGAAATTGATCTTTTGGGCTTGTTCAGACTACTGTAAGATTTTCATTCTCAGCTGTTTGTCTATCCTCTCATCGGTGCAGTTCATAGCCCTAGGGTTTTTAGGTGTCTTTTATTCACTGAGCCTTCTGATTGAAGTTCAAGTCTTTTGATTGTTGTCAGTTCGATTCCTTTATCGGTCGTTTTGGTATTTCTTGATCCATTGTGTTTTGGTTTGTTGAATGATTACTTTCATTTTTGTTTGACTCTCCATTTCTTCATTTTGAGTATAGATCACATTGCTCGTTTGGGTCATTTTGAAAGCCTCCTGTTTGATTGAAAGAGTGCGTCATTGGTTTGGGTACGTTTTTATGTCTGTATTGCTTTTGAATTATTCATTTTAATATCTCTACATTTACAGTTCTCTAAACTATTGTTCATTTTATTTTTTAATGTAGTAGTGCATCGTGTGCTCCATTCATTCAGAAAACAAAAAATTGTATTATTTCCTTTGCATCGAAATGAAAATTTATTTTGCATAACTAGCTCTTAGGGAACTAGGAAAGAGTTTCTCGTTTCTCGTTTGGTTGTATTAGATGCATTAGTGGATTTCTTCTTATTATTTCATTGTTTGCTTTCTGAAAGATTTCTATCCTTCTCTTAATTAGCATTCTTCGAACGGAAAATGGTGTTCTTTTGCATATAGCATGCATTTAGGAATTTGAGATCCCATTCGGTAGAGCCTTGAAACTGAAACATTAATTCAAGATCAACTTTAAAATTGATTCAATCAATCCAAGGAAGCATTGGAACTTAACACAAACATTTTTAGCGGTCTATGCTAGTGACATGTTCCGGCGTCGTTAAACCTAGTAGTTGTCGTTCGCCACCTGGCTTTAGACAGCACTAGTACGGACTTGTGCTCCCATACCGTCACGTATATAAAGGGAGACCCTCATAGGTTCAAATCCTTTATCCATAGGAAGCCGAGTCTACCACCTGTAACCGTGATACACCAAACACATCATTAGGGGATACTACCTACATGTACGTTAAGTCCTTGGTCTTTTTTCTTTCATTTGATCACCAAGGTGTATATGGTAGTTCACAGAAACTTGGTACACCCTCTTTCTTAGTTTACATGAGTAGTCATTTTGATATTTTCGTGACTCCTTAAAAAGGAAAAATATCATCGAGCACTTGTCCTTTCATGCTTGTTTAATTCTGAAAGTGACTAGAGTCATCCTTTGTCTGTTTCTCGACTCTTAAAACATGAGACAACAAAGTTTTGTTTCGGTGTCACAAAATTAACGGCCTACGATCACATACCTGTTAAAAATTTTATTCTTGGATTTTTTTCATATTTCCTTAGACTTTGATCTTGAAGCCTTGAATTGGCTATCTCATTTTTCTCCCTATTTTGAAATATTGTCACAGTGGAAAAACCATTCATTTCGTCATCTTCTTCACTGCCTCCTAGTGGTAGTCCTTTTCCTGAAGTTTCTTTTGAAACCCCTCATTCCGCTAGGTTTGCAGAGCTTGCGCAGCCTATTCTCCCAAGTGTTCAACCTCTCGCTACCCAGTCTCCTCCTGAGGAGTCAGTTGAGTTTAATTGGCCACCTTAGGGTGCTTGGTCTGGTTTTTGGAGTCAGGAATAATTCCCTCCTCTTACCTCCGGATCACCATTTTTAGTTGTTGTTGCACCTCCTAGTCCTCATCGTCTTTTTGAAGATCTTACGTCTTCATCAGACATGGATTCTTCAAGTCCTGTCGGCAGTGAAGGACTGCCTGTTTCTACAAGGGAATATCAGCTTTTCCCAGAAGATCTCACGCGTGTTTCTAATCAATCTTCTCCTGAATCGGTGTCACTCCAACCCAGTTATCGTACTTTGAGTCAGAATATTTCTGGTGTTGCATCCATAGCAGAGTCCAGTATATTGACTCCTCCAAGGATTTCGGTCCTTCCTTCATTAGGAATGTCACCTTCGACACCTCGCTCGTCGGTCACTGTCACATATGTCCCTGTACAACCTACCATTTGTGTGGCTTCATCTGCACCGGTTGTTACAACTCAGTCATCAGGATCTTCTCACACTCGCAGGTCTATTTTTCGCAATCCTACGTGGCCTCTTAGACCTACCGTGAGTAAATCACAAGCTCGCGCTGTGAAAAAACACCTGCTTCTAGTACGACTAAGACTTATACTTCTATTCATGGCAGCCTTACTTTCGATGAGTATATGTTGGTTGTTCAACAACAAAACTCTCAGGGTTCTTAGCAGCCCCAAGCTCCTGTCAATCCTTTGCATCACTATGATGTCTACGGTAACCCCGTTTATTTGCCTCCCATTGATTTGTATCAACATGTTTAACTACCTTCGTCTGATACTTATCAGACTGTTCCTCATCAGGGCTAGTGATACAGGCACAACCCTCAGGCCTACAAGGACAACCCTTATAGGGACAACCTTTGGCCCAGCAGGTAAAATCCTTTGGTCCTCAGGGATAAACCTTTGGTCCTCAGGGACAACCTTACGGTCCACAAGGACAACCCTTACAGGGTCAACCTTTGGTCCAACAAGGACAACCCTACGGTCCTTCCAGTCAACCTCAGTTTCAACCAGGAGCGTGTTATGTTCTTGGGGGAAAATGTATCCACCACAGGGACAACCTTTTGTGCAATAGTAGTAGCCTTACGTTCCGTAAGGCCAAACTTTTGTATAGCAAGGAAAACCCTATGGTTCTGCTCTGGGTCAACCTAGTTATCAAGGGCAACCTGGTCCATCGCAACCATCAGGCCAACCTCTCCCAAAGAGGCAACTTGATGGCTCTCAGTATCCAGGCCAACCTACTCCGCAGGGACAGCCTGCCTAGCCTCAATAATCGATTCAACCTGCTCAACCCACTCAGCAGTCGGTTCAACCTATTTAACCTTCTCAGTAGCCGATTCAACCTATTCAACAAGCTTAGCAGCACGTTCAACTTGCTCAGCAGGTACCACCTGCTCAACCTCAAGGTGCTACTTACCCTCCTCAAGGTCAATATCAGGTTGTATATAGTGTGCCCCAAGGTTTCACTTATTACCCTCAAAATCAATCCTAGATGGTGTATAATCCACCTCAAGGTAATGCTTACATTCCGCAGTAGAATCCATACATTGCTCCGTAAGGACCTCAATGGTATGCTCAGAATCAGTATCCCGGTCCTCAACCCTAGTATGGGCATAACTATCAAGCTTATAACCCCTATGGCCAGAATCCTTCGGGACAAAACATATGGGGGCATAATTTCTCCTAGCTTGGGTGGAATGTTAACACTAGTCCTTATCAATGACCGCCAATGCCTTTTAATCCTCAATTGCCATTACTTGCAACGTTGGAACTTCCTGATGTGTCAAAACTAACTAATGATCCAATTCTTCATAATCTGTATTGGCCTCTAGTTCTAACTGAAATTCCTGGTGATTGTCCTAAGTTTGAGGGAAAGTCAGGAGAAGACCCCCAAGCACATGATATGACATACCATCTTTGGTGTTCTTCAAACTCTTGGGTTGATGATTCCATCTGATTCCATCTTTTCCAATGGAATCTTACTGGTGCTGCTACAAAGTGGTACATCGAACTGTCTCATGGCATCTTTCAAGATTTCAACTCTTTAGCCATGATGTTTCTTACACATTTTCAGTTACCGGTTCGATATGAGACTGGAACACACCTCCTCACATCCTTGAAACAAGACCGAGCTACTCATATCTCGGATCATATGCATTAATGGAGACATCACCGTCGCTTGATCAAATTTGATATTCCTGATCAGCTTCTAACTGATTGGTTCACCACCTCATTTGTTAATCAAATCTCTAAAGACACAGCTATGGGGGCATGTGTGACTAAAGAACAGACCATTGCTCGTGCCCAGTACCTTGATCTCGTGTACTCCCAGTCTGGCACGTTGTATGATATCTTGCCTGATGCTCCTCGACCTGGAACTTCTAATTTCTGACGACGCCATCCGTCGATGGTATTTGTTATCACTATAAAAAAATTTCCAAACTTGGACAGTTTGTATTTGTTCCTAAGTCATGGTCTTAGAATAGGGGTTAAGTCATTTTTATGTTTTTAGAGTCTAAATCATAAGGTTAGAGTTTCATCTCCATCATCAAATAAGGTCCAACAACTTTGTTTCACATTTTAAGGGTCCCATTTCATGTTTTGAAAATCATGTGTTTAGTCACTTTGAATTTTTTTTCAAATAAGCCACGAAACCACGTTTTCGTAGTGCAGACAGTGTAAAAAACTACTTTTGCGCTACGAAAACGCTGGTCTTTTCGTAGTGTAAAACCCTGAAAATACATTACACGTGCTAAGATATCGGGGATTCATAACCAATCATGTCCAACTGTCAAATCCATCAAATTTCGTTAAATTTTCATGAGTAGGTGTCAGTCCATGAATCCTTTCTCCCACATGCAACCATTCACAATCATCATGAGGTTCATTAGGGGTCATTTATCATCAGTCATTTTAAATTTTGAAAGGGGATGGTTGTCCTTGGTTATATTGTCTCATGCAAAACACTCGTTGCATGTTTTTCTTCGAATAAGAAGCTTATGGTAGGCATAAACCAGAGCTTGAATTGATTATCAAGTGAGGCTGAACCAGTTATCAAGTGAGGCTGAACCCTAAATCAAGCGAGCTAGTTTCTTTGAAATCAAGCGAGCCAGTTTATTACAGGTTTTCTGAAGCCATAGGGATTTCGGGTGAAAGATGACAGAGGAAAAAAGAAATCACAGATTAGGCCATTGTTTGAGAACCGAATCTGAAGGTATAGAAGCTCTCACAAAGGATAAATTAGTTGAAGAAGCCTTCAAAAAAGTAGGATGTTGGAGATTCTGCGAAAAGCTACAGGGAGGTGATAATCAAGTCACAAAAGAATTTTCCACTAATTTCGCAGGTTCAAATACAAAGGTTGGATTTTTAAACTTACCAATTTCTCCTAAAATTATATCTTTAGTGACAGAGATTCCAAGGGGAGAAGAAATGTGGTTCAATAATTTTAGGTTTGAAATGGAACCTTGTAAAATATTTTTGAAACCAAAGTTTGTGGACACAGATTTAACCAAAGCAGTGCTAAGAGGTTATGTCAAGGATACATATGCTAACCTGCTCTCCAACATTCAAAGGTACTTCACCTGTGAAGGGAGATATCATAAGGTGTATTCTTACCATTTCAAGCTCTTATTGCATTTCACTAGATTAATTTCTCTAGATTTGCCTTTCTTTCTGTTTTGGAGTTTGGCCAAGATGGTAGATAAGGTGCAGATGAAAGCCCAGGCATGTGAAACTTCATTATTCCATCATGGTCTTGTTAAATTTGTTGAAAATGCAGCAAGATGATGGAGCTTAGTGAAATGAAGTCGCCTTCACTAAGTGGGCCCGCAGGCAAATTCTGGCGCAAAGTCTATTTTTAGACATATGGAGCATGGTCCAGGGGTTGCAGTATGTTATTCTTGGAGTATTGGTCATGTTGGTAAAAATAGATGGACCTCTATTTTTTGACCTATAGGTCGATGTCTATTTTTAGACTGCCTATCCTAAAAATAGGGAAGTCAAATATTATTTACCCTTAATAATATTTGGACTCTAAACAACAGTTTACTCTCTTGGAGCACTTCAGTTCGAGCCTTGGAAGTGGCTCATGCATCTGACAGAGGAATTACGCTATTCCTAAGGGTTTGGTAAGCACATGCATGGTTGAATTTAGTTAGGACTTTAGTGGCAGAAGTTTGGTGGAGTTAATGAGACAGCTAGTGGAGGTGTGTTCGGTTTAACTTAGTTGAACTAGTTGAGATTAGTTTAACTAGCTAATCAACTAGTAATGAGTGGAGTGAATTAAATATTATTTAATTCATTAATTAGTAACTCATTATTCAACTCAAGAACACATCAGTTCACTACAGTGCATGGACAGTTCAGTGGAGACCAGTGAAAGAGGTAGATGAAAGGGTGGAGTTAGCTATCGGTGGCGACATCAGTTGTGCATGAGATTTGCACCACACTTGGAGGAATTTCCCATGATGATTGCGCTGTCAAGCCAAGGAGATTCGAACCTTGGATCTCTATATAGATAGGCCATGATTGCGCAATAGAGGCAAGGCAATTGGTGGTGAGTTTTGAACCAGTAACCTGTTCAAAACCAAGCTAGTTTGTGTGTAACTTCATGAGATAGTACTGAGTACTTGTGAGGAGTATTTTACTGAGTTTGTTACATGATTTCTCCATTATAATATACACAATAGCTGCGGGGTTTTTAGCAATAAGCTTTCCCCATACATACTGTGTTAATGTGTATGATGATTTGATGTGTTATCGCTTGTTTTTATTTCCGCATGTGTGATGATCTGAGTGGAAGAGATTATGTGTTGCACATGAATTCGAATTGATATGTGATCAGGATAGTCTCGATGGATAATTGATCATTATTCAGCAAATTTCTACAAAATTAATAGTTTTGCATGAACTTCGGAGGGTAAATAGAGAGTGGTCTACATTTCTATTTTTGTGTGGATTTGGGGTAGAAACATATGGAACAGGTGTTAGCCCTAGGGTCAAGGAAAAATCACCATAAAAAACCACAGACCCTGCAGAAACAAGATCAATGAGATTTATCAAGTTAAAGCCTAGAAAACAAGTGAAGGAGCCAGAGACTAGAACACCAATAATGATTCAAGAAACTCCTCAATTTGCACAAAAGAAGGTAACCAAAGGTAAGGAAGCAGTACAGGAACAGTCAACTAGCAAATCAGCTCAGAGAAGATTGACTGGAACACAACTTGCAAGGGAACAAGGAAAACATTGGTTTCAGAAGAAGATCTAGGTTTAAAGGGTAGCTTGAATGATATTTTACAAGCTATTGATATTGAGGAATCTCCTTTAGTGCAGGCAGATTTTATAATTTTGGATGAAGGAAAATCTAAAAAGATCAAATCCTCCAAAAAGCTGGATTTTAATGATGAAATTTCAGAGTTTGTGTTTAAGCCTAGAAGACCTCTAACTAGGAATTCAAAAAGGTTGCAAGGACTGGATGTGGAATTAGAAAAAGCTGGAGAAGTTTCAAATGATTATGAGGAACCCATAGACCTTCATCACCTATGCTTGAGGTTGACAGAAACAGAGTTCTCCATACTGAAAGAGAAAAGAGCAGTTATGAAGGAATGAAAGAAAAACCAAGACTAGCTAATCTTCAAATTGATAGGCTTGAGAAGAAAGCAAGAAAACATGTGGTGGAGAAGATAAAATTTGACAGAATTAAAGCTCTATGGGAACTTGAAAGAGTCTCAAAACCTGAAATAGTCAACAGTGAAGTTCAATTTTTCACCTGGACTCTGCCTGCAATCAAAGAAGCTAAATTTGTGAGGAGGATTAATGTAAATTTAAGGGCTAGTAACAGGAGGTTGAAGAGGCACATTGAAGATCCAGAAATCCAATTGGCAAAATCTGAAGAAGGTCTGCTACAGCACAAGTAAGACAATAAGTGATAAACCCTTAACATATTTTTTTATTTGGAAAGACATGACTTTTTGAAGATATGGCAAACTTGACTTATATTGATTTCAAGGTTCATTAGAATCAAGGTCATCATTGAAGGACTGTAAATATTTTTAAGGTTTAAATATGATGAAGAAACGGTGAATTATGGAGATACACAGCAGTTTCGTAGTGCACGACGAAACTGCTGTAGGTGACATACACAACAGTTTCGTAGCGCACTACGAAACTGTTGTAGGTGCAGTTTTAAACATTTTGATAAGATTCCAAGAGGTAAACACCAGGTTTTTAAAGTTTTGATGTTGTTAGAAGATGGAAATCAGTCACCAATGAAGTTTCAGGTGTTAAAGCAAAGGAAATTTGATGTTAAGAGATGTGGTACAAATGCATAATTACTGCACTATGAAAACAATTGATATTTTCGTAGCGCAGACAGATAAGATCTCTGCACACTCTTTCATGGACTCAATTTCGCACAGGTGGATGGACATGGTTATATGAAAGTGATAACACATATCACTTGTCTTAAAAGGTTCATTTTTGTCAGCCAAATATTCAAGGAGCATAAATGAGGGTTAAAGCTATATTGTAGGAAACATGTTCCTACTTTTCAAGACAGATAAGGGATAAGTTAACATATTGTAACAGCAAGGTTATGGACATCATCAAGGTCGAAGATTAGGAGGAGTAGCTGTCAAACATAATATTTAATTTTCAAATAAGGTTGTTTTAGTCATAAGAAGGAGTTTTACTCCTAATTGTACTAGGATTCTAGAACAGACAATGAACTGTCACATGTAATTAATAGTCAGTTTTAGAGTAAATAGGTGTCAATCTAAGATAGAATTCAAATTACTCTGAAGATGGATCATAGAATCCAATATTGTAATGACTCTATAAGAGAGATGAAGTTGAAATCCTCAAGGTTGGAAATTTTCATGAACAAGCAGACTATGTTACTATAGCAGACTCTGTGTTTTTATCATAATACAAATGTTGGCTTACTATGCAAGATTCTGAAGGAGTTTTTAATATGTGATCTTCCTATTAATTTCTTTATCTATCTATTTGCAGTGGTATAAACATATGTTACTTAGAATTCATTGAGAAATGCTCTAACTTCCTGCATATGTTTATAAATTGTGTTTTGTTCACTCTATTTTTGTTTCACTGATGCACTTAAGAACTCTGAAATGCCCTGACTTCCATGATAAGATGATGTTTATGTTTTGTGGGAAAATACCCAGACTCCATTGCCCAATAGATGTTTTTTGATCATTATCTCAACTAGTCAGACTCTTTTATCTAATTTTTTCCTAGATTTAGCCATCTAATCCTTAATTCAAAATATTAAACCTAGTGAGAGAGCCCTCTCAGGTTGAGGAGGCTAAGCCTCAACTAAAAGTCTGGTTTGAAATAGTTACACTGAGGTAGCCTGACCAGTAGCCTATTAGGTTCTATTTTGGTGATAACAGTATTATTGGTTCCGTATCTCAGACTTCTCGGAAGTCTTCTCCTTCAAACCTTGGGAAGCAAAAATCTAATCCTTCCACTGATACTGCTTCTCAGTCTACCTTGAATTCTGGTAAAACCACGAAATTCAATGTCATTCAGGCCAATCCAGTGGATAAAAATTCCAAGGAAAAAAATAAGGGTAAAGGTAAGGCCAAAGCCGATATCCCGAAACCAGATTCTCAGAAATCTCTTGCTGATGATGGTTCACAGCGAAAACCAAAGTACCCTTGTTTGTTTTGTGACAAAGAGCACTACACCAAGGACTGTCCTCGATGGGCCGAAGTAAGTAGATTTCTCAAAGGCACCCAAGAAAATCCAGCTATTCTTAAATAACCTTTTCCATCACAACAGACCCAGATGGTAGAGCAACCTTAGTCCTCTGCCCCATTTTTCTCTCAGGTTTTCGTGATGAACCGTTCTGTATCCATTGCTATAGCTACCCGGTTGAAAGATTATACCGAACCGCATTAGGCAGCAGGGAAGGAGATCGCTAATGATCCTCCTCCTCCCCCTACTTCTGGCCCTCTTCAGATTGAAAGGCCCAGTACTGAGTCCGTTGTATGACCACCTTCCAAAGGTGTACTCCATAAGTCTTATTACAATCCCAACACCCGTGTTGCTCAACATTACAATATTGTTGATGATTTGGCTCAGGCACCATCTCCAATGTCTACATTAGAAGTACTTGAGAGTTGTCCATCCCAATGGAAGGCTTTTATATCTACGATTGGAGGGATTAATCCTGTTGGTTCAAGCCTTATCACTTTCGACTTGGATAATTTCATCCCACATCTCCCGCACCACCTTGTGCTCATTATGCAAGTTGGAATTAATGTAATGAATATCCATTGTGTGGTTGTGGATGAGGGTGAATCTATGTGTGTCATGTCATCTACCTAATGGAAAGCCATTGGTTCTCTAGCCTTGAATACATCTCCAAATTCTCTAGAAGTGTTTGATGGAAGGGAATATAAACCTCTTGGTGTTCTCGCTAGTTTACCGATTACTTTGGAAGGGAAGATGGTCAACATCAAGGTTGAAGTAGTTAACGCCGAGCTCAATTACAATCTTCTCCTCGGTCGCAGTTGGACTAACGCCATGTTGTGCATTCCGTCCACTCTCTTTTTTGTTTTGAAATTCCCGCACAAAGGAAAGATCGTTACTGTTGATCAATTGTCGTTTTTCACTTCTTCTTCCGAGAAAAATGTTCCGTATGTAGATAAAATTCCTATGCCTTACGAGAGCATTGGGCTGGGTCTTTTCAAAGATCCTGCCCTCATGGGTATTTTTCTTCTTCCTCCACCCAATACTGTTCAGATTAATATGATCTCTCAGTCTGATGACCCGTGGATCATCCCTTCACCTGAGCAAATTGATACTTTTGGACATTCGATGTTGTTAAATCTGATCAAGATTGACTATTGTGAACTTACTTCGGCTTCGGAGCCTCTGCCTCCTGATCATGCTCCTTTGGGCATGTCTCTTAACACTTATTCTCAATCCCCTTCGCTCGACGATTCAGATTTTCCTGATGCATTGAAAGAGATATTTCCCTCTGATGAAGCCATCGTGGAAACTATGTCTCTTGAGGATCCTTCGTGGGACGATAATCATCATTGTTCCTCGTTTATGCCTGGCCTCGGGGCCATGCCTACATGTCTTGAGAGGTTTTCTTCTTAGATTCCTTGTCCTTCGCTTCAAATGCCTATTCTGACACATGAATTTTTTACGGAGGGTAACTTGAGTAATATCACACAAACGATGCCTATCGACATTTCCGTGAAACCGAGAATTGTTGAGAACATCCATATTGGGGTCACTTGTTCTTCAGAGAAGTTCAGGTTTACACTAGCCTTTTCCGTGAGTTCTGCGATGTCTTTGCATGGTCTTACGAAGAGATGCCCAACATCGATCCCAGTATATTGGTGCATGATATTCTAACATATCTTGGTGTGAAGCCTGTTTGTCAGCATCTTCATCCTGTGCACCCTAGAAAGGCTACCACTATTAAAGGTGAAGTTGAAAAACTTCTCAGAGCTGGTTTTATCTATCTGATTCCCCTGACATAATGGGTGTCCAATATCATCCCTGTAGATAATAAACAGGGCACCATTCGGGTCTGTGTTGATTATCGAGACATTATCGAGCCTACCCTAAGGATAATTATCCTACTCCCTTTATTGATCAAATCATTGATGACTGTGCAGGGGGTGAGAATTTTTCCCTTATGGACAGATTTTCTGGCTACAACCATATTAACATTCTCTTGACTAATCAACATAAGACTGCCTTTATCTGTCCTTGGGGTGCTTTCGCGTATAAAAATCTCCCTTCTGGTTTGAAAAATGTTGGGGCTACATTTCAGTGAGCGATGTCGTATGCTTTCCACGATATTAAACACATCGTTCAGCCTTACCTGGATGATCTTCTGGCTCATTCAGCTAAGCGTAAAGACCACCCAGACTATCTTCGTCAGATTTTTCTTCGCTGTCGACGCTATAACATCTGGCTAAATCCGCATAAGTGTGTTTTTTGCGTTGATTCCAGTAGACTCTTAGGGTTTATCGTTTCCAAAGATGGAATTCGCCTCGATCCGCTTAAGTTTGAGGCTATCATTAATCTCTCCTCTCCTTCCTCATTACATCAGCTGCAGAGTTTGCAGGGGAAGGCCAACTTTTTACGCCGTTTTATACCTAACTATGTCGAAGTGGCTAAAGGATTCACGCGATTACTGAAGGAGGGCATTCCCTTCCTTTGGGATGAGATCGCTCAGAATTCTTTTGATGCCTTAAATATGTTGCTTGTAAATTCTCCTTTATTGCGTCCTTCGAATTATCATCGTGATTATTCCCTCTATTTAGCTTCCGCTTTCAGCACGATTGCCATGGTTTTGGTACAAGATGATGATGATGGTGAGGAACATGTTATTTACTATATATCTCGTAACCTTCTCAATACTGAAACATGATATGCACATGTTGAGAATTTTCCATTGGTTGTTGTTCAAGATGTTCAACGTTTTCATCACTACATCCTATTGCGTACAGTGACTGTGATTTCTGATTGCAATCCTATGACCTACATATTGTCTCGTCAATTGCTGGGGGGCAAGTACTCGAAGTGGATTTTCATCCACCAAGAGTTTGATTTGGAGTTTACCACTACCAAGTCGAATAAATTATTGGTCTTCGTCGATCTTATTTGCTCTCTCCCTTCCGACTCAGCCCCGTCTGGTTCCGAGGAACACATCCCAAATGATACATTTTTTCTGATCAGCACCCTCGATCCTTGGTACGGTAATATCATCGTATATCTTCAGACTTCTACCTTTAGATCTGAGTTAATGAAGGATGCTCACCGATGCATCCGTCATCAATCGCAACCTTATGGTATAGACAGGGATACACTCTACCGCATCGGAGTTCATTCCATTCTCTGCCGGTGTTTGACTCTCGAGGAGGCTGAGAAAGCGCTGAATGATTGTCATAGTGGCACCTATGGTGATCACATGTTTGGTTATGCTACTGCACAAAAAATTATTCATGTTGGGTATTTCTAGCCCACCATCTTCAAGGACTGCATTGTTGTTATTCGTAAATGTCATGACTACCAAATCTATTAGCGTAACATGCGCGCGCCACCTTCCCATCTCCACCCTATCATTACCGTTGGTCCCTTTGCGAAGTGGAGCATGTATTTTATGACATGTAACCCTCACCCGGTCAGGGGGCATTCTTATATCATCGTAGCCATTGACTACTTCACCAAATGGGCCGAAGTAATGCCTACACTTACGGCTGACGGTAAGACAACAACTCAGTTCATATTCAATCACATCATTTCCAAGTTTGGTGTCCCTCAAGCCATCGTTACCGATCATGGTTCCCATTTCTGGCATTATATGGTGGAGGAGTTGAATTCCAAGTTGGGCTTGCATCGGGACAGCTCAACACTATACTATCCTCCGGCCAATGGCCAGGTTGAAGCTGTGAATAAGGTTCTAGTCACCATGCTTCAATGTACGATTGGGATGCATAAATCAAACTGGCATCTCATGTTATTTTCGGCTCTTTAGGCGTACCGAACTTCAGTTAAGGATGCGACCGGATGTACTCATTTTTGGCTTGTTTACGGTCTGGAAGCTACCCTTCCGATTGAATGTGAGTTACCTTCGCTCAAGTTTGCTATTGAATTATTGCCCAACACTTCACCGGAAGTAGAGCATCTTCTCTACTTAGAAAGGCTGGATGAAACTCTTCGCTTCACTGCTTTGGTCATTGAAGCACATAAGAAGTAGGTCAAAGCTCATTTTGACCAGTCAGTTTCCCCTCGCACCTTCATAGAAGGAGACCTTGTCCTCCTATACGACCAAGCTCATGATAAGCTGGGGGCAGGAAAATGTCAATCCATGTGGCATGGGCCCTACATTGTTAAATGTGTTTTGCAGAATGAGGCTTATGATCTTATTGATTACGAAGGTCATCCTTTGGATCAACCCAGAAATGGGTTGTATCTTAAGAAATATTATGCATGATTCATTCATGCATGTTTTGTGTACATAGGTGTTCTTTTAATTTTTGTACATTTTTGGCTTGGTGTCTTTTGCGAGGGTTTTCCTGCTTATTGGGTCGTTGCGTTTTGTGCAGATGTCTATTACACCTTATGTCGGTTTCGCGGATGGTGCTTCCAGTAGTACCTGGAACCTGTCTTCAGCAGCCTGGGTAATTTCTGATCTTTCTAGTGAGTTGATATATCTTCAAGGTATCTGTCTAGGACGAACTACAAAAAATGTCGTTGAGTATAACGCTGTTCTTGAACTATTAACCGAGGTGATTACCCTCGGCATTCGTGCATTGGTTGTAAATCTAGACTCACAGCTTGTCGTTCTTCAACTTGATGGACATTATTCAGTTAGAAACCCTTCCATCTTAAGGTTGTATTTACGTGTTCATTTGCTAGAAAGACATTTTTATTACATTACATATCAACATATTCCTAGGCGAATGAATGCATTAACTGATACAGTGGCTAACATTGTGTTAGATAGAAATTTGCATAATTTATAAAATCATCATCACATGACAGTATCCATAAGAGGAAAAGTAGATGTATATATATATATATATATATATATATATATATATATATATATATATATATTGAATGTTTGCATCGATGTTCATCATAGAGTTCAAAAAATATGCATGTTTCTGTTACATCCTGAGACACCATGTCTCTCAAAAAATATGTGGAAATGAAACCTAGGTGTCTACTCGGCATGACGCTCATGATAGTATGCGACTGCTCGTACAAGCCGCATCAGCAAGTGGTGAACTCGGTTTGATACCCTTGTAGTGTGTCTCTGGTAGGTCCAAGGAACATCATCGAATCGCGCATAATCCGAGATCCCACGGGAGATTCCCTCCAAATTGCATATGATTTCCTCCTCCTCGCCTCCCTTACCATGAGGGGCAACATCAAAGTCATGAGGAATCCACCTCACTATTGGGGACATACCTGCAGGTCTCTTTGGGCCAAAATTTGCATACATGGATTCAATGTCAGAACATGCATAAAAAAAAAATCATAATACTCATGAAAATAAAAAATGAGTCTTACCAACTACTTTATCCCAATCCTCTCCTTCTAGGAGTGGGAGATCTGCATCACCAATGAAATCTATGCCAGAGTAGGTCCAATCCTCCACAAAAATTAGTTGTCAATGGAGCCAGTTAAAGAACTTTGGTCTCTAGGACATTTGCTGACTGCCCCATGACCTTGGCATTAGAGCTCCCCAACGGGCCATTCGTGGCTCCTATGTTGGTGGTGTCGGGACTATAACCTCCTGACACTAGAAGATTGGTAGTTGTTCTAGGATAAATGATACCAGAATGGACCCATAGCCAAACTGCTTCAGTTTTCCTTTCTTGCATTTTATTAATTGATGTTTCATGTCGATTGCCACTGCCTCTGCCCAGTTGTAGAGAATTGGTGTCAAACAATCTATAGCAACAAGTAATTGTGTCTTTGTAGCTTCATGTGGTTCTTGTGATCTTGCAGCTCGCGTGATGGTGTGCAGCACTACTCTTAGTGCCAAGTCTGGAATAGTCTGGATATCCACTTTTCCACTTCATGATCCTTTCCTTGCCCCCGGAAACACCCTGTCGGTCACCATACTCATGTTCTCCATTGTGGGCCGGGTGTTGGTCAGGATTGGTACTGCCCCCCTTTGCGACAACCCTGTGATGAAATAAACATCAAAACCTTCGATCTAGAGTTCTTGATCATGAATGATGAACTTTTCCTGATCAATGTCCCAAACACTAATTAAGTATTGTAATAGCTCCGGTTGAGCTCTGAGGCATGGTGTCATCAAGAATTTCTTGAGCCCAAAATCTCTAAGAGCTTCTATGCATCTTTCATTCTTCATGGCAAGTTTGTCTTCTTCACTGTGTTCCCATTCTTTCCATTCGATCACCATTTTGCTACTTTATACCTGCAAAAACATTCATATGACTATTATTAGTTGAATTAAAAGATTTTGTTTGGTTAAAAAGGCCTATTTTCTTAAATTTGTGCGTCGTGGTTGGCATGAATGTTTTAGAAACATTCGCGCCAATGGGCACATCCTAGTTCATAAAATCAGGCGGTTGGCGCGAGTCCGTGCCTCATACCCGTGCCAACCGCCACGCCCTAAAATTTGCCAAATTCCCCCATAAACACATAAAATTGAGTTGCAGGTATTAAAAATGAATCAAAATGTAGGAAAGGGTGCTAGCTCTTACCTGGAACTAACGGATTCAAGATTGGTCTATCGGATTACTGGCTATCGCCGCCGCAAAATCACAGTCTAAAATGGGTAGCTATTTCTCCACAAGTGGTAAAAGTGAAAAGTAATTATTTTTTACCATTTTTGGAATTTTATAACTTCTTAGAACCCTAATTAGGTTTTAAGACATAATTTTCGAGTATTTCACCATGTTATTTCGAGAAATGGGTTTTACGTGCGTCTCTTGTGCAGCAACAGGTTTTTTACGTAATAGGGATGAAGTAACGAGTTGTATTTTATACTTTTTTGGACTCGTAAAAACACGAAAAAGTCACTGTTGGAGTCATCTTTCAGCTCTTTTCTGACTCTCTAAAATTGAAAGGATTGTCGAGACTCTTTTCATTTTGAACTCATTAAATGGCTGCAAAATGATATCTACCCAGTATACGTTTACCCCTTTTTCGGGCTGGGATGGATTATTTACGAAAAAGGAATACCTTAGCCTATCGCGACTAAGAGGTTCTCTCGAATATTTTTTTCTAACTTTTCAGATCTGAGGGACTATTTACAAAAAGGGGCTTGCTGGAGTTTTCTTTTCCGCTTCTTTTCAAACTCTTTAAACATGAAAAGATGTCGAGTTCTTCCTTTGTCAGACTCGTTAAACCTTGATGACATCGGACATCGTCACCATGATGTTAACCAAATTACTCCTTCATAGTGCTTGTAAAATGTACTAGGATGGATTTTTCGGAAGGAAAAACTTACATCACAAGCATATGCTATCCCCTTCAAGCTTTTTTTTTCAAAAATAATTGGGGTACTCTCCAGAAATGGTGGGGGAAAATGGAACCAATCTTTAGTCGTGTCGACAATATGTCGCTCTTGAACATGACACTCATCTACATTCGTGTCAGGTTAGGGACATCTCGTTTCGTCATTTTTTCCTCCATGGGTTTGGGTAATCTGTTTTGGCCTCTCATCTGCTCTTTGCTATGTCATCATGACCTCAAATCCCTTGATGTCAAATACTGGCAATTCCAGATTCATGTTGCTGATATGTTCAAGAGAAGTTTGCCTCTGTAGTTTTCAACCTTCCTCTGATCCTCTGTTTGGTCCTGATTCAGTATCATCATGTTCCTCTGTCTTGTGTTGATGATGTGGGAAACATTATGGCCCTGCTTCTACCGGGTCACTTCCTATCGACTTCAGCTCATTGTCCAGGAAATTGACCTAGAGACTCCCTTCCGGTACCTTGAGGCTTGCATGCCTCAATGGCAAGTTCTTTGCATTCAACGACAAGGCCACATCATTGGCCTTTGATTGAGTGATTTTGTAGGTGTTCAACGCCAAATCACTGTTCACATTTTATGGATTGTACCTGTTGTACATTGAGAGCCATTTTCGTTATTGGTGGTTTCTCTCATGTTTGTTAACAACTTTCATCATTGGCTAGTAATCAGGTGACTTTCTTGCATATTCAAATTCAACTCACATATTTGCATGCTTGAATTTTTACTTGCTTGGGTCGAGATGGAGCGCAAGACCCTGGGTTTTGTCTGATAAGATCGAGGCTACGGGATATTGTGTTTATCATGACTTATTGCATGACTCTTTTGATTAGATTGTTGCGACCATACCTGAGTCTATTTGTTGATCCTTATTGCTGGATGGTTGCGTCCATACGTCAGATATCAGTTTTTATGTACTTTATCATGGATGGTTGTGCCCATGTCACATGATCATGTATCAGAGATATCAGTTGTATTTGTACTTGTAGGTCTTCCGACAACGATGTTTTGTTCGAACGTGTTCTTGTAAAGCATTTCACCCCTCCCTCTCACTCCGACCTCATGCTTTAGGGAGAATCTGTTACACATCATTTTGTCACCGTCCCTGCAATCCCCATCCTACACTTTGGAGGACCATTTCTGTGACTAAATAGAAGTGGCATGCCTTTCAAAGACCATCATTTCCTCCCTTTCCATGAGGAAAACATTCCTTCTGTTGACAATTCCTTGAGCAGACCATTAGAAACACATGTTTTTGGGTTGGCGCTAGTAGACCGTTATGCCCTCGCACCAATGAGGAAGATTAACACTGGGCCCCACTCCCATTGGCGCTTTGTCCTAGTGTGCTACTCACACCAAGCTGTTTTTGGATTTTTTTTTTTTAAATAGAGGCAAAGTTTCCATCATAACAACTTTGTGGGTGAGTCAACTTGAGTGGTTCGACTGAATAACTATGACCACCCTCCTTTGGCCTCTTGTTTCCACCTTTTGGGGAAACCTCCCAAAGGATAAGGCCTCCCTTCCACCATTGTAGGGATCCCAACCTCCTCCTTTCCCTCTATAAATAAAGTTATCTCCCATTGATACACTAGTTGAACAATCATAGCTGAAAGGCTGAAGAGAATTATTGAACGTTTTGCTAGGGAGATAGAATAGAGAAAGAGACTGTTGACGAGAGAGAGCTTAGGCTTGTGTCCTCGCCTTGTCCCAATTCCCGAAGATCCTTCGAGACGCGCTTCGACTGAACCCGTTGAAGGAGGTTGCAATGTCAAGGCTCCGGTTGTAATCTTTTTCTTCTATTGATATATACATGACTATTGTCTGGTTCCCATCTTGTGTTAATATGGTTTATTTTATGCAATGTGTTTAGTCCTCCTTGACTAACTAGTTAGCTACGAATGGAATTATTGTCTTGTATATTGCTTTTGTCTTTGATCTTTCTATAGGAATACGAGTACCATTGCTGAAGGACCGTGACCTATCGGGACAGAGATCAAGAAGGTATCACTACTATAGCTGCAAAAATCATGTTGGACTCCAGGTAGGATGATCTACCCCAACCTATTTCATTTTTTAGCTAGGAACCTACACTCTAGCTTGTTCCCTTATTACTAGACCCACTCTAGGGCTAGAAGGATCGTCTCTATCCTTAGAGAGGATTTACCTTTCCAACACCTTGACTTGCGCAAGTAGGCCATTGCCGAAAGGACTAGTAATACAGGGGTTTGTTGGTAAATATTAAATCTGAACCTGGGTCAAGACCCTCAAACCAACAAGGCTCCTTCGGTGTTGGAGTAGCATTGTTTTCTTGATTCTCTTGTCTAGCCTCTAGAAAAGGGATTGGTTTCAATATTTAAGGGCTGGTTTCCACTAAAGGTCCCTCTGTCATAATAATTTTTCTCCTGCGTTTACCCTTTGAAGAGGAAGCTACCTCTTTCTGGCTCTTAGACATTGTATTTTTGTCAGGCAGGGTATATTTTTGTTTGAGTTTGTTTGCATGCTCCTGCCTGAAAGACCCCAAGGTCTGTGGCTCCTTAGGTGATCTTATAGTGTAAACTTCCTTGGTTGGTTGCACTATTGGTATAGGAGTGATGGTTGGTTTAGGAGTGGTGGTCTAAACTCTAGCTTTCCTGGCTGAGTTCCTAGTCTGTCTGCTAGATGATATTGAAGATGCACCAGCTTGTGAAGGAATCAATGTAGGTGTAGGGCTTGACTGATTCTCTTGGGTCTTTAGCCTTATAGGCCTTCCTACTCTTTTTCTTGAGTTAATACTACTAAATCCCTTATCTGCTAAAATTTTTTCTCATGTGGTTCTTTTCTTTATCTGATGACAAACCACCAGTATTTTGATCAAACCTCTTTGATAAATATTATGAAGATAATAGTTTTTGGTTCTTTGTATTTTTTGGGACATTGACAAAAAATATTTATGAAGGAAAAATGGTAGATTCATAGGTTTAGAGCCCAAGATATGAGCTATAAACCTCATCTGGTATTTTTTCACAGTAGAAAACCTACCATCACAAATTATATAATGCTACACAGTAGTAATGAAATCTTTCCACTCAAGCCTAAAATATGAAATATGAATAGTAGGGGTCCAACCAATATTTTCATGTTCAGGCTTTAAATATGGATTTGAATCAGCTTTAAGCAGAATTTTTTTCTTGTTCCAGGGCTCGCATGTAGTTGATGTTTGGGTAACCCTTGCAATGATAGTCTTTGTGATCCTAAAGGTCCGAGACCCCAGCTTAACATGTTCTCCATCGAATGTATCAGTAAATGCCTGAGCCACTGCCACATTTTCACCTGAAAACTTCTTTAAAAATTGATACCACCCTGCTGCTTTGAACTGAGGCTTAGCATGATGGTCAACAAAACGGGTATTGGTAGGTTCTGCACAGTTCACCTTACCACCCTTGCCCATCTTGTTAGTAGTTAACCTAACCACTAATGCACACCTATAATACAAGGAACATTAATCCTCCATGAAGCCTTAACTGTTGGCACAAGGTAATAAACTATTTTGATGGAAGATAAAAACAGTTTGTTGTAGATTTCACGAGGGTAAACGGTTTTTTGTAGCTCTGCATGCCCTAAATCACTGTGAGAGGGAATGACACAAAAAAAAATGATTTAAATCTGCTGCCAAATCATCCCACCGAACCTTTCACTCTATCACATTTTTTACGAATAGCTACTTATACTTCAACTTTAATACATTTCATTTTAATGAGTAGTATTAGATTTGACTAGTCTTAGCAAATAAATAGCCAACCTTTTTAATGAATCCTCCAATGAGAAATAACCACCTTTCAAGTAAGTAACGCCTCTTGTTTTAACATACCTTCAATATTAAAAGAGAAGTGTTTTTTTCACCTGAGTAATGCTTCTTTTATCTCCTTGTACAAATTTTTCATGTAATAGATACCTTTTTGAAACAGGTAGCTATTCCTGTGTTGCTTGTAAAACTAGATCTTCTGAAGAAAATAGCTGCCTCTCTAGGAAAAGTAGCTATTCCTGCGTTATTCCTAACACAACTGATGACTCTGACATTTTGTCTTTAACCTCGGATAGAAATATCATGGTGAATGTATAAGACTTCTCAAGCTAAACCCATGACCTTAACTACTCAAATCAGTTAAAAGACTTATCAAAAGAAAATTTACCATAATAAATCTATGACACAAACAAACTATTGGACTCATAATTCTTTTGGATTTTGGTTAAAAAATGATAAAGAAAACTAATACATTTGAACCCTCTAGGGCTCTCCACCATAGGTTAGGAGACAACAAAGGATCAAAGACACAACTTACAATGATGACCAGACATTGAAATTTTTTGAAGATTGCAGTGCTAACACATTTCTTAAAAGAACATGCTTCTATGTCTCCACAAAAGGAAATGTACAAAAGTTCTTAAAAACCATACTAAAAAAAGGTTATAAGCCACAAATCTCTTTGTATATTATTTTTCTCCTAAGAAGTGAACCCGCAAAAAAAAAAAAAAAACATTGAGGGCTTAATTCTCATAGAAAAATAATCAATGAACCATGGGCCATCAATGCATCACTAGAGTGAGCTATCTCCAAATGTGATCAAATGCTTACAATATGTTGGTTGCATGCAATGCTTTATCAATATTTTCTAAGACAACCTTATAAACCACTATTATGGTATATGGATCTGGGGTGAGAAATAAACTTAATTTTCAAATGACGATTTCTTCAGCAAGCCAAAATTGCTTCTTGTAGATTGTCAAAAAAATATTGTCTGTGTGTGAATATTTTCCTTTCCCTCAAAAAATTATGCTTCTCAAGAATTTGGGTAAACATATTTGTAAAGAGCATAAAACTTGATGCTTCAGTTTAATTGACAACTAGTGTTCATTATAATAACCCATCAATAGTAATGATCGTATTCAGAATATGAACATGATTTCATACAATGGGAAGATTAACAACACAAGGAAAGTACTTTTTGGATAAGGTATCTAATGGCTTAAAAAGTTGATACCTGGAGGAAAAAATTTCTTTTGTATATCGTTTATTAAAAATCAGAATTCCATACATGTCTTAACCAAGTGAAAGAAATATAAACAACCATTATGGCCAAAGCTCATGTACATCTTCATGCCTTTTGACTCCATGCTCAGTTATGCTACCTCTTGATAAACCCCTAATTCCATGCCAAGAATTTTTACTTTTATTTGTTCTCATGGGACCAGAACTACTGTGCCTCCTAAACGATCCTGATAATTTCCTTAATGAGCTTCTAGAAGTAGACAATAAAGCAGATGTTAAAAGTGGACTTTTTGTCTCTAGTTCTTGTGTTTGGAGGGGACCTAAATCATAATCAATTGTTTCAAAATAACTACCATCAGGTACATACTAAATACTACGGGGCCACTATTGACTAGTGTCATCCTTGACCTCTATATCATGAGCATTATACTCCCCTCTATGACTAAAACTAGCAAATCCACATCCATTTCTTGCATCTATATCATTATAAACAAGCTTCAAAGCTTGTACAACCTAGCCCATAAATGGTCGATGTCAAAATTCAGGTTGAACACACATGGAAGCAATAGTTTCAAGTTTGTTGTTGAAGGGGAGATTGGTACCCAATGCAGGGTTCCCCATTGCTTCCAAGCCCACTTTTCTTGTAAGGAGAGATAGATCCCATGTAACTAGGTTTTCCTACCTAGGTGTTTGTGACATATCAATTAGTTTCCTTCTATTAATCAATTCTAGTGACACTATGCCATAACTATACACATCACCCTTCACAGTGGGATGCCCAGTCATTGCATATTCAGGAGCAACATAACTGCAAAAAAATATAATGACTAATTATCCCAACTTTGTGAAAAATTTGAGATGGCAGAGCTTATTTGGAAGAATAAAAAGTATACCAACCAATATTTGTGCAGAGTTTGAAAATTACTATAGCTTCCTATAAATTGTGCCAAATATTATACAATTACCATACTAGATCATTAGGTCATTTGAAAATAGAGGGAAATGAGTAAATTAATAACAATAGGTATAAGAAAAAGATATGTTAAAAAATTAAAGGTCATATATAGAGAGATCTCAAGAGAATAACATCAAAACATAAACCCTTTCTTAATTTAACATTACTACAGATGAAAATTGCTACATTAATACATGGTATTCCCTCTCACCCATACATTAATACCATGGTTTCAATTAGACCCTTTATAGCTATTGATCCACATATCGATTATAAAAACTCGGGATTTATATATTGATTGTAAAGAGTGTGTATTAGACAACGACATTCAAAAAATAATCAAATGAGGATAATGTACTCATTGATTCAAGGGATGATTAAAAATGAAAAAAATCTCTTATAGATTCCTGACCTTAAGGTATTGTTGAAATCAGGTTTGGAGATGTGTGAGTATTTATGTATAATAGAAACAATGTATGCCAATATGGAAGAAGACTCCATTGTTTCCAATCTTCCCTTCTTGCTTGATCATGCCCCTTCCTTTACCAAAAGGAAGCGGGAATTGCGAAAAAGTGATTTTCTCCTATATTACCTTTAGAAAAAAATTAGAATAGGATTTCCAGTAATGGTGTGAAGTTTGAACATCATTGGAGGAAAAATAATAATATATTCTTGTAATCCCATTTTGGCCTTGGGTTATCACTACCTATCACTTATATTTGACTCAAAATAGGTTGTCAACATTATTCTACTTCAAGGCACTTGGAACATAGTTGGATCCATCATTTATGTTCAATCCTTGAGTGAAGATTTCAATTCTTCCAACTTCAATCAAGCCAAAATTTCATTTTTCATTGATTTCTCCAACATGCTATATCAAGCTAAGAGGTATGAAGACAATAATAGAGAGGTTTGGGAAGGATTTTATTTGTGTTTTCTAAGAGAGTGTTCCACCTATCAAGAAAGTCGTCGACTGTGTTTTTATGCCAATTTGAAAAAACCATTGCACCAATATACTAATCTTGTTGGCAGAGGTAGAACTTTAATCAACAACTGAGATATCTTAACCCTCCAAATTCATGTTTTGCATGCCAGGTGTCATATCATCGTGTCAATGAATTCCCTCATAGAAGAGTGTCCAAATATGATCATACTAGCATAGAAAATTCTTTAGAAAAGGTGGCTGAAATATCCTAGGGGAAACCTAGTTAGGCCCAAAGGTAGACATGTTCATAGGAAAAGAATGAAGGAAGTTTTGAATAATGTTGATAACCAGGTAGAGAGAATCAATCCAAAATTGTTGACAATCATGATGGTTGTAATATGCAATAAAATGGTAAAAGGAAAATCTCTAACAATGGACAAAAAAAATCAATCATCCTGCCAAATCTTCAAATATGGTGAAGAATATTCCTTACAATAATCTAATAACCAATGGCACATAGTATGGCAAACAAGGTGTTGAGGAGATGTTAATCAAAAATATGTTTTAGGCATTGAACAAGAAGGGAAATTTTGCAGGATGAATCTTATTGTTTGATCTTGGAATCTAAAGGGCATAACCCTCCCCTCCAAACAACTCTAATTAAGGATTTCATTCAAGACAAAGATTTGATGTATTGTGTTTGAAAAAGGTCAATACTACTTCCTTTGAGCTCTGTTAAACGATCATGAATGTAATTTTTTTGCATGGTTCTTTCTAGGTCAGTAACCATGAACGAAATATATATATACTATTCTTGGATTAGCACCTCAATTGAGTTCAGAAATTGTACCTCATGGTATGGATTTGAATAATAAGTGTGGATTTCCAGGTGGGTGAATAGTATTTGTTCCATTTATGATGTGTCTATTACATTAGATTGTAGATGGTTGTTGGATTAGATTGATAATTCACTACTAGTTTCTGAATGGATTATCTTGAGTGACTTTAATACGGTAAAGTGGGAGGGAGGCAATGAAGACAAGTTTTTGTTCATCCTCTTTGGAGGAGTAAACAGATGTTGGTCAAGCTGTAAATCCTGATTTTTAATATTTGATGTAAACTAGACACGAAAACATATGGATTTCAAAGGCTGTTTTTTCTTGGTACGGAGGGATATTGAAAGGGTGAAAGTTATATTAGATGGGATCTATTCTCCAAAATATGAAATAACACTTTATCATCATAGTGGGTGGCGTGACCATCCAATGTATCTTCCTTTCAAGTTGAATGTATCTTATGTTGTCGCTAAACACTTATGTACATTGATCACAAATGTCTGCAATCTGGTTCCTAGACCATGAGACAATGATGAATATATACTATGGTGGGAGGAAGCTATTTTAAGAATGGTCAAGTTCCTTCATGGATGGGTGAGGATGGTTGCTAGATAGAAAAGAAGACATAAAATAAGGAATAACATAATTAATTGAGGTGTGGATTCTTCTTGAGGAGGATATTCATAATTTCATGGTCACTCTACAGGAAAATATGACTAAGGAGGACTGTATACTCAAATGCAAGGAAGTATATAGAGCCAAGGAGGTCAGAATCAAGGATCATTTACAATGGTGAAGGGTGATGAAGCCTCTGAGAATTTCTCAAGCATAGAAAATTATTTAGAAATAATCGGAGGATCAATAATCTAGAGGGAATTTTGATTGATGACCTAACAAAGATCAAAGATACATTCACATTCCACTTAAAAAATATTTATGCAGAATACTCCTTTGATGGATCACGTTAGTGAGGCTTGGCCCTTGATATACGAGGAGTGTTATCCCTACTAAGTTGTGGAGTAGTGAATGAGATATGTTTGGAGCACATATTAGAAGAGAATGTCCTCCTAGTGCTTAATGGGATGAAAGATGAGAAATCCCTGGGAATGATGGCCTTCCTTGTGATATTTTCAAGATATGAAGGTTATTGTTAATGACATGTTCTGCATGTATTGGCCCTTGGGAAATATTTAGATTCTAGAATATAGGGAATATGGAATTGAAATTAGCAAGTTAATCCTAGAATATTCATCTAGGTACACCATTAGATCCTAGCTCCTAGAAATCAATTATTTTTCTTAATGCCTCGTACAATATTCTAGGAAAATACTTAACCATAATGATTCAATGGGTTTTAATTTGTATCGAATGAGAGTAAATGGGTTTTATTCAGAAGAAATTTATTTTTGATATAGTGTTTGCTTCATGGGAAAGTGTGGAATGGGAAAAGGAATCCACACAATAAATTCTTCTCTTGAAAATAACATTTAAAAAAATTATGACAAAGTTGATGGATCGTTTGTATTGATATGCTTTCCTAATAAGGGGTTGGTACACAATTCTAACTGTACAATTCTATGTTGTTATCACTGTTGTTTGAATATATTATATACTTTTTTAGGCAATTGAATCTTCAACTCAATATTTCTATCAGTTCCATTCCAATCATTCTCTAACCCTTGTTCAACTAAATTGTTGATATCTTTGTTGCCATTGACATATCAAGTAGGTGAATAGTTTTTGTTCCAATTCAGCAGAGGCAAGATCCATAGCCAGTAAATACCTCGATTACAAGCATATTTAAGATGCATGAATTTGGGGTTCTGGCCTATAATTAGGCCTCTTTATCTACCACAACGTTAATTCCCAACCAGAAAGAATTGAATGCATAAAACTAGTAGCCTTGTCTTCATCCAACATGCTTTCTTATAGAAAAATAACATAGGGGAAGAAAAATTCAGAGAGTCTCTTCATAGCCAATTTTTTAGAGGGGCCAACTAGACCCCTACAATTCAGAGAGAGAAATTTCATGTGGAGCCTTGAGGAGGGTCTGTGACTCTAAGTTCCCTTTGAATCAAGGATTGTTTCCCAACTTGAATCATGTAATAGGATTTATGCTAGGATTTTGATAGAAAGTATTTGTGAGCTATGGTTGAGGAGGAAAATAAAATATCCTCAAATAGCACTAAAATATCTCTGTGGTCCAAGTGGGAGAGGATTGAATATTGTGACAACACAGGGAGAGGGGAAGGGATTGGGAGGAAGAACAAGGATAAAAGTGGTAGGGTGAAAGGAAAGGCCTTTGATCCTGGCAGCTATAATCTCAATGGATTGTTGAGCCTGCACCCAAGGAGAGTTTGAAGTAGAAGGTAAATGAGAATAATTCAAGCTTACAGGGAGTTCCTTGCTCCATCGAGGAGAAAAATTCTTCTAGTATTCCTTTTGAGGTTCCAAAGTATCAGAAGGTGATTTTGCAGGAGAGGATGGCAGTGTGACTAAGTAAAATTTACTTTTGCGTACCAATTTTTTTGTTACCTTTTCCAATTTCATAGTCACTTCTTAGGTTCTCGTAGGCATGGAAACAAGATAATTTGAAGGGGATTATTTTGTACTCAATGTTATGTTTATGAGTGATTGAGGCTACACTGATCAAAATAGACTTGGGGAACCACAAAAATAGATTTAGGCTAGCCAAGATGCCAATGATTGCCATTACACCTGTATTTTGGAAGGAAAGGGTTGCATCATAGTAAAATCCCAAGGAATTTTTGACCTCTTGAAAGATTCTTTCAAACTAGGAAATTTGTGGGAGGGATGGTAGATAGAACTAAATAGGCACCAAGTCTAGTTTTTTTGCACTAGCATCAAAATTGTTTGACCATATAATAAAAGGAGGTTCTGAGAGCCCCAAGTTTATTTATGGGACAAAAAAAATTGCATCCTCTACACTCAATACCATACAACCCATCCATCCTTTTGTGAAAAGCATGTAGTAGGGTGATTACCTAAGAAGTTTTTTGAGATTGAGCTCCATCCACTTGTGTAAAACCACCATGGACATTCTCCAACTTAAAAATTGACTGACCACCACCTTCTCTTCCATATTTTTGATTTCGTTCATTTGTACTTCCTTACCTGGGACTAGAGATAATTCCGTAGGATGACACTTAATATATTTCTGAGATGGTTTTTTTTGGGGGAACGGTTTTTGAAACCATGAGATTAACCTTCCCTTGATATATACAACCTACATTGAGAATTTTTAGTGAAAGGATATCGTTAAGGAAACTATGAGAAGGGAAGGATAGGAAGTTTATCGATAAACAATATGAATAATGCCACTTTGATACAACCTATGAAAACGATGGAGAGTATTCCAACGGAGAACACAATGAGGGGAAATTAACAAGAGGGGAAGGAATCTTAGTAGAGAGAGATAGGAAGTCACTGCAGAGGGGATGTGGGGAAGTGTGCTTCTTTGGATCTTGTAAATTTAGTCTTGCACCTAGTGACGTTGGGACCAACACCTGGGTCTGCATCAAGGACTAACTCAGATTGTTAGTCTATACCACCACCAGAGAACTAGATTTAACAAGAGCTAAAGAGAGATGGGGTGCCTACATGAGTGTTGGATCCATCCAAATGTTGACCCCTTCCAACAATTCTGATGTATATTCCACCATATCCTCATACCAATCAAGTGAAATTTGGATAAATCAAGTTGATTCATGGTGAAGGGAAGCAGTGGGGTTCAATGGATTGGCATGTGGATTTCCTGTAGCTAGAAACCCTACCTACGAGATAAACCCTAGCATAATCATCTCCCATTCCCTCATGAGAGAGTTTATTCCTCAATACAAACACAAAAAAATATATTATCTAAATATTCATCAAGCATAAATTGTGGACATATGTCCTACAAAATTGGGCTCATTTACCCTCATCATACATCCATAAATCCAAGAAAATACTATAAAATACATAATATTTAGGCTTCATGCCCTCAGTCTTGGTGTTTCACATGGTATCATACTATAACATTGGCCACCCGTTAGAATAAGTGCACCATCACATGTGTTTCTCCTAGTACTCGGTGTTAGTTATACTTTAGGATCTCTTTGGTTTGTGTTGTTGGTACCTAGTAGGTAAAACCCTCTAAGATCCATTTCAAAACTCAAAGAATTTGGTCTATGTATTTTTTAGAGTGGCCATCTCTCCTACCTTGATGTCAGTGGTATAGGAATCCCTTAAGTCACATTAGTCCCACATCTACATCATCAATGGTTTTAATTGGAATTTTGTCCACACCGAAAACATTTACCCACTTCTTGAATTACTTTTATAAAAAGAAAATCAATACAAATTACATAAATTTAAAAGTAAACTATCTCATCTATACCACCCCACATGGAATTAGGGGGTAAGGAAAGTCTAAATATCAACGGAAATCCATGCATACATATGGATAGTCATCAATTTTTATGATCTATTCCACCCACTAATTTAAAAATTCATTATCAAATACGGTGGTGGTGACACATCCACCTCCTTGTCTCATTATAAGGTCATACTATTTGGCCATGCATAGTTTCATGGATTTGATATGTTGAGGTTTAGTTGTGGATGTATTATCGAAATTCCCTCAAAAACTAAGGAGCATAAGATGCTCCTAAATCCAATTTTTTTCATATTACCAAACTTGCACTCCATCAACTGAGTTTTCATGCTAGATTATAAAGCAGTACATCAATCAAATGTCATTACGAGTAGGCATTCTATTGCATAAAAAATCTATGGGTGTGATGTCTAATGTATAGAATATGAGACTTCCACTTAAGCAATAGTGAACAATATGATCTTGAGGTATTGGTTATGTATGTTTTGGATGGGTATCTAGGTCCCTACTTTTCGGATCCCATCGATGCAACAAAAATCAATATAATATTCTATGGTTAATCTTCCTCCACTCCAAATTTTTAGGTTCACTTCCTCTCCACGATAGGAGAGGCCCATGATGAAGTATATGTTGTCTACTTCAATTCCTCATGGTTGGTCATTTAGCATGAAGCAATCTTGAACTAGACTTCAATATTTTATCAACGTTTGAAGGGGGTTCTTTTGTGTGTGCATGTTCGGCATCACGAAAATTTTAATAAGGCCACATTGCCACAGAGAATCCAATGCTCCTAGGTCATTTTTCATGTCATTATCAACACCCTCATGCTCTCTTTCCCTCCGTGTGATAGCCATATTTCAATATTGAAGAAGTTTTATGGGTCAAAATCTTTGTTTTGAAGTTGCTTGTGGGCATATGTGTCTTTACTTGGGAGTGAACATGTATACAACCTCCTCTTCTTAAGGACAAATGCATATCGGGTCATCCATAATTCCCTATGACAAAGGGAAACACATATGTGCACTACATATTTTTAAAAATAATTAAAACCTTCAATTTTTTAATAAAAATACAAATGAATGGAATCATATTGATGAGAAAAGATCGAGGATTTACCTAGTCTCGACAGTGCACTATTTTGACAATTTAGTCTTTGAATATCACCTATTGAAAATCAATGAATTTGGCACGAAAATGCACAAGGTTAGGTAAAAAGTTTAAATGGATGACCTGAAAATGATTTTTTCATTATTTTGTCAATTGTTTTACCGCCTTCTCTATAGTTGTTAAACCAATTTTACATTTTTAACTAATTGACTAACCTACAACAAGTGGCTTATAGTATAGTTTTTGGTTTTTTATAGGTGTGACATAAGAATTTGTGTCTTTGCAACACTTTTCCATTACTATCATTCACATTAGATTTAATGTGGTAGGTAATGTTTCCTATATTTGGCATACAGGGTAGGGATTTTTCACCTTTAATTCTACATTAATATGTCATTTTAATATTTTCCATAGGATGAATTCAACTATTTTGTAACATGAACCTTTATTGCTATTTTATAAGTGTTGTAATTATGTGGTAGATCCTACATTTACATGAGTAACTCTAGTTAGTACCTTTATAGCCATTTCGTACCCATGCTACTATTCGTTTTTAGGCTCAGGGACCTTCTTTAGTCCCACCATGAATTTTTAATAAAGATTCATTACTTGGCTTAAAGATTATTATGTTCATTTCCCATGGGGATCCCACTATTGAATTGTATTATTGGATTTCATTTAACTGCTTACACTTTTAGTCTGATGTTAACTTCGGCTTGTTATCTTATAGCCTTTTGCTTATGTATTTTCTTCAATTACTAGCCTTGTATCTTTGTCTTGTGTAACTCGACACCTTTATGCTTGGAGGAAACATTCCTCGAGTGTCCATATGTTTTACTCCTCCCTTGTATTGAGAATAGGTATGTTCCTATTGCATAAACTAGTTTTCTTTCCCATGACAATCATTTAGTCCACCACATACTAAAATTATTTTATTCTTTTTCAATATTTTATAATATGAAAGATATATTAAAAAAATCAAATATGACAAAAAAGTAGGGGCTAGAAGGCAGTGAGTTTTCAGTTTAATGTTGGAAGTAGTCATGAGTCATGTTGCTCTTGAAAAAAACATCAAGTTATGAGTCTTTCTCTCATTAGATTGGGTTATAGTATGACCTTAAGTATCCAAACTTTGTTTTTTGAGTTTTTTTTACTCGTTCAATTAGCTACTCTTCCAATCATATGGACAACTTGTTGATGTTTCCTATGTCACGAGCCTATATCATTGTTCATTCTTGAGTATATGCTACCCAAGTCACCATTATGTCGTGCTTGTGTTCAAGGACAATTAGCTCCATGTTGACTAGTTTGTGATTGTTTCTTGACTCATTATGTTGGCCTTCTCATTTTTCAACACTTTCAATATTAATAAGTATATTTTCATGTACCCATGTCAGTGTGGAATGCCTCCATGGACTTCTTGTTGAAGTATTTACTCTCATCAACTACAACACATCGATGTCAAACCTAGAGTACCAACTTGGCCCTATTTTCATCATTGATAGGTACCTTCTTCTTAGTAGTGACATTCATTATTAGTCATTGATTAAGTGGTCTCCCTTTTGTTTGATGTTAACACATCTATTCACACAATGGGATTCATGCAATACCTTGGGTTCTATTTTCTCCATTGATTGGATTCCTCACTTCTATCAATGTCTTTTATAATTGGTTGTTTCCCCTAGGGTATTCTCTATATGTTATTACATTTGATGCATTCAAGAGCCTCACACTTAGAGGTGGTATTAAAAATTATTCTTTTGAGTCCTTCGGAATAATTGGCCTTATAGTTTCACTAATTTTGATTGATGTGGGATGCCTTAATACCCTCCTTCCATTGGATCTTTTCCCATCAACATCATCTCATTTTATTTGGGAATAATATATAGAGTATTATTTATTAACTTGGGGTTTGTTGTAATTAGTTGTATATTCCCTCACTATTGATAATGGGAATATATCATGTCCCCTCATTGATACACTATGTGTTCGAATTCATACCATTCATTTTCACTTTTTAGAATGTACTTGGTACCTTGACTCCCAATATCATCAATGGTAGGTCATCTCATGTTGTTAGTCTGTAGTAAACAAACAAAGTTTATTTCTATTAAAAATATATTGTACATAAATGTAGTGCACACGCATACACGTAGATAGAATGCTACAATGAGGGCCATGCTTATATATTAGTCAAGGTGTCCCTTCACAAATAGTCATGTCCTTTAGGACATGTCTCTTCAATAACTAGCTATTATTTAATATATATTTATGTTTGTTACATTGTCACCCCCTTAAGGGATAATTTGTCCTCAAGACATAATGAAAAATATTCTCCCTAGTTGTGCACATCACTTCGACATATATAATTCACCATTAGTGTTATCTTGGAATCAGAGTTTATCCATTACCCTTCTAGATTTTTTTATTTATATATATATATATATATATATATATATATATATATATATATATATATATTATCTTATCTTTTTAAGAAAGTAACTTTATAAAAAATTGTTATAAAGTAAATTTATAATTTAATAATGTGAGTTCAATAGTTTGTTAAAGTTGTTAAATTGTTTTATTTATTTTTTTATATCTAATAGTCATCGAATGGATTCGTACACTCACATCCATACATGCATCCCATGTCAGTTGACTACTTAATTTTATAAAAGAGACGAAACTGACATGATGTGCAGAACTAGTTTCCTATGCAATCAAATAAATAGGATTTTCCTAGTTGTTCTTCCTATCCAATCACAACTCCACAAGAATCGCTTCAGATGACATCTATTTTCTTATGAGGCTTTCACGTTGATGGATTGATATCTCGTTATATGGGCACAAACTAGGTGGAGAAATAACAATAACTTACCTAGGGAAGCATTGTTTTCAAGGGTTAAGAGTATCATGGCAAAGCTTGAGAGTGCAGCGTGTGTGATCTTGAACTAGTGAGCCTCTTTGGCGTGCCCCGTGGGCCTTCCTTAGCTAGTCGTTTCCTGTCTATGCGGCCTTTGTTGTGGATATGGAACCACCGAACCCTCCGGAGCATGGGTATCCTCCCCTAGAAAATATGTCATATGATCACAATGAATATGCAGAAGCTTTTGCATCCTTGATAACGGTTATTGGCCCTCTAAGAACCAGACCATCAATATCAAAATTCGTAAAGAAACCTGAAGACATCTCGGATATCTCTCTTACGCCATCTCTTCCCTGCTCTGTCTCTCTATGAACGAGGCTTTGTCTACCATTTCACAGGCCTCTGGACTTCTCCTCGCTTGGTATAGAAATGGGTTGATAGGAACTGGTCCTCCTCAATAACCGAGAAAATCTCCATAAGATTCTGTGGAAGAGGGTATTGCAATTTTCACTTTGAAACAAAGGAAAATTGAGATCTAATATTAAAAAATGACCCTTCATGGACATGTGAGGCCTGTATTTAAACATATAGACCCCTAATTTTGATCCCGAAATGGATGTTCCAAACGCAGTGTTGGTTTGGGTTAGACTCTCCCATCTCCCCCTCCACTGCTGGGGTGAGGAGTCTGTCAAGGCCATCGGGAATGCGGTGGGGATGTACATTAACATATGTGAACCAAAGGATAAAATTCACGCTTGTGCGAGGATATGCATTTAATTTTTCCTAGGGAAAGGCTTATCGGAGCAATGAATATCAAACTAGATCAATGGACGCACATACAATAGTTGGACTACGAGAAGATTCCATTCAAATTCAAGGTATGTAATTAATATGGTCATTTTGCTAATATATTTATGAAAAAACAATAAAGTGAAGACTTAGAAGCTCCATAAGTGAAATGAGAACAAGTTAAAAAGAATAAAAAAATAGCAAACAAACAACCTCCCCCCTCCTCAAATCAACCTCTCGCTCCCCCTCCTTCTGCCCCTCCTCCCTCCTCTCCCTCCCCTGCCAATCCTCCTCTCGATACCACTTACTTCATTAACCCCAACCCCTTTGGACCCCCTCGAAGAACCTCCCACACCTCCCTTCTCCCCCCCTTCTTCCCCTCACCTAACTCCTCCCACAACCCTCACCCCTTCCGTACCTATTATCCCTCGTAGCCCTGTAATATTCCTTTTTCAGAAATATCACAAGTCTGTGCTAGAGATGGACTGTGGGGGAATTTATTGGATATGTCACCTTATAAATAAGGGTGAGATCTAGAGGCTTGCTGGCCCTTTGCAGACTCCGTCTACAGATATGTGAAATTTCCTAGTAGGAATGGCTAGCAACCCAAGCCTGGAAAACAAATTTCCCAGGAATGGAGGCAGCAAGATTTGATCCCTGGTCTGGGATCCTTTGAATACGTCTATCTGGAGCTGAAATCCAAGAGTGGGCTCAAAACAAATGACTCTAGGAGCTTCAAACAAGTCTCCTTTGCTTGCTTATCTTCAAAAAATGCCCAATGAAGAGGGTTGCATCAACAAATGAACATGTACTAGCATAGCAGCCTTATATGAGAGAGCCAATGTGCATGAAACTACAAATATTCACTGAATATATATAGCAGCAAGAAAATATATAAATACTTGAAGAATCACTCACTCAAGCTGAGCAAAGAACCCCGCAATGGCATGCATATGGAAGCATATCACAATACTGCTACACAAGAATGCTTGTGACTAAAACTACGCAGTCAATAGATGGTAATGCTACATATACAATGTCAATACATGGATGTGGAAGTATAAAGCTCAAAGAAAGATGGGGGAGCAAGATCTCAACCCTGAAATCAATAATACATCAATCCTTGGAAGGATTGGCTGAAATGTACAAAAAGGCAAAATGCCAAAGTTGCTGCCTCTAAACTGGAATGGCACTGCAACTCAGAAAATAGATGGAGATGGCTGAAGATGCTACATATTCTGAATATATCTCCTCCAATGGATCTTTCAAGAGAGAGGATGATCCAATCCCTGAAGATCTCTCCCTCCAAACTAGTGATGCAAACCCCACTGCAGTTCTGCTCAGAAATAACGCAGTCAAAGGAAGGGACTGCGCTGTGAATGATGAGAGGAGCTGGGCCTGATGCAAAGATATAGAAAATGGATCTAAAATCTCCTCTAGTGGCCTCCTAGATGCAAATAAGCTCTCTCCTCTAAAATCAGAGCTCCGGAAGTGATGCTATGGAAATCTCCACTGCAACCCAGCAACACAATGTTTCCTGCACTGCTAAAATGTACTGAAAGGAAATGCTTTGGCCTTGAACCAGAATGTGAAGGAGCTAAAGAACAAACCTTCAAGAGGCTTCTCAAGAAGGAGGGAATCCTAAACAAGAGTTCCCTTGTGCTAAACATCACAGCTATCTCAGTTAAGCAACTGAAGAGAGCAAGCAATTAGAAATATCCATGAATGAGAAAAATGGTTGTTTCTTCCTTCTTTTATGCCAATGAAGGCTCCTTGTCCATGGAACCCACATATTAGGGTTTCTTCCTCCTCAAGAAATTGCGTTGGCTTCCCAAGCAAGCCACACCTCCATCTATTGCGTAGTTTGACTTGGTCAACATGACCTAGCCTCCTTGCAATTATCCCTTTTCACACATGGGTGTGCAAGACTAGCTCTAATGATGCTTCTCTTTTATTTCATGAGGGATTTTATTGAATTTTTATTTATGAATGGGTCTCTTTGCCCATTTCATTCTCCTCCTAAGTGAGAATGGAAAAAATTAATGTTCCATAAAAATTGGGAACATTACAATCCTCCCCTCTCAAAGATTGCTTGTCCTCAAGCAAGTACAAGGATAGACTGATTTATTTCCCCTTAATTTCCCTATAGCATCCATGCAAGATAAAATCCTCCAAGAAAAGGATGCCATATCATCAATCAAGTGTCCAAGTTGTCCCTCCTGTTAGAGTCGGTCCTTACAGCCCTCCGTCAGAGATCATTTCGCTTTTTGCATATCATTTTTAGGTGTCTCGCTCATTCCACTTCGTTGCATTTCGCTAGGAGCATGCCATGGAATGACGAGGGGGTCTGGTTTTCTTGTGTTTCCTCATGCTTGTACCTGCAGGGCTAATTAAAATTCCTAAAAAAATCACTGAAGTTCATAGTCATTGCATTCATTGTCATAAATGATTAGTTTCGTTAAAAAGAGTCTTTAGTCCTAGAGTCTACGGTTTTCAATCCTTTGCATACATGTAATAAGATCCCGCAGGCCATGAGGTTGGTTTCAAAGGATTTCTATTTCACGTTTTTATTATCAAAAACATTTGAAGACATTTCTAGTCCAAAACTCTGTTTTGGAACTAGAAATTGTCAAATTTCATTTTTTGTAATAATTGTATTTGTTTCACCATAAGAAGTTTCAGAGCAAGCCCTGATCTTTTCCAAAGTCAAATGCCGGATCCCTGCAAAAACAACCAAGTATTATCAGTCCAAAACTCAGAAAAGCAAGAAAAAGTCAAAGAAAAGCATTGTATTAAATAATCAAATGTCAAAGTGCCAAACATTATAAAAGTGGGTCATGGAGTAAATTTAAAATCAAATCTGATTTTGTGAGATATTTTCTTCATATATAAATCATGGTAAACAATTTCATTTGCACGAAATCCTCAAGGCAGAAATCGAGCTTGTGTTGTTGAAGGCCGAAGTCGTGTTTTTCATAGCCGTGGACAGTCATTGGAGGTGCGCGCTACTCACACAGGAGGCGCGCTACCCATATAAGGGGCACTACGCACATAAGCTCCCCAGCCTTTGCAAAAGAACACGGGCGCTACGCATATGGTGCGCGCTACGCATTGGGTAGGCGCACTACCCATACAGTGACAGAGCCAAAATTTTTTGTCTTTGCGTCCGATTTCGAGCTCAAACGCCTCCATAAACTTGCAAGTAGGTTTTTAATCATTGCTCAGTGATTTTTGAACAGGGTTTTGGTATTTTTAAAGTGGGGAAATTAGTGAGTTTGATGTGGAAAGAGGTGAAACCCTATGTTCATAGCAGATTCATTTCTAAGGGTTTTGGATACATGTTGATAGTCTTGTGAAGGATTTCCCAGCTTGTATTGTTGATATATATACCTATGTATCTACTATCACAGTGTCACGGCCCTCACACTCCAGTTTGCCATCTCATCAATGTTGTCATCGCCATAATATTACCACTGTCATTGCTATTTGTTTCACTGTGGTCATTGTCATATTGTTTCCCATTCTCCATTGATAAAACACAGTCCCATACTCATTTTCTCCTTTGACAAATTTTAGCCAGCATTACAAAGGCTGCACACTGCATTTGCACTTGGTACTCATTTGTCAAACTCACTTATGGTCAAAACAATGACAGTTTTTATGCCAATCCACTTGACAGAGCCATCATCACTGTGATTTTGTTTTCCTGTGATACTTTGGTACATGTGTGACATTTTTGGGTTTTGAACATACATTGAAACTTTGTCTTCACTGCACCTATATCAACATACATATTGCAGACATCTTATTTTCAAAACCATGTCAGAGACAGATTCAGTTTATGAGCAGGAGTATGACAGTGATTCCACAGCAGAGGATAATGTGCCACGGAGGCCTCACAAAGGTGGCAAAGGTGGTAAGCATCTCAGGGAGGAGCCTACTTCTTTGGCTCAGTGCGAGCATGTCACTTCACCAGTGGATTGGTTTAAGTATCGAGTCATGTTTTAAATCTTGTGAGATGATTTATAGGCTTGACTTCATCGTGAACTAAACTCATCTATTTGTTTCTACATTTACACAGATGCTTACATGTAAACCTCGAAATAATTTCATTTTGTCACCGGTGACTGTTACTCTGTGCCCAAGGATACAAAAGTAGGAGAGAATGGAACAAACGTCAAAGCGAGTTAGAAATTCCACTATGAGCCATACATCAAACCACGGGTGTGTGAGGCATGGGCGGGTTTTTCCTTTGATTCACAGAAGGATGAGTTTTCAGTAGTAGAAATCATCATTGGAGGTATTTCGATTGCGAGTCATGTCTGCATCTCTTTAAATACCATGTCGTTTGTTGAACAATTCAAGGAAATACGTATGATGAACATTCCATACTTCATGTATCGCAACATAGAGAGGATGATGATTTTTGTACATAAGAAGACCCCAGCACAACAACATAGAAGTATATATCATTACGCGCTGATCAAGATCGTAGTGATACATTAGTTAACACAGCAGGGCATCACTTGGGAGGATTTCATCTCCCATGACCTCTTTACAGCGCCACAGCCGCCTCCCGAGGTAGTTCATGATGAGGGAGAGCCTTCACACCAGCCTGACATTCTTGAGATCGATCATATCAGTGCTCCATTGTATGTGACATACCAGCGAGGCCACAGGGCCTTATTTGTGACTACGGCCAGTACTATCTCCCCCGGGGTGAAGGGGTCTCGTGACTCCATGGTGATGATATTCTCCACATGATGTGGAAGGGGTCTCGCTGACTCCATCAGCAGAGCAAGTATTATCTCCACATGATGTGGAAGGGGTCTCGCCTTCTTCTTCAGCACAGGTACAGATCCAAGACAGGGGCAAGAGGCCCATGCATGATGAGGGCCCTTCAGGAGGCCGGGTCACTGATTTCACGATCATTGATGTTGATGCGAGCTCTCCTAGCTCGAAACTGAAAGAGATCATCCAGGAGCAAAAGGCCGAGAATGACACGCTGAAAGAGAAGTTGCAGAGGGCTCAGTGGGTAATAAACTACCTGGAGCAGCGCAACGAACAGCTAGAGGATGAGCACACACTTTATGAGCTGCGGCGAATCCGTGAGGATCGACAATTGGCCCGGAAGAGACCAGGCGATATGACACCAGCTGATTGAGATTCTTGCCTCACGCATATTAACATTCATCTGGAGAAGTTGTTGGCAAAGGCCAATAGAGACAAAGACATGCTTCGTCACATGAAAGGTCATTATTGGGCTCGCATGCACGTCTGCAAGGCAAAAATGAAGATTCTGAAGAGGAGGTTGAGCGAAGCACTAAAACGGCGGAAAAGGCCTGATCCACTTCGGATTTTGGCCGAGGCTTCGTTGGCTGGGCATGATACATAATGGAGGGTCTTTGCTCTGAATTTGAGTAAATTCGGAGAAATTTTTGTCATTTTGAAATATTTTGGTCCAAAAACAGATTTTTCAGCTATACGAGTAGCGCGTCGACGCGCTCGCTTTTGTTTGGGACACTTGCTGAAGGAAAAATTTATATTTCTAGGTTTGTCATTGTAAGTTATGCATGCTCAAGTATTTCCGAAGCATTTCATCAAGTTATGGATGATCAAAAGGCCCAAAAACACCATGAAAACCACCTTGTTGCCACCTTTTGCACCAACAGGAAGTACTTCTGGGAGAATGAAGTTTTGGAGGGTCAAATGAGCTCCAAATTGGGAAATTCCACTTGGGTTGGATAGCAAACATCCAGGGATTTCCAACGAGCTATCATGAGCTCAATTTGGATTCCAGGAAGTGCCTCAAAATCAGGCTGAAAGACGCACTACGCGTATGGCTCAGGGGCGCTACGCATATGGATTTTTGGTCAATTTTTCACCTTCCAACTCAGAAATTCGGCCAGTTGGACCAGTTTTGCTTGTGAATGTAATTTTTGAGTTTTCATGATGTAAATTGAGGGTTGGCATGTAACTTTGGCTCACTTTTACCTATTCTAGAAGATTCACTCTCAAAAAGGTGAAAATCAAGTAAATGAATCAGTTTCCACTCTTTTAGAGGCAAGTTGTTAGCTGCCTATATTTTAGCTCCTTGATTAGAATTTGGTTGAAACTGATCCCTGAAGAAGGAATTCGACCCCTAGAGGCATGGGAAGGGGTTAGAGTGATATATATATTGTAATTTCTGAGACACTTTCATGGTTGGACTCTTGGGAGAACTTTGGCACACTATTGTACATATTTTCCATATTTTGGCTAAGGAAAGATCAGAGGTTTTGCAGCACCTATTGGGATTCTTGTGGCTTTCAGTTCTTGATGGTGTTTTCTCTCAGTTTATTGTAAGTTCTTTCATGTTTGATGTATGCCATTATCTTCATATGCTTTTGAAACTAAATGAATGAGTAAATGAGGTTGAATCCATTGTTTACAGTGCTCTGCCTTTAAATTTGTTTAGTTTTACATGTTTTTGCCTATTTGGAGAGGATCCATGTTCTTCTTTGCCCTCTTCAGCTCCTTGTCGTTCTGATCCATCCATATACCCAATCAAAAGCATCAAGACTACTGCCTACCTCGCCCCAACTTGAATTCTGCAAATATCTGGCCTTATCCCCGGACCCAAAATTTGCTCTTCCCATTTCTCCAACAAAAACCCAAAAAATCAAAATCAAACTTTCTTATCTCTTTACTAGCCTAAAATCAGTATTACTTATTAGTCATCTCAGCCCCTTTGAAGATCCTTTGCCGAGATAGACCCGGAGAGAGCCCTCTCTTTTCCTCGTAGGGCTAGCTACGAGGCTGAGCGTGGTTTGATGTAGCCTTGAGTTTTACCTTATTTCAGCCTAAGGTAGATTTGAGCGCAAACACCTCCAACATATGCAATCTAGCCTTTGGTGAGCATCCCCAGATAGCTGTCATGTAGTAACAAATATCCATGAAGGAAACAATGGGCTGTCTAAGGGCCTCCTTGAGGCATGATATCTTATATAAAGTGGGACTAATCATCCCCATATGAATCTCCCAGCCCCAAGCAATCATCCATACAACATGAGCTGCCTCCAAGCATGGCAACTCATAGAAAACTCTCTCCATCTTGAGCCCCGAAAAAGAAGGTGGGCTGAAAATTTGCATATGGCAAGCTTTATAGCCTACCCAATGCTATCCTCCCCTCCACCTATGATTAGTGTGGAGTGTTTTCTGATCAAGGGCTGCAAATTTATTTCCTCCAAGTGGCAACATGAAGAGCAATCCTCCAAGGATCTCTCCTCCATCAATGATAATCCAGCTGGCCCAATAAGTTTCATCCATGATGAGTAGGACATGATCATCATAGAATATCCCAATGACATGTTTGCTGTAGGTTATACCATGTGCATCAAGGTACAAACTATGTCTCATAGGGCTATTACGCAATCTCATCCACTGCAGCTGCAAAAAATAACATGGCATGCATTGTGTGGAAAATATCACCTATACTACTGAATAGTAAATAGATGTGTGAATCAACAATACAAAATCAAATACATGCCCATATACATACAATGGATGGATCTCATCATCAAACTCATGGCCCACCTCAAAAGAAGGCAAATAGGCGGCTGTGGTGGCCATGTCTCTCCTCATGTTCCCCTTAGAACATGCCATGCAAAAACTGTGGGAATCTCATCCCCTCAAAGACACATTAAACTCATGTGTCATTTCACCAAGCATGCTCCCAATAATAACATGGACAATATCAGCAAATGGAAACATGCTCCTCATCAAAATAGAGGGAGTATTGTTGGTTTCATAGGGTGCTGGAAAGTACCAACAGTCTCCCAAGAGTGCATAAGGCAGTGTTGCAAACTGCTGCTTAAGAAATGTGAAAGGAAAAATGTTTTGAAGTACAATGCTAATCATATGAATTAGTTGATCATGTGTATAATGGAAAAACATTTGCCCAAGGCTATGTGAAAGATGGCTGTCTCCATCATATGGGTTGGCCCAACTTTGCTTGTGGAGCAACATGGAAAATCTGCCTCTTTGAGGAGTCATGCACGGCAACATAGTGATAAGAGGGCGCCAATAAGTAAATGTAAACACAAATCTCTTACCATAGGCTGGAAGTAAAATGAGAGAGGGATCTGTGTATATGACTCTGCTCCCAAGTGATAGCGCTGTGAGCTCATGCAAAAAGGCTCCTGTCCATGCCAATCTCTGTTTCTTGACATGCTCTTTGTCAAGAAAACCTCGGGTGATGTTGTTGCAAATGTGAAGCTTTCCCCAAGATGGAAATTCCTCCTGATCAGTCCAAGCCAAGGAGTAATCCCTTTGCACTATGAGAGTGCCATCCTCTACTCCTGCAACACCATACATCATATGAGAGAAAATATGTTTGTGCTCTCTCCAATACATCCAAAGCAACCCAAGTGCGTGTTGCCTCCTCATGCTCACATCATGTAACCCATGTGATGAAGGCACCATGACTTATATATGTGCTACATCAGCTTCATGTATCCCTACTCTCTGCTACTCAATGATGTAAACATCCTGCCACCTCTTCCCTACCCCATCCTCCTGGAAAAAGGGTACTCCAAGTGATGGCCAAACTCCTTCAAGAGGAGCCAACGCAGCCAAGCCTCTTGCTGTCCGGTATCATATATTTGCAAGTGGAAAATCAGCCCCTTGATTCTCATCCACACCCACTCATCTCCTTGTGGATTTCTTCTCCTTCTTCCTCCTTTGGTACTCCTCCCATGAGGGCTACCACTCTCCCAAGCCATATCTTCACCTTTGCATTTCATGGAAGGTTGAAATGCAGCTCCTTGGAGACCTCTTAGAAAAGATCTCTCACCCATGGCTATGTTGGATCCATGAGGACCCAATTGTGATGGAGGTAATATATCCTCTCCACCCATGTCTAACAGCGCTGCTAATTCCTCCAATAGTGTAGCAGTTGTTTCATCCTCCGGTTCAAGGTTTGTTCCCTGATTTATCATGAAGGTGCCATGGTTTATTTCATCCTCCAATGGTTCACATCCAAACCTCAAAGGCTGAATGAAACTCATCAAAAGTGCCTGAGGATGAGAGTTTATCTCTTCCTTAAACCCTTTCCATAGTGCAGTGCAATCATGGTGCTCTGGAATAGAAAAAGATGTAGATCCTGGGACCTTTAAAGATGAATTTCCACAATTATTTAAGTTGTTTGCTGAAATGAAAAGTGGGAATTCACTCATACCTTGATGGATCCTGGGGTCTTCTTATGTGGCTGCAACAGTTGCCTCCTCTAATGCCATAACTACCTCCTCCATAGCTGAAAAAGGCTGCTCTTCCTTTGTCCTCTCTCCATCAAAGGTTTGAATCAACCTTTGAGCAAAGTCTTCAAAAGAGCTTACCCTTGAATGGACCAAGGGTTTGAACCATAAAACAGAGGCTTCACCCTCCATGTGCAGCGCTACAATCTCCACTACTTCTTCCTCTGCCACTGGATGTAGCAAGAAAAAGGCTTCTAGCTTTTTCACCCAAGCTCTAGTTGAAGTGTCCCCATCAAATGTAGACAATAGGAACCTATTGCCTCTGATTTCTCTTTTTCCATAGGACCTTATCTCCTCCTTCTGTTGAATAAACTATGGGAGCATTGTAGCTCCCCTAAATGCTGCAAAATGGGATTTATACTCATCCAAGTATTGATTTAGAACCAGATGATCCAAGCATCCCTCATGCTTGCTTTCTTTCTGAGAATAGGAAGTGCATGGACCTTCCTCTTCTCCTCTTTGCTTCTCCTCCTCGGGGAGGCTCTCCTTTTTTTTGAAAATATATGAGATCAAGCTCATATTTTGCATTATCATCTTCTTCTTCTTTCTTGGGCTTGAAGGCGATAGGCTGAGCCAAGAAAGGTGCTCTGATACCACTGTAATATTCCTTTTTTAGAAATATCACAAGTCTGTGCTAGAGATGGACTATGGGGGAATTTACTGAATATGTCACCTTCTAAAGAAGGGTGAGATCCAGAGGCTTGCTGGCCCTTTGCAGACTCTGTCTACAGATATGTGAAATTTCCTAGTAGGAATGGCTAGCAACCCAAGCCTGGAAAACACATTTCCTAGGAATGGAGGCAGCAGGATTTGATCCTTGGTTTGGGATCCTTTGAATATATCTATCTGGAGCTAAAATCCAAGAGTGGGCTAAAAAAAAATGACTCTAAGAGCTTAAGACAAGTCTCCTTTGCCTGCTTATCTTCAGAAAATGCCCAATGAAGAGGGCTGCATCAACAAATGAACATGTACTAGCATAGCAACGTTATATGAGAGAGCCAATGTGCATGAAACTATAAATAGTCACTGAATATATATAGCAGCAAGAAAATATACAAATACTTGAAGAATCACTCACTCAAGCTGAGCAAAGAACCCCTAAATGGCATGCATATGGAAGCATATCACAATACTGCTACACAAGAATGCTTGTGACTAAAAATGCACAGTCAATAGATGGTACTGTTGCATATACAATGTCAATACATGGATGTGGAAGTATAAAGCTCAAAGAAAAATGGGGAAGCAAGATCTCAACCCCTGAAATCAATAATACATCAATCCTTGGAAGGATTGGCTGAAATGTACAAAAAGGAAAAATGCCAAAGTTGCTGCCTCTAAACTGGAATAGCATTGCAACTCAGAAAATAGATGGAGATGGCTGAAGATGCTACATATTCTGAATATATCTCCTCCAATGGATCTTTCAAGAGAGAGGCTAATCCAATCCCTGAATATCTCTCCCTCCAAAATAGTGGTGCAAACCCCACTGCAGTTCTGCTCAGAAATAACGCAGTCAAAGGAAGGGACTGCGCTGTGAATTATGAGAGGAGCTGGGCTTGATATAAAGATATAGAAAATGGATCTAAAATCTCCTCTAGTGGCCTCCCGGATGTAAATAAGCTCTCTCCTCTAAAATCAAAGCTCCGGAAGTCATGCTATGGAAATCTCCACTGCAACCCAGCAACACAATGTCTCCTGCATTGTTGAAAACACTGTACTGAAGGGAAATGCTTTGGCCTTGAACCAAAATGTGGAGGAGTTGAAGAAAAAACCTTCAAGAGGCTTCTTAAGAAGGAGGGAATCTTAAACAAGAGTTCCCTTGTGCTAATCAACACATCTATCTCAGTTAAGCAACTGAAGAGAGCAAGCAATTCGAAATATCCATGAATGAGAAAAACAGTTGTTTCTTCCTTCTTTTATGCCAATGAAGGCTCCTTGGCCATGGACCCGACACATTAGGGTTTCTTCCTCCTCAAGCAATTGTGTTGGCTTCCCAAGCAAGCCACACCTCCATCTATTGCGTAGTTTGACTTGGTCAACATGACCTAGCCTCCTTGTAATTATCCCTTTTCACACATGGGTGTGCAAGACTAGCTCTAATGATGCTTCTCTTTTATTTCATGAGGGATTTTATTGAATTTATATTTATGAATGGGTATCTTTGCCCATTTCATTCTCCTCCTAAGTGAGAATGGAAAAAATTAATGTTCCATAAAAATTGGGAACATTACAAGCCCACCCCCTCCTTCAGTTGACAGAATCCTAACAAGGAACCAATCAAAAGAATCCTTACATGACTTAGAAAACCAAAATAAAGCAGGAAGAAATAATAACAAAGAATTGAGAGATAAAGTGGTAGCAAAAGAAATGGAATTAGGCACGCAACAGCCGATGGACTGCTTCTTTGGGAAAAGCAATGGGAATAATGAGAAAAACCAACACCAACAAAGAGGGAAAGGTCCCTCAGCCTCCCACCAAAATAAATAATTATTTTGGTCTCCTTGAATTCTCTTGGTTTGGGGACATCACATAAATTTAATGCAACAAAACATATTTTAGCAAGGGAAACCGCAGATATACTACTGCTACAAGAGACCAAAACTAGTTGCCAAGATTTTGAAAAAATGATCAAAAACTTAAAAAATTATGATGGAACAGCTCAAAAAGTAATAGCGGCCTTAGGGGGTATATGTAACTTATGGAGAAAAGGAAAATTGGAACTAATTCAGCAAAAAAAGGAACAACACTGGATTAGAAAAGATGTAAAAGAGACAACCACCAATGAGCAATATTGTATAGTCAACATATACGGCCCCAACCACTTCAAGGAAAAAGCACATTGCTAGAATACTGTTAAAGATACATTAAATGATATCCAAAACAGAAAAATAATCTTGGGCGATGACCTCAACCTAGTATTAAATGTGGAAGATAAATTTAGTGGAGTTTATCATTCTGATCCCTCAAGGGATGCCATCAAAAACATAATGGAAAAACACAAGCTAATAGACATTCCTCCAAACAATGGAAAGTATACATGGAGTAATAAGAGGGTAGGAAGCAACAATATAAAGGAAATATTAGACTATATTATAGTTCAGGACAACATCATCTCAAAAAACAACTCAGCGAGGTCAAGAATCATCCATAAAACAGCTTCAAACCACAAGCCGGTGGTAATTTCTCTTGGGTTGTTGGAAAATCAAGGCTCCATCCCTTTTAGATATTGTCCAACATGCAAAAAAAACGAGGATTTTAAAAAACTAATTGTTGAATTCTGGTCCCAAAGAGTCTCAGGATCTCCCTATTTTGTGTGGGAAACCAAATTAAAAATTTTGAGAAAAGAACTGAAAATATGGGCCAAAGACAATGAAAAAAAAAAGGCTGAATTATTAAAAAAAATGGAGGCTTTCCAAGAGGCTAAGGAAAATGAGGAGGTAACCAAAGAAATCCAGCTTCAAGAAAGGACCCTCTATTGGGAAATTTATAGAGAAAACCGTATAGAAGAGGAAATGGGGAGATTAAAATATAGAAGTCTATGGTTAAAAGCAGGGGATAAGAATACAACATTTTTCCACAATTCTATGAAACTTAGAAGGTCTAGAAATCAGATTGACAAAATCCAAATAGAGGGAAAGGAAATAAGAGGCTATATAGAATTAAAAAAAGAAGCTCATATTCACTTTTAAAACCTCCTAACAACAAATGGAGAAAGTGCAGATATCGATTGTTTCCTACAGCATGTTCCTAATAAGATTAGTGATGCTCAAAATACGGAATTTATGTAAGATGTAGGAGAATAGGAAATAGAGGCAGTTGTTTGGAGTCTTCACCCAGACAAAGCTCCTAGGCCGGATGGCTTCTCAATTTCTTTCTACAGGCACCACTGGAATATAATAAAAAATGTCTTAATTAGAATGATAAGGAATGTGTTTCTAAAAAAAAAAGAAAACTGGGTGGTTTTACTAAATCATCCTATTTGGCTCTAATCCCAAAGGATGCAAGGCCCTCCACCTTCAGCAGATTCTGGCCCATTTCTTTGTGCAACTCTTCTTATAAAATAATAACAAAGATCATATCCAATCGAATAAAGAAAATTCTCCCTGAGATTATCTTGGAAAATCAAGGTGGTTTCGTACCAAATAGATAGATCCTAGACAACGTACTGATCGTCCAGGAATATTTTCACTCAAGTATGTTGAAAAAAGAGCCTGGAATAGTCATAAAGCTGGATATGGCCAATGCCTTTGACCGAGTAAGCCTAACCTACCTTACTATTGTCCTAAATAAAATTTTCTTTTCAAATGACATCATTGAAGTTATCAGTGCTTGCATTATGGGACCTTGGATAGCCTCGTTGATTAATGGAAGGCCTTGTGAATTCTTTCAAAGCTACAGAGGGTTGAGGCAAGGTTGTCCTCTCTCAGCCTTCTTATATATATTAATGGAAGATTCCTTAAATAGGGCTTTGGAAAAGACCAGGAGAGAACGTACACTAACTAGTCTGCACATATCTCACAGAGTAAGAAGCATGAACCACTCCTTGTTTGTAGATGACACTCTGTTGATGGGTGGGGCCTCATGAATTATAGCCAGAAGGTTTAAATTAGATAAATACATGGAGGCAACGGGAGGTCTCATCAACAATGAAAAATGTAGAATATATGGTTGGAATGCTCCCTCCCTCACCATGCAAAGAATATCACAGATCTTAGAGATCCCCATATAAGCAAACTGGAGCCATTTCTTCTATTTAGGACTCACCATATAAAAGGAAAACTTGAAGGCTCAAACTATGGAGCACCCAAACTGAAAATGTGAAGGAAAAAATCCAAATCTGGGGTATGTAGCGGTTGAACATAGCGGGCAGGGTGATCCTTATCAAATCCATGCTCTCGTCACTGCCTATTTACCAATTTGCAATTATTTTGGCTCCAGCTAGCACTTATAAACAAATGGAGATAATAATAAGGGGATTTCTATGGTAGGGAGGGAAAAATGAGACCAAAAATTTTAGCTTGGTTAAATGGGAACAAGAAATTCTGCCCTACGAGAAGGGAGGATTATCCATAAGGCTACCCAGAATCATGAATGATGCTCTTGGGGAAATTTTTTTTTGGAGATTGATCACTAGAAAGGATAGTTGGTGGAAACAAAATCTGATTTCAAAATATACGAACTATCACAAAACTCTTCTGCTGGAAGAAAAAGTTCCTATCAGGCCTTGCTCGTAAGTCTGGAAGCTTGTCAAAAACAATTACCTACCATCATCAAGCACACTATAGAAATTTTACAACATGCATGTATATCTTGGATTCACTCGATCTAACAATGTAATAAAGTTAAATACTGAATTGCTTCTACAAATATTTTGCGAAATTAAAAACACAATCGCTAATCAGATGAAGTAAAGCATAATCAAATCAAACCACAACATAGATAGTTTCCCGGGGAAAGGTTGCTGCTCAAAAACCCACTATCTTCTATTATATATTCAGCATGGATCATGAAACAATTACATACAAAACTCTTCTCACAAGAGCCCTCCAGTACTTAGCTAATTGTCTCACAATGTCATACAAAAACTGACCAATACTTAGCCAATTTACTACCTCCAGACAGCTTGCCTTTCTTACGCAATCCCTAAACGATAGGAATTATGGAATTCCTTGACTGTGCAAGTATCATGAGCACTCCAATGGGTGTTTGGTTGCATGTGTGCAACCCAATAATCCTACAACTAATAATCAGCTTCCCTTTCACCTAGATCTCAATTGGGTCTCCACTGGAACTGACATGCATGCAACTAATAATAGTAAATCCTCAGTTGCATGTGAGATCACTGATTGTGAATTAATTAATTTTAATTCACTTGATATATCACTAGTATATCTTCATTTACAACTAGCACAACTGAGTTTAACTCACTTAACTGAGTTAAACTAATTACAACCTGCATTAACTAATGCACCACTACACTTCGAACTCGGTTACAACTAGAATTACTCTGCATGCCTCACCAACTACCTCTAACTCGAAATCCACTAGCTAACTGAGTTTATCACCCTTAGTTAACTATTTCAATTTATCATTGAGAATATATTACAGTTTATTGTCCATCTTAATTAAGGGATAACTAAAATATACATTCACCAAAAATAGCACTCCGGGCCCCACCCTAGTGTAGGTTCTTAATGCACTAGGGGTGGGTGCTGAAATTTTCTTATTGAATGTCAACACACACCTCAAAGCTCCCTCGAAATGGAAAAAGTATCATGGTTTGGGAAGATAGAATCATGGGGAAAGAGCCATTATCAACCTGCCAAGGCTTCTTGGATTTAAGAAGTTGGATGTGTGCTAAGGAGCTATCCACTTTACATTCTATCTCAAGTTGGAAAAACAAAAATTGGATTGATTGGAATATTCCAAATATACCCCCAAACTTAAAATCCCAATGGGATATCTTATTTCTTCACCTCAAAGGAGAAGCACCTACTAACCTGGAATCTAAAGACTCTTTTATTTGGGATCTGAGTGGGGGAGCTTACTCAGTTAAATCTCAGAAAGTCTCCCCAAAGTCAAGATATTCAGCTGGACTCTTCTAAAAGGTAGAATTTTCACAGCAGAAAACCTCAAAAGAAAAGGATTCACTGGGCCATCAAGGTTCTCTATGTGCGTAAATGAAGAAGAATCCATACAACACCTCTTATTGGATTGACCCTTTGCAAGAGATTGTTGGAAGCATCTTATAAGCCATTCTGAAATGGAGCTCAACTTCTCGAAAACATTTAATGAATTATTCATTGAATCAAATAAAATTACCCATATTCTATGAAGAATAAGCACACCATCAAAAGGTTTTGGGAAAGCCTTCTGTCCTTTCTCTCTTGGTAGATATGGATATCCAGAAATCAACACATATTCAAAGACCAACCCCCAAATATAGGAAGAGTTAATTCGAATACATGGGGTCTCAATTCTGAATTCCTAAACATGAATGGACTAAAAGTAATAGACATCAACCTCCTTCAGCAGGAAGAAAGGAACTAGATCAACCTCACAACAGTCAGAAGCAATTGGAAAATCAGCCCCAATGCCAGACCACCCGCACAAAACTGGAAAATAAGACTAAATAAGGAAGAGTTTATATTATAGAGAGAAAATCTGAACAATCACTGCCTCTTCTTTGATGGCGCATCAAAAAACGACCCGGGTAGAGACGGAGCCGAGGGAAATATCCTTGATCCCGGGGGAATCAACTCTGTCACTTATGAATGGGGATTGGAGGAAATCTCAAATAACAGGGCCGAGGCATATGGTTTGCTAATGGGCTCCAAGATACTAAAAAATAAGTACATTAAGGATCCAATAATCATGGGAGACCCAACCATTATCATTGAGGCCATGATCAGCAAAAGAAATCCACCAAACGCAGGAATGGGCCAAATTCTAAACAAAATAAGGAAAAACTTGGTTGATCTGGGAAATGTAACATTTGAACACTTCTTGCGGGAAAATAATAGCACAGCTGATCACCATGCAAATGTGGTAGTAACCAGACCAGAAGGGAAAACTAGAATTTCTACAGATGTGCTCTTCACGCCCATTTCTTAGTCACTTCATATTTTCAAAAAACATGACAAATATCAGCAACAAATAATTTATTCTGAACAATTTTCTCTGCTCGAACTGGAGCATTCATACTCCTCCCTGCAATTTATCTCTCATGCCTGTCAAGCCTTGGAGTTTTCGTTATCCCATTCCTCTTTTCCAGTTCCTAGCTTGTCTTATTCTTCTCCTCTCCATCGGGCTTCTCCCTTTCCTCAGCTCTCCCCTACTGCGGTTCCTCCCTCCCTCTCTCGGGCCATACCATCCTCCCTTCTCCCCGCATCCTTCCATTGTTCTGCCTGCGACCCTTTTTAATCTACATGATCTCTGCCTCTTCGAGCTACCTTCCCTCCCTCTTTTTCCTTTCACCTCCCATCATCTTTTTCTCTTAGCCTGGATCCCTTATGTGCTTTCTATGCATTCTGCTAGCCTCCCCTGTCCTCCCTTAGCGCGCACAGAGAAATCAATGCGCACTCACTTAACTATGTGCAACTCATGCTATGCCTCTCTGATTCTATGTGTGCTCTTTCCCGACCTCTTTCTCCTATCCATCCCCTATTTCCCCTCAACCAAGAAAGCCTCGTCCTTTTTTCTCCCCATTTGAATCAAGCCCCCCCCCCTTCTTTTCTGATCAGAGAACCCCTCAATGGAAGCCTGCCTCTTGTCCAATCTGTGAGAAGATGCATAAGCCACTCTCTCTCATATATTGGAGAATCACTGCAGTACCTTCAGCAAGCAGAGACATCCTGAAGGAGCATCCAACAATAGAGGACCTAATGACTGACCTCAAAATAGTAGAAGACCAATCAGCTATGGTCTTGACTCCAGTAGACAGAGATTCCCAAAATGAGATATGCGCCACATGTCGTGCACATAATATCATGATGGACAATGCAAAAGAGACAATCCAAGATTTGAAGGCTCAAGTAAGATCTGAAAACACAGAGTTGAATAGACAACTTGAGGGACAAAAGGTTGAAATTGATTCACTTACCAACAAGTGCACTCGTCTACAAGACACAGTCAGCTACCTCAAGAGAATTACATTGAATTAGGAGGGAGATAAGTCCAACTATCAGTTCAAAAAATAGAGATCTCATCAACAAAAAATTGTCAACAAATTTAAAAATGTCCCAGAAGTTTTTCATCACCATTCTCAGAATATATTATTTTTCTGAAGTTATGTTAAGTAAATGTAAATGGTTTCTCTCACAATTTGTAAGGCAATATGCCAAAAATGCAGTAGGAAATTCTGGAAATTTTGAAAACATGGCTAAAGGTATCTAGGACTATGTTCCCACTTCCTTCTCCTTTAGCATGCTTCTCTCCAGCCCCATATGTATTCGGTGCAGGCTCCATCTTCTGTTTTGGAATATATAATACCATAACCGACTTTGTAAAAAAAAAAAAAAACTATGCAAGGATCGCTTCCCTAGATTTTTCTCTTTTGATCATGAGAAGTTATCAACTCTACCTCGTTAAACCTGGTATGTGTAGCACATATGTGAAGTAGCAAGAATCTTGTCATCCAATTGGATATTTCGTGATAGTTCTTATAATTTATCAATTCCTTTTAGGCATGTAACTTTATGCAAATAAAACACTTTAACATATAATCATCCAAGATGCATATCTTGTATCTTCCAAGTCGTTGAATCTACCTGACCATTTTTATTATTTTCCAAAAACATGATAGATATTATTCCATCCGCTCATTTGAACACATGCTTTAGCTCGAATGCCATGTGAGGAAGCAATAGAGGAAGCTCTCATGAATGAGGCATTTGATTAATCGACCTCTTGGTATTTTAATCTAAAAATTATGTGCCAACAATATGTTGCGGCACAAAGGGAATCAAACTCGCAAAGCGCGAAAACAATGGCAGTAAACTTGTAATCTTCAAAAACTTTTCCCCCTTGATTATAAATGGAAAATTTAACGAGGGACATGTGGAATGACATTTTTTATGCTCCGTCAATTTCCATTCTAGTTCGCTGATCAGGTGCTCAAAATTATGCTAAAAAATGAAAGTTGTTGGAATGGTGTGGAACCTAAATGACCACATAGATCTCGTCATTATGAATCCGTTGCAAATTTTTTTGTGGAAAACTGACACCGTATGCTCCCAGAAATGCATTATGTCCACTTTGTCAAATAGGAAAATTTAAAATTAAAAAAAAAAATACAAGACAACCCAGCGAGAAGTCTGTACAGCTGACTGGGCATGCCTATATGGCAGGGTGACTGTGCACATGATGGTTTTCCTTCGATGTATGATATTTTTCCAAGTGGCACATCTTTATTGGGTCGAAATAGAAGTTTTTAATTGGTTGTTTGGGTGGCCAATCATAGGTTGCCATGTGGGCCAACTAGGGGCTGCCATGTTGCAGCCTGAGGGCCACCAAAAGTGGGTCAAGGTATGAGTAGAGCGGGCAGGGGTCGAACCCGCGACCTTCAAGCACTAGCACCAAGCCTTCACCAAGGTGCCATAGAAATTTTTCTTATTAAATTATGGTTTCCATATTGTTTTGTTATAATGTGGTTTGCACATTGGGGGTGCAAGTCGGGGTCTAGCCCCAACCCTAGTTATTGCAGGGGGGCGGGACCATGGGGTGGAGGCTAGCCCCGCACCCCCCCACTAACCATAACATCTAACCGTAACACTTAATTTCGCCCATATGACCACCACACCAACGGTTAGCCAAATCGTGCGATGTATTTTTTATTATACTTTTTTTTTTTGTTTAACCATATACATTATGGTTAATTAATTGGATTTAAGGCGCCATTAGGTGTTTAAGCGCTTCGAAAAATTCACCCTGTTTTTGGGAAATTTGGTGCTTAGTTAGCGGAATTCAGGGTAGATTTGGAGGTTTGGTGTCAGATTTGGTGGAAAATGTGAAACGAATAGTGCAGAAGCTAGGGAAAGTCATAACTTGAAGGGTTTTTAACCAAATTCGAGGCAGAAAGAGGCTACACAGGAATTTTTGGTCATTCTGGACCTGATGGAATAGGTTTCAGAGTTTTTTGAGCATTGTAAACATATGAAATCAAACTTTTGAGCATAATAGAAGAGGGCCAAGTCATTGGAAGCTAGACCAAGGAGACATAGCCCATGCAGGGTGAACTCCTTCATCATGTGTTTTTGTGTTACTGTTTATGGTGATGTTCATGTTTGTTATATGTTACTATTCAATGTTTTTTTAGTGTTAATTTTCTCAACAAATTCACATAAAAACACATAACAACTCACGGAAAACTTGCAATTTACCTCATAATCCTCAAGCACTTTGTTTATATTCTGAATTGGAATTTAGCACAAAAAACACTAATTTTCCTCATTCGGATTAAGTTGGTATCAAAGCACTAGGTTTACTTGTGCAAGGAGGATTTAATTATTTTCGAATTGTTTAAATTATTATAAGGTTGAAGCTCAAGAGAGGATAATGCAAGCTTGTGGGTGCGGGTTCTCTAGTTGGAGCAAGGAGAAGGAGGGCATAATTTCCACAATCTCCACCACAAGGTTCACCTCCAATTGCAGTAGAAGCTTCAGTAAGAATGTATGAAGAAGGAGGAAATGATAACATGACAGAGGATGAGAATGCTTTTAGGAAGGCTTTCTTTGACATGACAGAGATGGTGAAGGTCCTCTATGAAGAGAGGAACACAAGGTTGTAGGTTGAAATCTCTAGAACTCCAAGAGGAGAGGGTTCTGTAGGAGGAGGAGGTAATGGAAATGGTGATAAGCCACCAACTACTCCACCATCATACTCACCACCATATTCACCTTCATCTTCATCATTTTCCACTACTACAAGCCCTACTCATACTCATCAACATACCTCAAAGGGAACTGGTAAACAACCCTTATTAAAACTTGATATAAAATTTGAGCTACCTATGTATCATGGTTAAGTGAATGCAGAGAAGCTTGATAAATAGGTTCGTTGGTTGGAGGTCTACTACAGAATTCAAAACCTTCAGGATGATGATACAAAGGTTCAGCTAGCTTCCTTGAGACTGGAGGGTGCAACACTAGTATGGTGGGAAGCCAAGACACAAGAAGAGATAAAAAAACATGGTAAGATCTCAACCTCTTGGTCTAATTTCATTGTTGTAGTTAAAAGAAAATTTTACCCTCTAGCATATATGTAGAAAGACATCATGAATTGGCAGAACTTTAGACAACTTAAAGGTCAAAGTGTGCAAGATTACATCCAATAATTTAGAAGAAGAGCTCTTATGTTAGGTGTTGATTTGCATTCACAAGACACGTTGCTGAAGTATATAGGGGGTTTACATAGCTACCTCAAGAATAAAATCCTTATGTTCAATTCCACTAGTATAGATGAGGTTTGTGTGCAAGCCACTCACCTTGAGGCAAGAGGGAAAAATATTCTAGAAGAGGGTAAAAAGAATCCATTTAAGGGTGGAAACAAAGGAAAGGGTTTCAAAGGAAAAGGAAAGAAAATGCATCCGTTAAAAAGGAAGGAGATAAAATGACATGCAAATATTGTTCCAAAGAGGGTCGCGATGAAGACCATTGTTGGAAGCTTCATCCAGAGATGAGGCCAAAGAAATTCAACAACAAGGGGAAACAAAAAGCAACTGCAACCACTCAACAGGATTTGGGATCCGATTCGGGTGATGAAACTAAAATTACAGCCATTGGTGTTATCACTGGAAAATCGTACAAGCAAAGGTGACATTATTTAATGTCAGGCAGAAGGATTTACAGGGTTGAGAGACATTAGAGAATCTGAAAGTATTTAAAAAATATCTAAGGTATGAGGAAAAATCAAATTGCGTACAAGAAGGACTATTCAAATATGATTTTGCGTGCAAAATTCTTCGATAAACGTGCCCTTGCGCGCCTTTTGACCCAAAAAGTGCGCAATCCTGGGAGTGGCAGAAGTCACTTTCCGAGATCACAAGGCACACTCCAAGACATTGATTCCACACTTGAAACTGCCTAAGGATAGCCACCCAAGCCTCCTTAGGACATCAAGGGAGCACACAATGGAATCACCCTCCTCTCTTGGGTCACTATCCACAATGTACCAAGAGAGGGAAGGAGGATTTGAATTCTCCTATAAGAGGCCACCAAGAGATGAAAAACTTGAGAGCACATTGTTATGTTGGCTAGAATTTCCCCAAGAAATACCAATAGTGTGTGATCTGGAACAGAGATAGAGGGGACTCGGTTTTTGGCCATCTAACAACTCCAGTCCACCATAGTAGAGAAAGGGAGACTTTGCGCCAAGTCAGCTCGGAAGTAAAGACATCCTTGCATCGGGACTTAGAACCCCAAGTTCTAAGGTCCCCTTGGCAAGTGAGTTAAAGTGTCATCCTCATTTCCTACCAGCACTCAATAAGAGGGGACGTAAGCACCGCCGTTTGGATTATTGAAGTTGTTTGACTCTATTTAGAGATTTTTTGTTATTTGTTTTAGTTTTAGTTCAATTTTTATGTTTGAATATGCATGCTATTTCTCTATCTAGTATGTTTATGTTCTAGCATGTTCCACTAACTTGCTTGACTCCATATAATTTCTTCCTGTGACCAATAACTTAAGAGGGAATACCACACCCCTTAAGTTGGTGTGATTTCGTACATACGTGCACCAAACACACTATAACACAACTGGTATGAAAGGAAAAGAATCAATTGCTAGCACTAGTTCATCAAATTGTCACACTTGTACTCCAAATGAAGAAACAAGGATTGAATTATTTCATGTGAGGGTTATTTTAAAACATAAAAAAATCGACACACTATTTGATAGTGGGTCTCAAGCCAATTTGATATAAGAAGACTTAGTCAAAAAACTTAATCTTGAAACCATTCCACATCACAAACCATATCCAATGGATTGGATATGCAAGAACACAAATTTACACGTTATGGGAAAGTGTATTCTTCGGTTTTCAATCATAGCAAACTTCACTGGCGAAGTTGAATTAGATGTTGTACTGCTTGATATTTCAGGAATTGTTTTGGGTAGTCCTTATCTCTATGATAGAAATGCCATCTTCTATTGCCATGAAAACAAGTACCACTTGTTCAAATATGGTGTGGAGGAGATTGTGACAGCTCATTGCAAGAAACTAAATATTTCATTAGTTAATGCAGAGAAAATGAAAAGAATAGTGAATTCAAGCAAGAATTTTGTGCTTCTTATGCTTAAACCAAAGAATGATGTTGATTATGAAGAATTCCAAGGTTGTGATCCAAAGTTGAAATCTGATTTGATTGAAGTGGTTAATAAAAATAATGATATGTTTTAGGAACCAAAGGGATTACCTCCCAAGAGGGGAATCTAGCATGAAATATAGTTGTAGCAAGATTGTCCTCTTCCTAACATTGGCATGTATAGGATGTCGGTGATGGAGAGTGACAAAATCAAAAAGAAAATTCAAGAGTTGTTGGAAAAAGGGATCGTATGACCAAGCACTTTTCCTTGCGGGTCACCTATTGTGTTGGTGCCAAAGAAGCATGGAACATGGCACATGTGTGCGGATTTCCATGAATTGAACAAAATTACAGTAAAGAACCATTATCCACTTCCTAGAATAGATGATTTGCTTGATCAATTGAAAGATGAAAAGTATTTTACTAAGTTGGACTTGTAGAAATTTTAATACAAATTATGTATTGCCTGGATTCTCTTGATCTAACAATTATATGCCACTTTTAAATACAGAAACGCTTCTACAAAAATTCTTGCGGAAATTTAAAACACGATTACCGGGAAAGCATAAAGCTAAAAACCCCACTATCATATATTATGCATATGTCATGGATCATGAAAAAATCTCATACAAAACTCTAATCCAAGAGCTATCAGTACAATATACAATTGTCTCACATTGTCATACAAAAATTGGCAAATACAGGCGCCAATTTACTGCCTCCTGACAACCTGCCTCCATTGTGCAATCCCTGCTAATCAAAATCCTTGAATGAATGAGATCCTACTTGCCTTGAATGCACAATCCTCATTGGCACCTCCAATGTGTCTGTGGTTGCATGAGTGTGCCCACTAAATGTCACAATTAATTGTCAAACTGTCCCTTTCACCTATCTCTCAACTGGGTCTTCACTAGATCTGACATGCATGTAGTTAATAGTAGTAAATCTTCAGTCGCATGTGATACCACTGATTGTGAATTAATTGAATAATTAATTCACTGGTCTCTCACTAGTGTTTGTTCAGTTACAACTAGCACAACTGAGTTTAACTCACTTAACTGACTTAAACTACTTTACAACTCACATAACTACACATCCAAATTTGTTACAACTTCGAATTATTCAGTTACAACTATGTCCACTTGCATGTCCCACCAACCAAAATTTGAACTCAAATTTCATATAGCTAATTGATTTTCCACTTTAGTTAACTATTTCCAAGTTCTCATTGAGAAAAAATTAATTTTTATTGTCCAACTGTTATTAAGGGATAATAATAGTCGACGTGCATCTATAAATAGACATGCAATCTATAAATAGAACTCGCACATACATCTAAAAATAGAACATCGTCTATAAATATAATTTTCTCACCATCTATAAATAGACATCATCTATAAATAGAATTTTCTCATCCATTCTAAAAATAGACTTCCACCTAAAAATAGCCTGAGGCTCCATCCTAGTGTAGGTGCTTAATTTTCACTAGGATCATCATCTTGTTGAATCTCAACACTCCCTCTCAACAAGAAAGGGATTATACTTCACCCCGATCCTGTCTCTATGGTATTCAAATTTTCTCATGTTGAGCACCTTCGTCAGAATATCTGCATCCTGATCTTCCGTAGGAATGTACTGAAGCAACACGATCTTTCGCTGCACACAATCTCTAATATGATGATACCGGATATATATATGCTTAGATCTATCATGAAACACAGGATTAATTGAGAGTTTAATGCAACTCTAATTATCACAATGAATCACTGTAGGTTCTAAATGAGAACCAAACAAACCAACCAGGATATTTCTCATCCAGATAGCCTCACATGAAGCTTGACTTGCTTCCATGTATTCTGCTTCTGTTGAACTGAGTTCCAAGGATCTTTGTTTCCTATTGTACCAAGAAACGGTTGTAGATCTAATACTGAAGATCCCCCCCTGATGTTCTCTTTCTGTTCATTGGGCTGCCCACCCAATCTGCATCCGTGAAGCCATGCAACTTCACCTCATCCATTTGTCTGTACCACAAGCCATACTCAGATGTGCGCCTCAAGTATCTCAGGACATGCTTGCCCACCTTCCAAAAGAGCTTGGTAGGCTTAACCATCGCTTGACTAATCTGGTTCACCGCATAACATATGTCTAGTCTTGTATTCACTAAATACATTAGCGAACCCACTAAATATCGATAGACAATAGCATCCACTACCTCTCCAGATGTAGCATACTCTTTCCTCCAGTTTTCTGGAAGAGGAGTATCCATGGGTTTGCAGCTCTCCATGTGAAACTTACCCAGTCTCTCCCTTGCATACTTGCCTTGAGACACAAAAAGTTCACCTTCTCACTACCATATTTCCAATCCAAGGAAATAATGAAGGAGGCCCATATCCTTCATCTTGAACTCCTTTGCAATGTCCTCCTTGCATGAGTGTATCAGCTACTCATCACCAATCAGTATTAAATCATCAACATAAAGAACAATGATTAAAACCTTACCCTCCACCACAATTTGGTATAAGTTTTCATCCGCCTCACTCTTGGTGAAGCCAAGTTCGGTGAAATAGTTTTTGATCCGAGTGTACCAAGCACGGGGTTCTTGCTTCAATACATACAGTGCTCTTTTGAGTCTGCACACATGTGACTCGCTGTTGAAGATCTCAAATCCTTCAGGTTGCTCAATGTACACTTCTTCCTCAATGATCCCATTGATAAACGCAGTCTTCACATCCATCTGATGAATGTGCCAACCCATCTGCACTGAGAGAGCAAGGATGGTCCTTATGGAAGAATACCGTGTGACAGGTGCAAAGGTTTCTTCATAATACATCCCCTCGATCTGTGAGAAGCCTCAGGCCACAAATCTAGCCTTGTATTTCTCAACACTCCCATCAGCATCTTGCTTCACCTTGTAGATCCATCTTGAACCTACCACTGATTTATCAACGGGCCTTGGAACAATTTCCCAAGCACTGTTTCTATAGAAATTATATGCACTAAGCATGCATATTGCCTAGATGCACCTGATCTCACACTATTTAACTTTATGCAAGATACTGAATCATTCCACTTGTTAATCTTTTGCGGAAAATTAATTGCACACACATGTAAAGCATAAATAAAAATAATCGCACATAACACAGTTGTTTTTTAACTGGGAAAGCCTGAAGCTGAAAATCCCAACTATATATTATGTATCATGGAATCATATGACAATCATCATACAAAGCTTATCAAGCTCTCAGTACAGTATGATCGTCATACACTAATCAAGACCAATCTTGCAAATCCATGCACCGATCTTTGCCTCCTACTAGCTTGCCTCCATTGCGCAATCCCTGTTGAAGAATAGCTCTGAATGAATTCGAATTACCCTTGCCTTGACTGCACAATCCTCATTGGCAACTCCAATGTGTGTGTGATGCAATCAATGCATCACTATAGTCACAACAGATAGTCTATCTTGTTCTTTCACATATCTCTCCACTAGGTCTCCACTGAAACTGCCATGCACTGTAGTTAATTGTTGTATTGTTTAGTTGATTAATGAGTTATTATTTGTGAATTAATTAACTAATTAATTCACTCAACTCTCACTAGTTTATCATTCACTTAGACTAGATACAACTAGCTCAACTGAGTCTAACTGGGTTAAACTGAAGACACTCCATAACTACTCTTCCAACTGTGTCATAACTATGCCACTTGAGTTATAACTGAGTCCTCCATGCATTAGCTCCAGTAAACCCTTGGGAATTGCATAATTCCCTCAGTCCACTGATGTGCCACATATGTGCACTGAAACAAAGTGCTCCAAGAGAATAAGTTGTTGTTTAGTGTCTGATTATTATTAAGAGCTAATAATAATCGATATGAATCTATTTTTAGATAAGTGATCTATAAATAATCTTCACCCAATATTCTAAAAATAGAATTTCATCTGTTTTTCCAACTTGATCAACCATCCACAAATAACATCCTGCAACTTTTGAAATATGATCATCATGTCTAAAAATAGACATAGTCTAAAAATAGACTTGCGCCAAAAATAGCCTGCGGGCCCACTTAGTGAAGGCAACTATTTTCACTAAGCTCATCATCTTGTTGAATCTCAACACTCCCTCTCAACAAGATAGGGATTATCCTTCACCCCGATCCTACCTCTATGGTATTCGAATTTGCTCCTGGTGAGCGCCTTCGTCAGAATATCTGCATCCTGATCCTTCGTAGGAATGTACTGAAGCAACATGATCTTCCGCTGCACACAATCTCTGATATGATGATACTGGATATCAATATGTTTAGATCTATCATGAAACATAGGATTAAATGAGAGTTTAATGCAACTCTGATTATCACAATGTATCACTATGGGATCTAAATGTGAACCGAACAAACCAACTAGGATCTTCCTCATCCAGATAGCCTCACATGCAGCTTGACTTGCTACCATGTATTTTTCTTCCGCTGAACTGAGTGCCACAGAGATTTGTTTCCTACTATACCAAGAAAGTACCGTAGATCCGATACTAAAAATCCCCCCTGATGTGCTCTTTCTGTTTGTTGGGTTTCCTGCCCAATCTGCATCCATGAAGCCATGGAACTTCACCTCATCCATCTGTCTGTACCATAAACCATACTCAGATGTGCCCCTGAGCTATCTCAGGACATGCTTTCCTGCCTTCCAAAAGAGCTTGGTAGGCTTAACCATCGCCTGTGAAAGTTGGTTCACCACATAGCATATGTCTGGTCTTGTATTGACTAAATACATGAGCGAACCCACCAACTGTCGATAAACAGTGGCATCCGCTACCTCTGCCGATGTAGCATCCTCTTTCTTCCAATTTCCTGGAAGAGGAGTGTCGATAGGCTTGCAGCCTTGCATGTGAAACTTCTCCAGTATCTCCCGGCATACTTTCCTTGAGACACAAAAATTTCACCTTCCTGCTGCCATATTTCCAATCCAATGAAGGAGGCCCAAATCCTTCATCTCAAAATCCTTTGCAAGATCTACCTTGCATGAGTGTATCAACTGATCATCACCTGATAGTATCAAATCATCTGTTGAAAATGCAGCAAGATGATGGAGCTTAGTGAAATGAAGTCGCCTTCACTAAGTGGGCCCGCAGGCAAATTCTGGCGCAAAATCTATTTTTAGACTATGTCTGTTTTTAGACATATGGAGCATGGTTCGGGGATTCCAGTTTGAGATTCTTGGAGCATTGGTAATGTTGGTAAAAATAGATGGGACTCTATTTTTGTGACCTATAGGTCGAAGAGGTCGAAGTCTATTTTTAGACTGCCTCTCCTAAAAATAGGGAAGTCAAATATTATTTACCCTTAATAATGTTTGGACTATAAACAACAGTTTACTCTCTTGGAGCACTTCAGTTCAAGCTACAGAAGTGGCTCATGCATCTGACAGAGGAATCACGTGGTTCCCAAGGGTTTTGATGGCATCATGCATGGTTGACTTCAGTTGGACTTCAGTGGCAGAAGTTTGGAGGAGTTAATGAGACAGCTAGTGGAGTTGTGTTCTGTTTATTTTTAGTTGAACTAGTTGAGATTAGTTTAACTAGCTAATCAATTAGTTATGAGTGGAGTGAATTAAATATTTTTTAATTCATTAATTAGTAACTCATTATTCAACTCAAGAACACATCAGTTCACTACAGTGCATGATCAGTTCAGTGGAGACCAGTGAAAGAGGTAGATGAAAGGGTGGAGTTAGCTATCGGTGGCGACATCAGTTGTGCATGAGAATTGCACCACACTTGGAGGATTTTTCCACGCCAGAAGAAGAAAGCCATTGGTCAGTAAAGGATGACCTTGGATCTCTATATGACAGGGCTTTGGATTGTAATGAAATGAGCAATTGGTGATTTTAGACCCGATAACTGTTCAAAACTGAGCTAGATTGTGGGTCACTGTATGAGAAAGTACTGAGTACTTGTGAGGAGTATTGTACTGAGTTTGTTACTTGATTTCTCCATTATAATATACACAATAGCTGTGGGGTTTTCAGCTATAATCTTTCCCCATACATACTGTGTTAATGTGTATGATTATTGATGTGCTATCGCTTGTTTTATTTCCGCATGTTTGATGATCTGAGTTGATCTGAGTGGAAGAGATTATGTGTTGCATATAAATTCGAATTGTATGTGATCAGGATAGTCTCGGTGGATAATTAATCATTAATCATCAAATTTGTACATGGTATTAGAGGTATTGAAGTTCAGATTGATCATCACAGTGATTACAAACTTATTTCGGTAGACAGAGTCTGCATGCGGGCCAGGTAGCCTCCGGTTTCATCTTTCTTCGGAAAGTGAAAGGTCTGGTAAATGCCCCTTGTAGTCAATCTATGTGCTAGAAATAATTTGTTCTCACAGATCTAGAGCGGTTGAGCTTTGAGGTGGAATTCGAAATTTTGTAGCAGTTTTGTTTTCTTGGTGCCGGTGTTGAAAATGTCTTTCAACGGTTTGCGACTCGAATATGCTCTTGAAGGCAGTTCGAATTATGTTGCATGGAAGGATCGCATGGAAGCAGTATTAGAAGATAATGGTATGAAGGAGTTCGTAGATACGGATGTCCAAAAGCCCACTGATCCTGCTGAAGTCGATGCATGGCAAAAGAAGATGGCGAAGTGTCGAAGGATCCTGTTGGAGGGCATCAAGGATCATATTGTATCCAACCTGCATGGAAAGGCTACTCCATATTTAATGTGGAAAGCTTTGACGGATCTATTCCAGAGTAAGAGTGACCAAAGGAAGCTGGCGCTCAAAGACAAGCTCAGGAGCATCAAGATGGAGAAGGGCGACAGTATCGCTAAATACCTCACGAAGTTCACTCAATGCAGAGATGAACTGGGAAGTGTGGGAGTTACTGTCGATGAAGAGGATATGGTCGACCTGGCTCTCCTTGGTCTTCCGAAGGCTTGGCTCTCATATCAAGATAGTGTCAATGGTCGGGAGAAGCTGCCGGGATGGGAGCGCCTTTGGGCGGATCTCATGCAGGAGGAGATAAGGAGGACTACTCGAGATGGATCTTCATCAAAGGGAGCTGATGAAGAAAACTGCGCTTTGGTGTCCAAAGCTAAGAAAGGGAAGGGTAAGAAAAACTCTCATTCTGGTGCAAAGGGCAAGAAGCAGGATATGGCAAAAGTGAAGTGTTTTCACTGCCATGATCACGGACATTATGCTACCAATTGTCCAAAGAAGAAGAAGAACAAGCAAGCGGGAAGATCTGCAGATGGAGAAGCTTTGGCTTCACAGCTCGAGCTTGACTTTTCACTGATTGCATGCTTGGTTTCAAGTGTGATGGGATCGGTGTGGTTCTTGGACAGCGGTGCGTCATTTCATATGACGGGAGATCGGGAGTTGTTCTCAGATCTGGAGGAAAAATATTTGGGTGTGCACATCGAGATGGGCGATGATGGTAGATACAGTGCGACTGGTATCGGTACCATATCCTTTCAGAGGGAGTCTGGTAAACCCTTTGTATTGAAGGATGTCATGCATGTACCTGGATTGAAGAAGAACTTGATCTCTGTGGCGATGTTGGAGGATAAGGGGTATGATGTGGTCTTCAGCGAAGGAAAAGCCTTCCTGCGTAGTAAGACTACTGGAGAGACCCAGAAGATAGGGGTTCGAACCAAGAACCTTTATCAGTTGCAGGTAGATGGCTGCGTAGCTATGGCATGCAAGGCGGGAGAAGTGGTGAGTCGGGATGATGAGGGCGAACTGTGGCACAGGAGATTGGGCCACCTTCACCATGGAGCTTTGAAGATTCTGCAGCAGATTTCTACTGGGCTTCCTAAGGGCACCCTTGCGCAGTCAGATCAGTGCAAGGGGTGTACTTTAGGAAGTATGTGAAAGCCACCTTTCACGAGAAGGATAGTCGCGCCATGACGATCCTTGAGAGAGTTCACACAGACGTTTGTGGTCCTTTCTCAGTTGCTTCGACAGCAAAGCACAGGTATTATGTGATCTTTGTTGATGATTTCTCTCGAAAGTGCTGGATCTTCTTCATGCAGAAGAAGAGTGATACATTCGCGAAGTTCTGTGAGTTTAAAGCACTGGTCGAGAAGGAGTCAGGGAAGAAGGTGATTGCTCTAAGGAGTGATAACGGTGGTGAATTCATCTCGGCTGAATTCAAGGAGTTCTGCAGCGCAGAAGGGATTCGGAGAGAGCTCATCGCACCCCATAACCCACAGCAGAACGGGGTGGCTGAGCGGAAGAACAGAACGATCGTGGGTGCTGCACGAGCGATGTTGCATGATCGGGGCCTACCCCTTCACTTGTGGGTTGAGGCATGCAATATAGCAGTATATGTGCAGAACCGTTGTCCTCACAAGGTTCTTGGCATGAGTACACCAGAGGAGGCTTATTCTCGCAAGAGGCCTGATATTTTCCATTTGCGGATCTTTGGTTCTCCTGTCTACATGCATGTGACGAAGGATGCGAGAAGGAAGCTGGATCCAACTGCTGAGGTTGGAATATTTGTGGGGTACAATGATACACCTCACAACTATCGGGTGTATGTGCCAGACAGTCGCAAGACTGTTGTGCGACGGGATATAAAATTTCAGGAGGAGAAAGCCATGCAGTGTTCGCCTGAGAGGGAGCTACACTTGCATGCAGATGAGGAGCTGTTAGTTCCTAAGGAGGAGCTTCCGGATGTGGATCAGCCACAAGAGGAGGTTCAGGAGGTGGAAGAAACCACCCAGGCAGCGCCAACCATCAGAGGGCGCATGCGCACTACAGAAGCTGAGCGACTGGCTCGGGATGCATAGAAGGTTGTAGGACCACCTACAGCACAGCGCAGACAGAGACAGTCACCGGATCGGTACACTGGATACATGGCTCTTGTGAGTCAATGTGTTGTGACGGAGCCATCCTCTTTTGAGGAAGCTGTGGAGGAACCCGCATGGGTTGATTCCATGATCGAAGAATATGATTCGATCGTCAGGAACAGTGCATGGGAGATTGTCCCAAGACTAGTTGGGAAATCAGTGGTGGGTTCGCGATGGATCTACAAAGTGAAGCAGGCGGCTGACGGGAGTGTGGAGAAGTACAAGGCGAGATTTGTCGCCCGTGGCTTTTCACAGATCGAGGGGATCGATTATGAGGAGACCTTTGCACCTGTCGTAAGGTACTCTTCCATACGGACGATCCTTGCTCTCTCAGCGCAGATGGGGTGGCACATTCATCAGATGGATGTGAAGACTGCGTTCCTCAATGGATTTATTGAGGAGGAGGTGTACATAGAGCAGCCTGAAGGTTTTGAGATCTTCAGCAGTGAGTCGCATGTGTGCCGACTCAAGAGAGCACCGTACGGGCTGAAGCAAGCACCTCGTGCTTGGTACACTCGGATAGACAGCTACTTCACCGGGCTTGGATTCTCCAAGAGTGAGGCGGATCCTAACCTGTACCAGATTGTGGTGGAGGGGAAGCTGTTGATCATCGTACTGTATGTAGATGATCTGATTTTTACTGGAGATGAGCAGTTGATACTTTCATGCAAGGAGGATCTTGCACGAGAGTTTGAGATGAAGGACTTGGGAATCCTTCATTATTTCCTAGGATTGGAGATTTGGCAGCGCAGCGGAGGACTGTTTGTTTCTCAGGGCAAGTATGCCCGGGAGATTCTGGAGAGGTTCAACATGCAAGGCTGCAAGCCTGTTGACACTCCTCTTCCTGGTGGTTGGAGGAAGGAGGATGCTACTTCAGCGGAGGTAGTGGATGCCACTGTCTATCGACAGTTGGTGGGGTCGCTTATGTATCTGGTCAATACACGACCCGATATATGCTATGCAATTAACTAGCTTTCGCAAGCTATGGTTAAGCCTACCAAGCTCTTTTGGAAGGCAGGCAAGCATGTATTGTGCTATATTAGAGGCACATCGAGATATGGTTCATGGTACAGACAGGAGGATCAGTTGAGGCGGCATGGCTTCACAGATTGGTATCATCATATCAGAGATTGTGTTCAGCGGAGAATCATGATGCTTTCATATGTTCCCACGGAGGATCAGAATGCCGACATCCTAACGAAGGCGCTCACCAGGAGCAAGTTTGAATTCCACAGAGGCAGGATAGGGGTTGCAGATAATCCATATATTGCTAAGAGGGAGTGTTGAAAATACAGCAAGAAGATGGAGCTTAGTGAAATGAAGTCGCCTTCACTAAGTGGGCCCGCAGGCAAATTCTGGCACAAAATCTATTTTTAGACTATGTCTATTTTTAGACATATGGAGCATGGTTCGGGGATTCCAGTTTGAGATTCTTGGAGCATTGGTCATGTTGGTAAAAATAGATGAGACTCTATTTTTTAGGTCGAAGAGGTCGAAGATTATTTTTAGACTGCCTTTCCTAAAAATAGGGAAGTCAAATATTATTTACCCTTAATAATATTTGGACTATAAACAACAGTTTACTCTCTTGGAGCACTTCAGTTCGAGCTACAGAAGTGGCTCATGCATCTGACAGAGGAATCACATGATTCCCAAGGGTTTGATGGCATCATGCATGGTTGACTTCAGTTAGGACTTCAGTGGCAGAAGTTTGGTGGAGTTAATGAGACAGCTAGTGGAGTTGTGTTCTGGTTATTTTAGTTGAACTAGTTGAGATTAGTTTAACTAGCTAATCAATTAGTTATGAGTGGAGTGAATTAAATATTATTTAATTCATTAATTAGTAACTCATTATTCAACTCAGGAACACATCAGTTCACTACAGTGCATGATCAGTTCAGTGGAGACCAGTGAAAGAGGTAGATGAAAGGGTGGAGTTAGCTATCAGTGGCGACATCAGTTGTGCATGAGATTTGCACCACACTTGGAGGATTTGTCCATGACAATTGCGGAGTCAAGCCAAGGAGATTCGAACCTTGGATCTCTATATAGACAGGCCTGGATTGCGCAATAGAGTCAAGGCAATTGGCGGTGAGTTTTGAACCAGTAACCTGTTCAAAACTGAGCTAGATTGTGGGTAACTGTATGAGAAAGTACTGAGTACTTGTGAGGAGTATTGTACTAAGTTTGTTACTTGATTTCTCCATTATAATATACACAATAGCTGTGGGGTTTTCAGCTATAAGCTTTCCCCATACATACTATGTTAATGTGTATGATTATTTGATGTGTTATCGCTTGTTTTATTTCCGCATGTTTGATGATCTGAGTTGATCTGAGTGGAAGAGATTATGTGTTGCATATAAATTCGAATTGTATGTGATCAGGATAGTCTCGGTGGATAATTAATCATTATTCAGCAGATTTCTACATCATCAACATAAAGTACAATGATTAAAAGCTTACCCTCCACCACAATCTGGTACAGGTTTGCATCCGCCTCACTCTTGGTGAAGCCAAGTCCAGTGAAATAGCTGTCGATCTGAGTGTACCAAGCACAGGGTGCTTATTTTAGCCCATACAACGCTTTTTTGAGCCTGCACACATGCGAATCACTGCTAAAGATCTCAAATCCTTCAGGCTGCTCAATGTACACCTCTTCCTCAATGATCCCATTAAGGAACGCAGTCTTCACATCCATTTGATGAATGTGCCAACCCATCTGCGCTGAGAGAGCAAGGATGATCCGTATGGAAGAATACCATGCAACAGGTGCAAAGGTTTCTTCATAGTCAATCCCCTCAATCTGTGAGAAGCCCTGAGAAACAAATCTTACCTTATACTTCTTGACACTCCCATCAATAGCTTGCTTTACCTTATAGATCCATCTTGATCCTACAACTAATTTTCCCACTGGCCTTGGAACAATCTCCCAAGAACTGTTTCTGACAATGGAGTCATACTCCTCCATCATGGCATCTACCCATGTGGGCTTCTGCATTGCTTCTTCGAAAGAAGATGGCTCTGTCATGATACACTTGCTCATAACAGCCATGTATCCAATAAATCGGTCAGGTGACTGTCTCTGTCTGCGCTGTGATGTAGGGAATCCTACATTCTGTGCCACATCAAGCTTCAGTATCTCAGCTTCTGTGGTACGCTTTCTGCCTTATCTGATGTTTGGTTCTGCATGAGTGAACTCCTTCACTCCATGAATCTCCTCCTGTGGTTGATCCACATCCAGAGGCTCATCTTTGGGAACAAGAAGTTCCTCCTCCGCATGCAAGTGTAGCTCCCTCTCAAGCGACAACTTCATGGCTTTCACCTCATTGAATTTTATATCTCGTCGCACAACAGTCATCCGACTGTCTGGAAAATACACACGATAATTATGGGGTGTTTTTGTGTACCCCAAAAATATCCCAACTTCTGCAGTCGGCTGCATCTTCTTCCTAGCGTCCTTTGTCACATGAATGTAAACAGGTGAGCCAAAAATCTTCAAATGAGAAATATCAGGCTTCTTACTAGTAAAAGCTTCTTCAGGTGTACTCATGCCAAGTACCCTATGAGGACAACGATTTTACACATAAACCATAGTGTTGCATGCTTCCGCCCATAAGTGCATCGGTAGGCCCTAGTCATGCAGCATCGCTCGTGCAACACCCACGATCGTTCTATTCTTCCTCTCCGTGACCCCATTCTGCTGTGGGTTATGAGGAGCTATGAGTTCTCTTCGAATTCCTTCTTTGCTACAGAAGTCTTTGAATTCTCCCGAGATGTATTCACCACCATTATCGCTCCTTAGAGCTTTGACTTGCTTCCCCGAATCCTTCTCCACCAATGCCTTGAAGTCACAGAACTTTGAGAACGTTTCACTCTTCTTCTGCATGAAGAAGATCCAACATCTACGAGAATAGTCATAAAAAAATATCACATAATACCTATGTTTTTACTGTTGAACCAACCGAGAAAGGTCCACACACGTTTGTGTGAATTCTCTCCAGGATCACCGAAGCACAATTCTCCTTCTCATGAAAGGTGGTATTCACAAAATTACCCATAGTACATCCCTTACATTGATCTGACTGCACAAGAGTACCCTTGGGAAGTCCAGTAGAAATTTGCTGCAAAATCTTCAAAGCGCCATTGTGAAGATGGCCCAATCTCCTGTGCCATAAGTCGCCCTCATCCCAGCTCACCAATTCTTCTGCTTTTCCCACCATTGCAGCGCAACCATATACCTCCAGCTTGTAGAGATTCTTAATTCGAACCCCTATCTTCTTGGTTTGATTTGTTGTTTTATGTCGAAGGAAGGCTTTTCCCTCACTAAAAATAACATCATAACCTTTGTCTTCCAGCATTGAAACTGAGACCAAGTTCTTCTTTATATCTAGAATATGCATAACATTCTTCAACAAGAATGGATTACCGGACTCCCTCTCAAAGGTAATGGTCCCAATGCTAGTCACACTGTACTGACCATCATCGCCCATCTCTATATGCATCTGGAGGTCCTTCTCCTCCAAGTCACTAAACAACTCTTTGTCTCCTGTCATATGGAAAGACGCACCACTATCAAGATACCACACCGATCCCATACAGCTTTAAACCAAGCATGCGATCAAGGAGAAATCAAGTTCAAATTGCGAGGCTAAGGCCTCTCCAGCTACAGATCCAGTAGCCTTCTTGTTCTTCTTCTTCTGTGGACAGTTAATGGCGAAATGTCCATGTTCGTGATAGTGAAAACACTTCACTTTGGACAAATCCTGCTTGTTGCCTTTAACATCAGATTTTGAAGGATGTTTCTTCCCCTTCCCTTTCCTTGATTTCGCAGCCAAAGCGAAATTCTCTTCATCTTCATTCTTCGATGAAGATCCATCCCTGGTACCCTGCCTTATCTCCTCCTGCACAAGATCCGACCAAAGTCGCTCCTATCCCGGCAGTTTCTCCCGTCCATTGACAGAGTCTTCGTAGCTATGCCAACTCTTCGGAAGCCCAAGGAGAGCCAAGCTCACCAAGTCTTCATCATCAACAGTAACCCCCACACTTCCCAGTTCATCCTTGCATTGGACAAACTTCGTGAGGTATTTTGGAATACTGTCGCCCTTCTCCATTTTTATTTTTTTGAGCTTGTCTTTAAGCACCAACTTCCTCTGGTCATTTCTGCTTTGGAACAAGTCTGTCAAAGCCTTCTACATTAAGAATGGAGTGGCTTTCCTGTGAAGTCTAGACACAATATGGTCCTTCACACCTTCCAACAGAATCCTTCTCGTCTTTGCTGTCTTCTTTTTCCATGTGTCAAGTAATGCAACATCGCTAGATCTCGACTTAGGAACATCGCTATTGATGAACTCCTTCAGTCCATTATCCTCCATCACTGCCTCCATCCTGTCCTTCTAGGCTATGTAATTCGAGCTCCCATCAAGGGCATACTCCAATCACAACCCATTGAAAGCCATTTCAATGTATACTCAACTTCTGCACTAAGAATCTTCTGTAGCAAATTCGAATTGTCCACCAGCACAAACTCACTTTACAATTGCAATTTTCAATAAAAAATGATCTGATACCATGTAGAAATTATATGCACTAAGCATGCATATGTCCTAGATCCACCTGATCTCACACTATTTAAATTTATGCAAGATACTGAATCATTCCACTTTTAATCTTTTGCGGAAAATTAATTGCACACACATGTAAAGCATAAATAAAAATAATCGCACATAACATAGTTGTTTTTTAACTGGGAAAGCCTGAAGCTGAAAACCACAACTATATATTATGTATCATGGAATCATATGACAATCCTCATACAGATATTATCAAGCTCTCAGTACAATACAATCGTCATACACTAATCAGGACCAATCTTGCAAATCCATGCACCGATATTTGCCTCTTGCTAGCCTGTCTCCACTGCGCAATCCCTGCTGAAGAATAGATCTGAATGAAATCGAATTACCCTTTCCTTGACTGCGCAATCCTCAGTGGCAACTCCAATGTGTGTGTGATGCAATCAATGCATCACTATAGTCACAACAGATAGTCTATCTTTCCCTTTCACCTATCTCTCCACTGGGTCTCCACTGAAACTGCCATGCATTGTAGTTAACTGCTGTATTGTTCAGTTGATTAATGAGTTATTATTTGTGAATTAATTAACTAATTAATTCACTCCACTCTCACTAGTGTATCATTAAGTTAGACTAGATATAACTAGCTCAACTGAGTCTAACTGAGTTAAACTAAATACAACTCCATAACTACTGTTCCAACTGTGTCATAACTTTTCCACTTGAGTTCTAACTGAGTCCTCCATGCATTAGCTCCAGTAAACCCTTGGGAATTGCATAATTCCCTCAGTCCACTGATGTACCACATATGTGCACTGAAATAAAGTGCTCCAAGAGAATAAGTTGATGTTTAGTGTCTGATTATTATTAAGAGCTAATAATAATCGACATGCATCTATTTTTAGATCAACGATCTATAAATAGACTTCGCCAAATAATCTAAAAATAGAATTTCATCTATTTTTCCAACTTGATCAACCATCCACAAATAGCATCCTGCAACTTTTGAAATATGATCATAATGTCTAAAAATAGACTTGCACCAAAAATAGCCTGCGGGCCCACTTAGTGAAGGTGACTCTTTTCACTAAGCTCATCATCTTGTTGAATCTCAACAGTTTCTGACAATGGAGTCATACTCCTCTAGCATCGCATCTACCCATGTGGGCTCCTGCATTGCTTCCTGAAAGGAAGATGGCTCAATCACAATACATTTTCTCATGAGAGCCATGTATCCGGTAAATTTGTTAGGAGACTGTCTTTTTTTGCAAGTAGGGGCTCCTACATTCTGCACAGCATCAAGTCTTAGCCTATCAACTTCTGTGGTATGCCTTATGCCAGTTCTGATGTTTGGCTCTGTGTGAGTGGACTCCTCCACTCCATGAACCTCCTCCTGTGGTTGTTCCACATCTAGAGACTCATGTTTGGGAACCAACAGTTCCTCCTCCGCACGCAAGTCTAGCTCCCTCTCAAGCAACAAACGCATGGCTTTCCCCTCATCGAAATTTATATCCCGTCACATAACAGTCATCATACGGTTAGGAAAATACACATGATAATTATGGGGTGTTTCTCTGTACCCCACAAATATCCCAACTTCCGCAGTCGGCTCCAGCTTCTTCTTGGCATTCTTGGTCACATGCACATAAAGAGATGAGCCAAAAATCTTAAAGTCAGAAACCTCCAGTTTCTTACTAGTGAAAGCTTCTTCAGGTGTACTCATGCCCAGTACTCTATGAGGACAACGGTTTTGCACTTAAACCGCAATGTTGCATGCTTCTACCCACAAATTCATTGGTAGGCCTTGATCATGCATCATTTCTCGTGCTGCACCCATGATCATTCTGTTCTTCCTCTCTGCAACCCCATTTTGTTGTGGTTTATGAGGCACTATGAGTTCTCTTCGAATTCCTTCTTTTTTGCAGAAGTATTTGAATTTGTTAGAGATGTATTCTCCACCATTATCGATCCTCAGAGCCTTCACTTGCTTCCCCGACTCTTTCTCCACCAATGCCTTAAACTCACAGAACTTTGAGAATGTTTGATCCTTCTTCTACATGAAGAAGATCCAACATTTACAAGAAAAGTCGTCAACAAAAATAACATAATACCTGTGTTTTGTTGTTGAAGCAATCGAGAATGGTCCACACAAGTCTGTGTGAACTCTCTCCAGGATCACTGAAGCACGATTCTCATTTTCATGAAAGGTGGACTTTACATACTTCCCCATGGTGCAACCCTTGCACTGATCTAACTGAGAAAGTGTTCCCATTGGAATTCTAGTAGATATTTGTTGCATGAATTTCAAGGCTCCATGATGAAGATGGCCCAATCACCTGTGCCATGATTCGCCCTCATCCTAGCTCACCACTTTTTTTTGCCTTGCCCATCATAGCAGTGCAACCATATACCTACAACTTGTAGATATTATTAACTCGAATCCCTATCCTCTTGGCTTGACCCATTGTTTTATGTCACACGAAATCTTTTCCATCGCTGGAAAAAACGTCATAGCCTCTGTCCTCCAACATCGCGACTGAGACGAAGCTTTTCTTCAGACCTGGAACATGCATAACATATTTTAATTGAAATGGTTTACCTGAGTCCCTCACAAAGGTAATGGTACCAATGTCAGTCGCACTGTATCGTCCATTGTCACCCATCTCTATATGCTTTTGGAGATCTTTCTCCTCCAAGTCACTGAAAATATCCTTATCTCCCATCATGTGGAAAGAAGCACCACTATCAAGATACCACACCAATCCAAATGCACTTGACACCATGCATGCGATCAAAGAGAAATCAAGTTCAAATTGCGAGGCAAGGGCCTCACCAGCTATAGCTCCAACAACCTTCTTGTTCTTCTTCTTCTATGGGCAGTTAGTGGAAAGATGCCCATGTTTGTGATAGTGAAAACACTTCACCTTGGACAAAATCCAGCTTCTTGCCTTTAGACTCAGATTTTGAATGAAATTTCTTCACCTTCCCTTTCCTTGCCTTGGAAGCCAAAGCACAATCCTCTTCATCATCATTCTTTGATGAAGAGCCATCTCTGGTGTTCCACCTAAACTCCTCCTGCACTAGATCCAATCACAATCGTTCCCAATCTAGCAGGTTTTCCCGTCCGTTGACAGAGTCTTCATAACCGTGCCAACTCTTAGGAAATCACAAGAGAGCCAAGCTCACAAAATCATCATTGGAAACAATGATTCCCACACTCCCCAGTTCATCTAGATATTGGACAAACTTTGTGAGATACTTTGGAATATTTTCGCCCTTTTCCATCTTGATCTATCTGAGTTTATCCTTCAGCGCCAATTTCCTATGGTTGCTGCTGCTTTGGAAAATATCTGTCAAAGCCTTCCACATAGCATATGGAGTGGATTTCCCATGAAGGCTTGAGGCAATGTGGTCTCGTACACCTTCCAACATAATCCTTCTTGCCTTCACTACTTTCTTTTGCCATGCATCAAGTAATGCAGCATCTGTTGAAGTGGGCTTAGGAACATCACTGTTGATGAATTCCTTCAAGCCGTTATCTTCAAGAACTGCCTCCATCTTGTCCTTCCAGGAAATGTAGTTCGAGCTTCCCTCAAGTGCATACTCTAGCTGCAAGCCATTGAAATCCATTTTGATTTTTACTCAACTGTCACACCAAGAAATTCTTGCAGTAAATTTGAATTGTTTCCACCAACAAACTCAACTCCTGCTTCAAAATTGTAATCTTTTGTGCTTCGATACCATGTAGAAATTTTAATACAAATTATGTATTGCCTGGATTCTCCTGATCTAACAATTATATGCCACTGTTAAATTTAGAATCACTTCTACAAAAATTCTTGTGGAAATTTAAAACACGATCACTAATTGCAAACACATGAAGAAAGATCAATCACACATAACACATATGTTTTACTAGGAAAGCATAAAGCTAAAAACCCCACTATCATATATTATGTATATATCATGGATCATGAAACAATATCATACAAAAATCTAATCCAGGAGCTCTCAGTACAATATACAATCGTCTCACACTGTCATACAAAAATTGGCAAATACATGCGCCAATTTACTACCTCTTGACAACTTGCCTCCACTGCACAATCCTTGCTGATCACAATCCCTGAATGAATAAGATCTTGCTTGCCTTGACTGCACAATCCTCATTGGCACCTCTAATGTGTGTGTGGTTGCATGAGTGCACCCACTAAATGTCACAATTGATAGTCAAATTGTCCCTTTCACCTATCTCTCAACTGGGTCTCCACTGGATCTGACATGCATGTAGTTAAAAATAGTAAATCTTCAGTTGCATGTGAGACCACTGATTATGAATTAATTAAATAATTAATTCACTGGTCTCTCACTACTGTATGTTCAGTTACAACTAGCACAACTGAGTTTAACTCACTTAATTGAGTTAAAATAATTTACAACTCACATAACTACACATCCAACTTTGTTACAACTTCAAATTACTTAGTTACAAATAAGTCCGCTTGCATGTCCCACCAACCAACCTTTGAACTCAAATTTCCTATAGCTAACTAATGTTCCACTTCAGTTAACTATTTCCAAGTGCTCATTGAGAATAGATTAGTGTTTATTGTCCAACTATTATTAAGGGATAATAATAGTCGACATGCATCTATAAATAGACATGCGATATATAAATATAACTCACACATACATCTAAAAATAGAACATTATCTATAAATAGAATTTTCTCACTGTCTATAAGTAGACATCATCTATAAATAGAATTTTCTCATCCATTCTAAAAATAGACTTCCACCTGAAAATAGCCTGAGGCTTCATCCTATTGTAGGTGCTTAATTTTCACTAGGATCATCATCTTGTTGAATCTCAACAGGACTTAAGGCGTGGTTACTATCAAATTAGAATTTTTGAAGGTGACATTTGGAAGACAACATTCAAGACAAAGCAAGGTTTGTTTGAATGGTTTGTTATGCCTTTTGGTTTATGTAATGCTCCTACTACCTTCATGCTTGTGATGAATGATGTGTTGAGACCATTTCTCGATGAGTTTTTCACAGTCTACTTAGACGATATCTTTATTTTCAATAAATCACTTGATGAACATGGCATGCATGTAAGAAAATTACTTGATGTCTTAAGGAAAGAACAATTGTTTTTGAAGATGTCAAAATGTGAGTTTGGTAAAACATCTTTGGTGTATGTGGGGTATATTGTTGGAGGAGGTGAGTTGAAGATGGACCCCTCTAAGGTTGAGTTCATTTTGAATTGGCCAACATCCAAGACAGTCATTGAGGTAAGAATTTTTTTGGGATCATCCCAATATTGGAGGAAGTTTATTGCTAACTTCTCTTATATCACACTCCATTTCATGCATTGACTAGTGTGAAAAAGGCCTTTCAGTGGGGAGGCATGCGGAAAAAATCATTCAATGCTTTGAAAGTGAAGATTAGTTCAGCCCCAGTACTTGCACTACCAGACTTGAGATAGCCCTTTGAGATTAAAACAGATGTAAGTGACTATGTCATGGGTTCATTCCTTATGAAACATGGTAAGCCCATTTCATTTCAATCAGAAACTTTCAATGGTGCATTGATTAACTATCTAACTTATGATAAGGAGCTTTATGCGTTGGTTCAAAGTATAAAAAAGTGGAAACACTACTTGATGGGAAAGGAAACCATCATACACACTGACCACCAACCATTGCAATACTTGCAATCACAAACTAAGTTGCAGTAATCAAGGCACTTTCGATGGATGGGTTTCCTACAGAAATTCCACTTGTTCACCAGGTATAAGAGAGGTATATAAAACAAGGTTTTTGGTATTCTTTCTAGGCCTATTGTTAGTGCGGCTTTTACTCGAGCATATTTCTATTTTGCATGAAATTTATGTTGAGCAATATGCATTTGATAATGACTTTCAAGATGTTTATGCAAACTTGAGTCAAGGAAACCAAGTAGAGGAATTTGATCACCATGTACATAATAACTTGTTGTATCATTTGGGAAAGATTTTTATTCTACATGGGGAGAGAGTGAATGTCATAAGGGAAGCACAAACTTCTCTTATTTTTGGATATTTTGGTGTAAGTAAAACAATGTCACATCTTCAGAGGTGTTTTTATTCACCTTGTATGCTTGAAAGTGTGTCACGTTTCATTAAAGATTTTTCATTATGTGCAACCAGTAAGCCTAGCAATAGGAAGTTAGGATTGTACACACCACTTCTCGTACCTTCACGTCCATGGGAGAGTGTTTCTATGGATTTTGTAGGAGGTCTTTCATTGTCAAAAAGTGGTCATGATTATTTGTATGTAGTTATGGATAGGTTCAGCAATATGTGTATATTAATTCCATGTAAAAAGAAAATCATAGTTGAACAAACAACTCACTTATTCTTTCAACATGTTTGGGTTCATTTTGGGTTTCCCACATCCATTGTTAGTGATAGATATTCTTGATTTGTTGGGAATTTTTGGTCAAGTTTGTGGGACTTGATGGATACTAAGTTGAAAAAAGTGTACAACCTTTCATCCACAAACATATGGTCAATCGAATAGTCATACATCTTCTTTGAGGATACTGCAGAAAGCATCCTAAGTTGTGGGATGAAAACTTGCACTAAATTCATCATGCTTACAACCGTGAAAAACACTCATCTACACAAACATCGACATTTGAGGCATGTCTTAGATACTTTCCTAGATCGCCATTGAATTTCATTTTTGGGAAGGATGTTGTTATTGATGGTTATAGAGACATAGAAAAATCCAAGAAATTCATAGGAAAAATCCAATTGATACATCAAACAGTTCAATATTAGCTTGAAAAGAACCAAGGCAAGTACAAAGAAAGGCACGACAAGCATTATGTAGATCACAAGTTCCAAGTTGGTGACGAATTTTGGATTCACATTAGCAAAGAGAGGCTTCAAGGGGAAGGTTTAAAAAATGAAACCAATCTATTATGGTCCTTTTAGAATTTTGGAAAAGCTTGGTGGCAATGCCTTCATAATCAATCCCCTCGATCTATCAGAATCCCAGGGCAACAAATATTGCCTTACTTCTCAACACTCCCATCAATAGCTTGCTTTACCTTGTAGATCCATCTTGAACCTACCAATGATTTACCAACTGGCCTTGGAACAATCTCCCAAGCATTGTTTCTGACAATGGCGTCATACTCCTCCACCATGGCATCTACCCATGTGGGCTCCTACACTGCTTCTTCAAAAGAAGATGGGTCTGTCACAATACACTTGCTCATAAGAGTGATGTATCTAGCAAATCGGTCAGTGACTGTCTCTGTCTGCGCTGTGATGTAGGAACTCCTACATTCTGTGCCGCATCAAGATTCAGTCTCTTAGCGTCTGTGGTACACTTTCTGCCTATTCTGATGTTTGGTTCTGCATGAGTGGACTCCTCCACTCCATGAATCTCCTCCTGTGGCTGATCCACATCTAGAGGCTCATCTTTGGAAACAAGAAGTTCCTCCTCTACATGCAAGTGTAGCTCCCTCTCAAGTGACAACTTCATGGCTTTAACCTCATTGAATTTTATATCCCGTCGCACCATAGTCATTCAACTATTTGGAAAATACACATGATAATTATGGGGTGTTATTGTGTACCCCACAAATATCCCAACTTCTGTAGTGAGAAATATCAGGATTCTTACCAGTAAAAACTTCTTCAGGTGTACTCATGCCAAGTACTCTATGAGGACAATGGTTTTGCACATAAACCGCAGTGTTGCATGCTTCCACCCACAAGTGCATCGGTAGGCCCTGGTCATGCAGCATAGCTCATGCAACACCCACGATCATTCTGTTCTTCCTCTTCGTGACCCCATTCTATTGTGGGTTATGAGGCGCTATGAGTTCTCTTCGAATTCCTTCTTTGCTACATAAGTCTTTGAATTTGTTCGAGATATATTCACCACCATTTAAGCTCCACAGAGCCTTCACTTGCTTCCCCGACTCCTTCTCCACCAATGCTTTAAACTCACAGAACTTTGAGAATGTTTCACTCTTCTTCTACATGAATAAGATCCAGCATATACGAGAATATTCATCAACAAAAATAACATAATACCTATGTTTTTCTATTGAAGCAACCGAGAAAGGTCCACACACGTCTGTGTGAATTCTCTCTAGGATCACCAAAGCACGGTTCTCCTTCTCATGAAAGGTGGTCTTCACAAACTTACCCATAGTACATCCCTTGCACTGATCTGAATACACAAGAGTACCCTTGGGAAGTCCAATATAAATATTCTGCAAAATCTTCAAGGTGCCATGGTGAAGATGGCCCAATCTCCTGTGCCATAATTCGCCCTCATCCTGACTCACCACTTATTCTTCTCTACCCATCATTGCAGCGCAGCCATCTACCTCCAGCTTGTAGAGATTCTTAACTTGAACCCCTATCCTCTTAGTTTGACCATTGTTTTATGTTGCAGGAAGGCTTTTCCCTCACTGAAAACAACGTCATAGCCTCTGTCCTCCAGCATAGTGACCGAGACCAAGTTCTTCTTCAGACCTAGAACATGCATAACATCTTTCAACGTAAATGGTTTACCTAACTCCCTCTCAAATTTAATGGTTCCAATTGTGATCGCACTGTATCTACCATCGTCGCCCATCTCTATATGCATTTGGAGATCCTTCTCCTCCAAGTCACTAAACAAATCCTTGTCTCCCGTCATATGGAAGGAAGCACCACTATCAGGATACCACACCGATCCCATTACGCTTGAAACCAAGCATGCGATTAAAGAGAAATCAAGTTAAAATTGCAAGGCTAAGGGCTCACCCGCTGCAGCTCCAGCAGCCTTCTTGTTCTTCTTTTTATATGGGCAGTTAGTGGCGAGATGCCCATGTTCGTGACAATGAAAACACTTCACCTTGGACAAATCCAGCGTCTTGCCTTTAGCCTTGGATTTTGGATGGGATTTCTTCCTCTTCCATTTCCTTGCTTTGGAAGCCAAAGAGCCATCCTTGGTATTGTGCCTTATCTCCTCCTACACAATATTCGACTAAAGTCGCTCCCAATCCGACAGTTTCTCCCGTCCATCGACAGAGTCTTCGTAGCTATGCAAACTCTTCGGAATCCCAAGGAGAGCCAAGCTCACCAAGTCATCATCTACAAATGTAATTCCCACACTTCCCATCTCATCCCTACATTAAACAAAATTCGTGAGATATTTTGGAATATTGTCGTCCTTCTCCATTTTGATTTTTCTGAGCTTATCTTTCAGCGCCAACTTCCTATGGTCGTTGTTGATTTGGAAAAGATCTGTCAAAGCCTTCCACATTGAAAATGGAGTGGCTTTCCTGCGAAGGCTTGAAACAATATGGTCTTTCACACCTTCCAATATAATTCTTCTTGTCTTTGCTACCTTCTTTTGCCATGCGTCAAGTAACACAACATCGCTATAAGTAGGCTTAGGAACATCGCTATCGATGAACTCCTTCAGTCCATTATATTCAGGCACAACCTCCATCCTATCCTTCCAAGCTATGTAATTCGAGCTACCCTCAAGGGCATAATCCAATCGCAACCCATTGAAAGAAATTTCAATGAATACTCAACTGTCGCACCAAGAAATTTCTGCAGCAAATTCGAATTGTCCACCAGAACAAAACTCAGCATATCTTCACAATTTCAATCTCCAGTGATTAACACTACTTTGATATCATGTAGAAATTTATTAATAATGATAGTATGACCGGATTCTCCTAATCTAACAAATTAATCTTATGTTAAATATAGCATCCTTCCACTTAATTCTTTGCAGAAATTAAATCGCCAATTGCAAACACATATGAAGAAAACTAATCGCACATAAACACAGTTGTTTAACGGGAAAGCTTAAAGCTAAAAACCCAAAGAAAACTAATCGCACATAAACACAGTTGTTTAACGGGAAAGCTTAAAGCTAAAAACCCAAACTATCATATATTATGTATATAAATGGATCATGTAATAATCTCATACAAATCTTAGTACATCAAGCTCTCATTACAATCAACAATCATTACACATTGTCATGCAGAAATTTGCATATCTATGCACCAATTTCTTGCCTCTAGACAGCCTGCCTCCACTGCACAATCCCTGCTGAAGATGAATGAATTCGAATTGGCCTTGCCTTCACTACGCAATCCTCATTGGCATCTCCAAAGTGTTTCAGATGCATTGAATGCATCACTATAGTCACAACAGATAGTCCATCTCACCCTTTCACCTACCTCTCCATTGGGTCTTCACTAGAACTGACATGCAAGTAGTTAAATTTGTATTTGTTCAGTTGTTAGTGAGTTATTAGTTGTGAATTAATTAACTAAATAATTCACTAAACTCTCATTAGTGTATCTTTCAGTTAGACTAGATACAACTAGCTCAACTAAGTTTAACTCACTTAACCGAGTTAAGCTAAATAACAACTCCCATAACTACTCTTCCAACTCTGTCACAACTCTTCCACTTCAGTTCTAACTGAGTCCTCCATGCATGAGCCACCAATAACGCTAGGAATTGTGTAATTCCTTCATCCCACTGATTTTCCAAATATGTTCACTGAAATAAAGTGTTCCAAGAGAATAATTTGATATTTATTGTTGGATTATCATTAAGGGCAAATAATAATCGACATGCATCTATTTTTAGATTGACGATCTATAAACAGACTTCGCCCAATATTCTAAAAATAGAATTTCATCTATTTTTCACATTTGACCAACCATCTACAAATAGCATCCTGCAACTTATATAGTATTCTCACCATGTCTAAAAATAGACATACACCTAAAAATAACCTGCGGGCCCCACTTAGTGAAGATGCTTACTTTTCACTAAGCTCATCATCTTGTTGAATCTCAACATTAGATTTAACTTCATACATGAAAATTTACTCTGTTGTTAATGTTGAGAACTTAAGGTTGTATGAGCCTCCGTTGATTGAAGATCAAGGAGAACAAGTTAAAATTCCTTCCATTGAGGATTTTTCTCTAGAATACCTTGATGAGATTTAGCAAGATACCATTATTGACAGAAGAACAAGGACACCAAAACGAGGGAGTGTAGACTACCTTCATGTGGGGCTCAAAGGCACAAATCCAAGCAAGTCCAAATAGATCGAGATTATAAAGGTGAGGGAATTGTACCCTCATCTGCTGAACAACTAAAAGTGATCTTTTGGGGTCAAAAAGCTTCCAGTGGGGAGGAGTGATTAGGTGCTCAAAATTATGCTCAAAAATGAAAGTTGCCAAAATGGTGTGGAACCTAAATGATCATGTAGATATATTCATTCTAAATCCGACACAAATCGTTTCGCAGAAAACCGACACTATATGCTCCCAGAAATCTGTTATGTCCACTTTGTCAAACAAGAAATTTAAAAAAAAATGCAGGACAACCTAGTTAGTAGTCCATACAGCTGACTGGGCATGCCTACATGGCAGGGTGACTGTGCACATGATGGTTTTCCTTCGGTGTATGATATTTTTCCAAGTGGCATGTTTTTATTGGGTCGAAATGACAATTTTTAATTGGTTGTTTGGGTGGTCAATCATAGGCTGCCACGTGGCGTAGCCAGGGGCCACCACAAAAAGTGGGTCAAGGTCCGAGTGGAGTGGGCGGGGGTTGAACCTGCGACCTCCAAGCACTAGTACCAAGCCTTCACCAATGTGCCATAGAAATTTTTCTTATTAAACTATGATTTCCACATCATTTTGTTATAATGTGGTTTGTGCATTGGGAGTGGGGGCTAGGGTCTAGCCCCAACCTTGGTCACCATCGGGGGGCGGGACCATGGGAGAGAGGCTAGCGCCCCCCCCACTAACCATAACATATAGCCGTAACACTTAATGTCACCCATATGACTGCCATGGCGCTTGGTTAGGGGAATTCAGGGCAGATTTGTAGGTTCGGTGCCTAATTTGGTGGAAAATGTTGAGTGAATAGTGCAGAAGCTAGGGGAAGTCATAACTTGAATGGTTTTTTACCAAATTCGAGGCGAAAGGAGGCTATATAGAAATTTTTTAGAATTTTTCAGTTGATGGAACAAGTTTCAGAGCTATTTGAGCATTGTAGACATATCTAATCGTAATTTTGAGCATAATAGAATTGGGCCAAGCCATTGGAAGCTGGACCAAGGAGACGTAGCCCAAGTAGGGTGAACTCCTTCATCATGTTATGTTGTGTTACTGTTTATGGTGATGTTCATGTCTGTTAGATATTGATGTTCAGTTTTTTGTTTATGTTAATTTGCTGAAGAAATTCACATAAAAACAAATAAAAACTCATGGAAAACTTGTAATTTACCTCATAATCCTCAAGCACTTTGTTTATATTCTGAATTTGAATTTAGCACAGCAATCACTAATTTTCCTCATTCATATCATTCATTGGTTTTCATTACCGTGAAGTTATAAGGATCGTCTCTTGTAGCTACGAAGTTGAGTACCGAGGATTCATTTGCAGAAAAATTTGAATCTTGATACCAAAGTTCTTGAAGATTAAATGCTTCTCAGCATCCTTCATATACAACCAATTTTTTTTTAGAGTCACACCATTTTCAAGCATCACAACACCATTGCCTACTTTTACCACATGTAATTCTCTAGCCATAACTTCTCTTTGTACACTGATTTCATATGAAAATTTTGCCTAAAATATTATTAGACTATATCCAATTTTATTGTTTTTGTGTTTCCATTTGTAGATCTTCTTGCGCACCACTTGCATTCTCAACAAACTAGACAGTGCTCAATCCATACATGACATTCTAGCTATGTCAAGATATGGTAGGTTCAATTTTCCAAATGGATTATATTACATTGAAGAAAATTATTCTTCATAGTCATCTTCACCATTATCATCGTTTAGGCCATCTTCATTTTTATGATCATCTTCATTCTTAACAGTATTTGTATTTGACATAACCTCTTCTTGATCCTTTGCAGAATGTAGTGATTCTTTATCAATAATTTCTATAGATTCATTTTTTTCCTCCCTAATTTCATCATCAGTTGTCATATACCCACTTCCATTAGCAGTCATATTTCCCATTGTAGTGAGCTTGTGTTTTTCCTTAGCATCGTCTTGCTTAACTTCATTATCATAATCTTCTACAGAATGTTGTAATTATTATTTGTTACTTTTCATAAATCCTTTCTTTTCTTCCATGATTTCATCCTCAACTAACATATACCCACTTTTATTATCAGCCTCTATTTCCTTTTTTCTCTTCCTTAGCATCATCCTTAACTTCATTATTATGGTCTTATGCGAAATGCAATGACTCTTCATCAATATTTTGCATAACTTTTTTTTTTTTTCCTCATATTGGTATAAGATAATAAAATGTTATAATGAGGGCCCTTCTTATATATTAGGCAAGGTGCCCCTTCACAAATAGTCATGTCCTTTGGAACATGTCTCTTCAATATATTTATGTTTGTTACATAATGATATACATCAATGACTGGTAATCACATGATTTTTCTTGTGTTTGAATTCAACTCATTTATTCACATGGCATAAATTTTTGCCCTCAGTAGTTGTTTTGAAGACCATGAGTTAATCTATGACAACATTGTTTGAGTGGAAGCATCATCAATATCATTTATACTATGTTGGCATATTATATTCCACAATATGTGTGGCTTAGTGCTAAAAGTGGGGACATTTATTTGAGTGTGGGGACATTACATATCCATTTCTGTTAATTTTGGGCAATTAGGTTCAAACTCCATGTTGCACTGCTCATATGACAATGGTCATATTGTTGTTGGATTCCTCTTTTAGACAGGTGCAAGATTGATCTAAAGATCATCTTGTTTAGATGAGCAGAACATTTATTTTGAATTTATTTTCCACATGTGCAAGGTCGGCCAGATTTGTAATGTAGGCTCACGTGCCTAATAGATGTGTCACACACCCTCATTGATGGATATAAATTGGAGAGACTTGGAGGTCATTTTATCATCAACTCATCACACATTCTCTCATTGTGATTTGATTGGTCTGATAGCCTTTGGAGGCCTTTTTCCTCTCACACGTGTGGAGTGAATCTATTTTTTTCTATGGATCTGTTTAGGGCTTGTTGCTACAGCGTTGACCAGCGTTGACCGTGGTCAACCCTTGGTTGTTTGACCTCAAAATTTAGCCAAAATTCCAGTTTTAGGAGGCCATTCTGTTGCGCACTAAAATCGAGGAAATCTAAGTTGTTTGACTGAAGTCCTAATCTGTTGCGTTGACTTTTCTGTTGTTGTCCTGCGTTGACTTTGGGTTGACCAGCATTGACCTGTGATGAGATGTCTTTGAGGGTTGTGGGTGTGACACATGGAAGATTGGCTGACCGTGAAAGGCTTTGTTGGCTAAAGCATCCTGTTGACTGCTGTAATGCAACAATATCTCATATCTTTGTTGGACAAAAGGAATTGTAAATCTGATCTATGTTTGTCTTGTCTTCTGCTGATCTATTATTGTGTTCTATCAGCATTTTACTTTCATGTTTATGTGATTGCTATATTGCATCGAGCCTAAGAAAGATTGAAGTAAAATTTCATCAAGCATAGAACACCATGGTTATCTAAATTTGACATGGTATCAGAGTTGAGGTGAAGACAAAATCCAAGCTTGTGTTAGAAGCAGTCAATGAAGGAAGGAATTTTATCGAGGACAAATGGCCTCCTTAACCTACAAGGGTTTCAAGGCTGATGATAAATTGACTCATAAGTTAGATTATCATGCAAGGAAGTGTTGAAGTCCAACAAGAAATTGCAACACACACACTAGTGTGGGACCAATAGGTCCTAGCAGCACACACACTAGTGTGGGCTAAATTAATTTATTAATTTGGAGCAGTGTTTAATTTAATTTTCCCTTAATTAAATTGGACAATAAAATGTAATCTTATCTCATGATCACTTATAATATTTAATTGAGTGTGATAAACTCAGTTAGCTCATGTATTTCGAGTTGAGGGTGGTTGGTGAGGCATGCAGAATAATTCTATTAGTTATGGAGTTCGAATTGCAGTTGGTGCATTAGATTAATGCATGTGCAATCAGTTAACTCAGTTAGGTGAGTTAGAGTCAGTTCAACTAGTTGTAACTGTTTGTTGCACTAGTGAGAGATCAAGTGAATTAAATATTATTTAATTCACAATCAGTGATCTGCCATGCAACTGATGATTTACTATTAATAGTTGCATGCATGTCAATTCTAGTTGAGACAAAGGTTAAAGGGAGGTTAACTATCAGTTGTGTGATTAGTAGGTTGCTTGCATGCAACCAAACATCCATTGGAGTGCCCATGATCCTTGCGCAATTTATGAAAGAAAAAAATTCCTAAAGAATATGGATTGCATTCATCAGGAATTGTGCAAGCAAGGCAGTCTGTTTAAAGGGTGAAAATTGGCTAAGTGTTGGTGAGTCTTGTCTAGGACAGTGTGAGACAGTTAGCAGAGTGCAGGAGACTCTTGTGAGAAGAGTGCATTGTAATTGTTTCATGATTCCATGGTTAATATACAATAAAAGATAGAGGTATTTTGAGCAGCAATATTTCCCCAGGATATCTATGTTGTGGTTTGATTTGATTCTTTCTTTGCTTCATGTGATTGCCGATTGTGTTTAATTTCCGCAATTGATTTGTAGAAGTGATTAAGTATCTATATTTAGTACATTGTTAGATCAGATTGAATCCACTGATATACATATTTTTGTATAATTTCTACATGGTATGAGAGCACAGGAAATCACTATAGTGGAGGAGAAGTTGATTTTGTGACTGAATATAATTCGAATTTGCAAAATACTTTCTTGGTGCTATAGGCGATTCAGGATCAAAATGGCTTTCAATGGCTTGAAATTGGAGTATGCACTCGAGGGAATATCTAACTATATTGCTTGGAAAGACAGGATGGAGGCAGTCCTGGAGGACAATGGTTTGAAAGAATTCATTGACAATTATGTTCCCAAACCCATTGTAACAGATGCTGCAAATCTTGATGCTTGGCAAAAGAAAGTTGCAAATGTGAGGAGGATCTTTTTGGAGGGAGTACGAGACCACATTATCTCAAGTCTCCATGGCAAAGTGACACCATATTCAATGTGGAAATATTTGATAGATCTATTTCAGAGCAGCAGTGATCATAGAAAATTGGCACTGAAGGATAAACTCAGGAAGATCAAAATGGAGAAAGGCGACACCATGCCGAAATATTTAACAAAGTTTGTCCAATGTCAGGATGAGCTTGGGAGCATCGGTATTATTGTAGTTGATGATTACTTGGTGAGCCTAACTCTTCTAGGACTTCCCAAGATCTGGCATAGTTATCAGGACTCTGTCAATGGAAGGGAAAAGATGCCAGATTGGGAACGACTTTGGTTGGATTTGGTGCAAGAAGAATTCAGGCGAAATACTAGGGATGGATCTTCATCTAAGGAAGATGATGAAGAAAATTACATCTTGGCTAGTAAGGCGAAGAAGGGAAGGGAAAGAAATCCTATTCCAAATCTGAGTCTGGCAAAGAAGGCAAGAAGCGCGACATGTCCAGAGTGAAGTGTTTTCACTGTCACAAGCATGGACATTATGCCATTAATTGTCTACAAAAGAAGAACAAGAAGGCTTCAGTATTTGCAGCTAGTGAGGCTTTGGCCTCGCAATTTGAGTTGGAATTCTCACTCATTGCATGTATGGTGTCAAGTGTGATGGGATTAGGGTGGTACTTAGATAGTGGTGCATATTTTCACATGACGGGAGACAAAGAACTTTTTAGTAGCTTGGAGGAGAAGGACCTCCATATGCATATCAAAATGGGTGACGACGGAAGGTATAGTGCTACCGAGATTGGTACCATTACCTTCCAGATATAGTCAAGTAAACCCTTTCAATTAAAATATGTAATGCATGTACCAGGCTTGAAGAAAAATTTAGTCTCAGTTGTAATGTTGGAGGATGGAGGCTATGATGTTGTTTTCAGTGAGGGAAAAGATTTCCTGTGACACAAGACAACAGGACAAGCCGAGAAGATTGGGATTCTAGTTAAGAATCTCTATAAACTTGATGTAGATGGATGCACAGCATTGATGGGTAAGGCAAACAAAGTGGTGAGTCAATATGAGGGTGAGTTATGGCACAGGAGATTGGTCCATCTTCACCACGGAACCTTGAAGTTCATGCAGCATATTTCTATGGGTCTTCCCAAGGGTACTCTTGTGTAGTCAGACACATGCAAGGGATGTACTATGGGGAAGTATGCAAAGGCCACTTTTCATGAGAAGGAGAACCGAGCTTCTGATATCCTTGAGAGAGTTCACTCAGAAGTGTGTGGACCATTCTCTACTACTTTGATTTCAAAGCATAAGTACTACGTGATATTTTTTGATGACTTTTGTCGAAAGTGTTGGATCTACTTCATGCAGAAGAAAGATATGATGTTCTCCAAATTTCTTGAGTTCAAAGCACTGGTGGAGAAAGACACGAAGAAGCATTTGAAGGCTCTTAGGAGTGACAATGGTGGTGAGTACATCTCCAATGAATTCAAGAACTTATGCAGCAAAGAAGGAATTCAGAGAGAACTAATTGCGCCTCATAACCCACAGCAAAATAAGGTCGCAGAAATAAAAAAAAGAAAAATTGTGGTTGCATGATTAGGGCCTATCGTTGCATCTATGGGTGGAAGCATGCAACACAACGGTATTTGTGCAAAACCGTTTTCCTCATAGGATACTTGGCATGAGTGCACCAGAAGAGGCTTTTACTGGTAAGAAACCTAATGTTTCATATTTTAAGATTTTTGGCTCATATGTTTATGTGCATGTGAGCAAAGACGCAAGGAAGAAGATTGAACTAATAGCTGATATTGGGATATTTGTGGGGTACACTGAACTCCCCACAACTATCAGGTGTATTTTCCAAACAACAGAATGATTGTTGTGTGACGGGATATGAAATTTGATGAGGAGAAATCCATGTGATTGTCCCTTGAGAGGGAGTTGGATTTGCATGCAAAGGAGTAACTATTGGTTCTAAAGAATGAACCTCAAGATGTGGAGCAGCCACATGCGGAGGATCATGGAGTGGCAGAAAACACTCATGCAGAGCCATCCAACAGAAATGGTAGAAGGCGTACCACGGAAGCTGATAGATTGAGACTTGATGTAGCAGAGAATGTAGGAGCCCCTACTTCACTGTGCAGACAAAGACAGTCTCTAAATAGGTTTATTGGATACATCACTCTTATGAGCAAGTGTATTGTGACAGAACCATCTTCCTTTGAGGAAGCAGTGCAGCAACCAATTTGGTTTGATGCTATGGTAGAGAAGTATGACTCCATCGTCAAGAATAGTGCATGGGAGATTGTCCCAAGACTGGTCGGAAAATCAGTTGTTGGATCTAGATGGATCTATAAGGTGAAGAAAGCTACTGATGGGAGTGTGGAGAAGTACAAGTCCATATTTGTGGCTCAGGGATTCTCACAAGTTGAGGGGATCGACTATGAGAAGAATTTCGCACCAATCGCGAGATACTATTCCATTAGATCTGTCCTTGCACTCTCAACGCAGATGGGTGGCACAATCATTAGATGGATGTGAAAAATGCATTTCTCAATTGAGTTATTGAGGATGAAGTGTACATAGAGCAGCCATAAGGTTTTGAGATCTTTGACAGTGAGTTGCATGTGTGTCAACTCAAGAGATCATTGTATGGGTTGAAGCAAGCACCTCGTGCTTGGTGCACTCGGATTGACAGTTATTTCACCGGGTTGGGCTTCACCAAAAGTGAAGCGGATGCAAGCCTATACAAGATTGTGGTTGATGGTAAGCTCTTGATTATCGTACTTTATGTTGATGATCTAATTTTGACATGTGATGAGCAACTGATAAACTCATGCAAGGAGGATCTTGCAAGGGAGTTCGAAATGAAGGACATGTGAATCCTTCACTATTTCCTTGGTTTGGAAATATGGCAACGGGATGGTGAAATTTTTGTTTCTCAAGGAAAGTATGCCAAAGAGATACTAGGTAAGTTTCACATGGAGAGTTGTAAACCTATGGATACTCCTCTTCCAGGAAATTGGAGGAAAGAGGATGCTACTTCTGGAGAAGTAGTGGATGCTACTGTCTACAGGCAGTTAGTGGGTTCACTGATGTACTTGGTGAACAATAGACCAGACATTTGATACGCAGTTAACAAGCTGAGTCAAGCTATGGTTAAGCCAACCAAGATATTTTGGAAGGAGGGGAAGAATGTCTTGAGATATCTCAGGGGCACTACAAGGTATGGATTATGGTACAGACTGACAGAGGGAGTGAAGCTTCAAGGCTTCACGAATGTAGATTGGGCAGGTAGTCCATCATACAGAAAGAGAACATTAGGAGGAATCTTCAACTTAGGATCGATAACAATTTCTTGGTATAGCAGGAAGCAGTGATCTTTGGCACTCAGTTCATCCGAGGTAGAGTACATGGAATCAATTCAAGCTGCATGTGAGGCCATCTGGATGAGAAAGATCTTGGTTGGCTTGTTTGGTTCTCAAATGGATCCGATAGTGATACATTGTGATAACCAAAGTTGCATTAAACTCTCGGTTAATCTGTTGTTTCATGATAGGTCCAAGCACATAGAAATTCGGTACCACCATCTTATAGATTGTGTTCATAGGTGCATAATGTTATGTCAGTACATTCCCACAGAAGATCAGGATGCAGATATTCTGATGAAGGTGCTCACTAGGAGCAAATTCGAATACCATAGAGGTAGGATCGGGGTGGCAGATAATCCCTTTCTTGTTGAGAGGGAGTGTTTAAGTCCAACAATAAATTGTAGGATGCACACTAGTGTGGAACCAATAGGTCCTAGCATCACATACACTAGTGTGGACCAAATTAATTAATTAATTTGGTGCAGTGTCTAATTTAATTTTCCCTTAATTAAATTGGACAATAAAATGTAATCTTATCTCATGATCACTTGTAACAGTTAAATAAGTGTGATAAACTCAGTTATATCATGTATTTCGAGTTGAGGGTGGTTGGTGAGGCATGGAGAGTAATTATATTAGTTATGGAGTTCGAATTGTAGTTGTTGCATTAGTTTAATGCATGTGTAATCAGTTAACTCAGTTGGGTGAGCTAGAGTTGATTGAAATAGTTATAATTATTTGTTGCACTAGTGAGAGATCAAGTGAATTAAATATTATTTAAATCAAAATCAGTGATCTTCCATGCAACTGATGATTTACTATTAATAGCTACATGCATTTTAGTTCCAATGGAGACCCAGTTGAGACAAAGGTTAAAGGGAGGTTAACTATCAGTTGTGTGATTAGTAGGTTGCTTGCATGCAACTAGAAATCCATTAGAGTTCTCATGATCCATTCGCAATTTAGGAAGGCCAACAATTCCTAAGGAATAGGGATTGCATTCATCAGGAATTCTGCAAGAAAGGCAGACTGTTTAGAGGCTGAGAATTGGCTAAGTGTTGGTGAGTTTTGTCCAGGATAGTGTGAGACAGTTAGCAGAGTGCAGAAGACTCTTGTGAGAAGATTGCATTGTAATTGTTTCATGATTCCATGGTTAATATACAATAGAATATAGAGGGGTTTTGAGTAGCAAGATTTCCCCAGGAAATTAGTTGTATTGTGGTTTGATTTGATTCTTTCTTTTCTTCATGTTATTGGCGATTGTGTTTAATTTCCACAATTGATTGGTAGAAGTGATTTAGTATCTAACTTTAGTACATTGTTAGATCGGATTGAATCCATTGATATACATATGTTTGTATAATTTCTATAGGAATATGTCCTTGGATTTGGTGCTAGAAGATCAAGATGTCATGGACTATGTGCAGGGGAATATTCAAGAGCCTCCATCAAATGCAGTTGCTGCCATGAAGATGAAGTATAGAAAAGGGGAAATCAAAGCAAAGATGATTATCCGGGATTCTATTCATAAGTACTTAGTTTCTTACATTTCTGAGCTAAACACATCTAAAGAGATGTATGATAAGCTGGTGAGCATGTTCAGGGCTATCAATGTTAATCAAATCCTTTTCTTCAAAATCAATTGAAGAATATAAAGAAGGGAAAGGATGAATCTATTCAATCCCATTCTATGAGGCTCATTGAAATCCGTAATAACCTCTTAGCTATTGGGAAAGAAATATCTAATCGAGAGATGGTTCTTATTGCACTTGGAGGTCTCCCCTGTGATTGGTATGTATTCAATACCACTGTTCTTAATAATAATGTGATTCCTGATTTGGATGAATTATTGACGAGATGCACTCAATGGGAAACAATAATGATGGATTATGCCTCTAATGGAAATGGAAGTGACCCTACTTCCTTCGTCGCTCATGCAAAGAAGAATAACCATGGTGGCCCAAGAAATCAAAACCATGGAAGAGCGGGGCCCAAAGGAAGGAAGGGAAGATGTTACACTTGTAACAAGACTAGTCACTATGCAAGAGAGTGCCCTAATAGAAGGGACTCTCACAGGGATGATGAAAACAAATCGAGAGAGAATGGAAGGAACAATAGGTTCAAAGGAAAAAGGAAGGCTTCCTCTGATCGTAGTGGAAATGGGAAACCTTTCAAGAGGTCAATAAATTCCAGGTACGATGAGTCTAATGTTGTTGATAATAAGAGAAATGAATTTATTCTTGTATCTGCCCTCTCTGTTGCATCTCCACCTGAAACCTTGGATGTCTAGTTGATTGATAGTGGTGCTTCAAGGCACCTCACTGGTTATAAAGAAGCCCTCTATGATTTGGTTGAGAAGGATACTAATCTGGAGATTATCCTTGGAGATAATGCCACAAATCCCATGAAAGGGATAGGGACTGTGACCCTCCATCTATCTCAAGGTCAAGTCCTTTGATTACAAGATGTGTTGTATGTACCTAATTTGAAGAAGAACCTTGTGTCCATTTTGACAATGGAAGGAAAAGGGTTCAAGGTGGCATTTGTTGATGGAAAGGTACTTATCTGGAATAATAACTTCAAGGAAGATATTTCTATTAGTTTTAGATTTGATACACTCTACCAGGTTGGAGGAAGTCCATTGGGGGCTACGTCATGTGATACAACTCTTCAAACAGAGTTATGGCACTGGAGGTTTGCACACCTTCATTACAAATCCCTTCCCGAAGCAAGGAAGGTGGTGACAGGAATGTTCGAATTTAGAGATGATCATGAAGGTATATGTCAAGGTTGTGTCAAACGGAAGCATACAAGGGGACCATTCCCCTCAAGTGTCACAAAGACAAATGATATCTTGAAGTTGATACATTTTGAATTATCTGGTATGCTGCCTGTGCCATCCGTGGGAGGATGTTCCTATTACATGAAGTTTACAGATGAATTCTCCCGCAAGACCCGAATATATTTTTTGAAGAAGAAGGATGAAGCATTCAAATGGTTCCATACCTTCAAGGCCTTGGTGGAAAATCAAACTGAGAAGATAATCAAATTTTTGAGGACCGATAATGGGACCGAGTATGAGTCAAATGAGTTTAATGAATTTTGTAGAGAAGATGACATTAAGAGGGAGACGACAACTGCTTACATTCCTAAGAAAAATGGTGTTGTTGAAAGAAAGAACAAGACCATTGTGGAAGCTGCCCGTGCCATGCTATGTGACCAAGGTATTCCGAAGTTTCAATGGGGAAAAGTTGTGAAAATTGTTGTGTGTGTTCAAAATAGATGCCCACATTCCGCTCTGGACTCCAAAACTCCCGAAGAAGTCTTGTCTGGTAAGAAACCTGATGTTTCTCATTTTATAGTTTTTGTTTGTCTTGTTTACTTTCATGTGCTGGAAGAAAAGAGAAGCAAGATGGATGCTTCTAGAAAGAAGGGAATGTTTGTGGGCTACAGTGAAATTTCGAAGGCATATAGAACCTATGTATCTGGTCAAAGAGAAGTGGAGATATTCCACGATGTCACCTTTGATGAAGATGTTGCCCTTAAGAAAGTGAGAAATTTTCCTAGCTCCAAGGAAGACAAAGAAGATGAAGCAGGGAAGCAGGAAGAATTGAAGGATGACCTGATGCCTGTTGTTGAAGGACCTATGGATCCTATTGATCCACCTCATTTAAATAAGATAAGACCCTCATGGGTCAGGGATACTCTTGAAGATGCTGAGAGACATGTTGCCCCAAGGGGGACATTTCGTGAAAGTAAGAAGCCGAAGAGATACCAACGGTATCTAGCAGCCATGAGTACAATAGTACAATCTGAGCCTGGATCATTTGAAGAAGTCATAAAGCATCAAGTTTGGAAGGATGTTATGCACAAAGAATATGAGTCCATTATGAAAAATGATGTCTGGGAAGTGGTTCCAAGACCGCAGGACAAATATGTTGTCACCTTGAAATGGCTCTATAAGGTCAAGCATGGATCTGATGGGAGTACTGAAAAGTACAAGGAAAGATTTTCTTCACAAGGCTTCTCTCAAAATAAAGGCATAGATTATGATGATATATTTTCACTTGTGGCCCGCTATACTACCATCTGATCTATTATTGCCCTTGCTGCAATGCAAGGATGGAGTCTACATCAGATGGATGTGAAAATTGCTTTTCTACATGATTCTATAAAGGAAGAGGTGTATGTGGAGCAACCTCTGGGGTTCAAAGTCCGAGTAGAGACACCCATGTATGCAGGTTGAATAAAGCCCTCTATGGGTTGAAGCAAGCCCCCAGAGCTTGTACATGAGGATAGATAACTACTTGATGAAGTTGGGCTTCACTCGAAGTAATGTTGATCTGAACCTTTATTTTAAGGTTGATAGAGAAAGGCCTCTCATTCTGGTTCTCTATGTGGACGATCTCTTCCTGACAGGTGTTGACCCTCTCATTCATCAGTGTAAGAGGGAGCTAGCTTCTGAGTTTAAGATGAACGAACTAGGACTGATGAACTACTTCCTAGGCTTGGAGGTCTGGTAGAGGCCATGTGAAATTTTCCTTTCTCAAGGAAAATATGTTGTGAAGTTGCTAGAGAGATTTGGTATGGTGGATTGTAAGTTTGTGTCGACACCGATGGAACTCAACTTCAAGAAGTTGTGTGGAAACGTTGTTGGGCTCGTGCTATCAAATCCTGCCAAGTATCGACAACTCGTGGGGGCCCTGATGTTCTTAGTGAAATCTCGTCCAGACGTATGTTTTGAAGTGAACACTTTGAGTCAACATATGGTTGATCCTCATCACATTCACTGGATTGTTGCCAAGAATCTGTTGAGATATCTTCAGGATAAAATTAACCATGGGGTGAGATACACTACCAGGATTTTGAGACTCCATGAATATACTGATGTCGATTGGGCTAGTAGTGTGGTGGATCGCAAGAGAACATTTGGATACTGCTTCACCTTGGGTTCCACTTTGATATCTTGGATGAGCAAGAAGCAGAAGTCGGTGGCTTTGAGCACTACTGAGGCCGAATACATTGCAGCGAGTATGTCCTGTTCTGAAGTTGTTTGGTTGTGAAAGCTCTTCAGTGAGTTGTTTGAGCATGTGCTAGATACCACCATTATCCTTTTTGATAACCAAAGTGGGATTCGTCTTTCTGAGAATCTCGTGTTCCATGATCAATCCAAGCATATTGATATTAGGTACCACTTTATCTGGGATATGGTATAGCAAGGCGCCGTAAGGCTCGATCATATAGGAACTGAGGAGAAGGTTGTGGATATTCTCGCGAAGCCCCTAGGGAAGGTCAAGTTCCTAACCTTCCATGAGAAGCTTGGAATCATGAAAAGACCCTATTTTGAGGGTCCTGCTTGAGTTGGACTATGAGCTTTGGGAGCTCCAGGGGGCTTGGGGATAACTTCTTGGAGCTATAAGCACATACGGGGCTAGGCTTGTCAAACCTTGTTGTGCTTCTGCCCCACCGTTATGATATTGAGTTGGTTCACCTCTCTTTGATCTGTGTCCTGCACACATCCTACCCATGGAGTTTCAGACTCATGGGAAGTACCTCTCATTTGGCCAATGAGGTGGGAAATCTGGATAGAGACCAATAGCAAGATTGATGGACACATCAGATATTGTTGTACTCTCTATGTCTAGGATGGCACATGTCCAACACCTTTGTTAGTATGAATTCTTTGTCGAAGCGTACGAAAAAGAACCACTTTAGCTACGCATAACTAATAGCCCTAACAACAATAATGGCTGCAAAACATCTTCAGATCTGCAATTAGTAGTTAAAGTGCTGCAACAAACAGATCTATAAATGGAAAGATATTAAGCAGTGAAGTAAAGAGTTTGGCTCCATGCATCCAACAGACAAGACAAGAACACGATTTTTGAATGAATTTTTATATTACAGGGTACCTGGGAGGAAACAAGAAGGTGTATCCAGATCTCCTCAATGGGATGGGTTCTTTGTAGTCCTCAACACTTCAGATCTAAGCTTTCTCTCTCTTGTAGATGTAGAAAACCCAATGCAGAAAGTAGAGCTCAATGGGAGCAAAATGGTAGAAATGAGACCAAGTGTATAGATCCAGAGTGATCTAATAGGCAACAAAAGGTGAAGAATGATGGGGAAAATCCTCCTATTTATAACAAAATATTGGGTCATTCTAGATCTTGGTGCATGATTAAAATAATGTTAATCAAATCTAGATCCACCTCTATGGAATATTTTATTATTATTTGTTGGAGGGAAAGGGTGTTTGACTTGGGTCAAATCCCTCGATTAGTGAAGAATAAATAAATAAATGATTTATTTATCTTTTTAAGGAAGTGGTTGGGATATAATCAAATAAATAATGATTTATTTAATTAATGGTGGTTGATTTTGTCATATTTAACAAGGAATATTATTTAAATAATTATTCCTAGAAAATAATAAGATAACTATGGGTTTATCTCATTAATTTCTTTGTTTTTGGGTTAAACATGACCGGGAATAATAATTAAATTATGGTTTAATTAATTATTCCTTTTGGGGTTTCTTGATTAACATAGTGAAAGCAGTTTTACTTGGGGTAAAACTGGTCTTACATGGTGTACTTGGGTCCATCTAATGATGAAGATTTAGATGACCAAAAACCGGTGTAACAGATTGCCCCCCAGCGTGCGAGTGTCAGGAGCAGATCGTATGACCGAAGTACGTTGTAAGAAAACAATCACTAGACAACAAGAGGGTATGTCAGAGAGAGAAAGATGAGGTAGATAGTGTGCTGAAGGACTAGACCCGGAGGAGACGAGACTCGCGGGTGCAACAAGTCTCTGTTATGAGAGGGTACCTGTGCTGAAGGCGGCGGGGGAGGCATACCTATGCCCGCCGTGACAAAGTACAAAAGAATAGTGTGTCCAGTACACAAGGGACCGAACCAGAGAGTACAGCTGGCATAATCAAGGGCCAGATAAAAATACAATGAAGAGTCCCACATACATGCTGTGCCTGGGATAACAGCCAGGACTAGTACAATAATATCTGAGTACATGAGATAAATACAACCCAAATGCCCCCTGTAAATGGGGAAGGGCTCACAAAATCCGACTGATACATGCAAATCATAGAGGTGCTGCAAGTGGCTAAGGCCAACATCATCAAAATCTGGAGCGGCATCAAAGGCTGCAATGAAGAGGTCATCCGGGCATGTGGGGGGCTACCTGCAGGGCCACCCCCTCATGAGGGCCGAGACATCTCACACACGCCCGGGAATCATCAAGAGCTGCTGCTGGGTCACTGGACTGTCCAGTATACTCATCTCGATCATGCTGAAAGGAGCTGGAGAAGTAATCAAGTCAAAGGGAAGTGAGAGATCCCCCTGCCTGATCCGAGGCACCAAACAAGAGTGGAAGCTGGAACCAAGGTACACCGCCCTCTAGACCTTGCTTCTGGAATAAATGCGTTGATGTCGACAGAAGGAGGTCCGCCGTAGGTGAGGCAATGAGAGATCCTCAACTAAGGCACGAGAGAAGAACAATAGAGCGACGGACAGACTGACACTAATGATGATGGTGGAAATGGGAAGGAGGGAGTGGCGAATGGACGACTTCCCTTGTTAGAGCATAAAGGGCATGAATGACATGGCAGCGACTGGCACAATATCGAAAGGATAGGGGACAGTGGGGCTGAAGGTCATGATATGCGACACAAGAGAGGAACCAAGCAAAAAGAATGGAGGGCTCTAGTAGGGTGTAAAAGGCCGCGGGATAGACTCCATGAATGCAATGATGACTCAACTCGGATGCTCTAAACAAGGGCGACATGATAGTGTTGCCACACAGTAAAGGCCCCAATGGGGGACCAAGGAAGCATGAGTACAAGGTGGGCACTCATGACGAAAATCAACACGAACATGGACAAGTAAGGGGGCGATATGGTGCCCCAAGTACAAGTGTCGTAAGTGAGGAAATTCGATTTTAAGGAGCAGTGAAGTGACCCTTCATGGAAAAAATGTGTCCGGGTGAAGTATCAAATCACAAAAAACTAACTAAAACCCATGTGAGAGCTCGGTGAGATCTGTCCAGCGGTGCTGACGGTTCGTCGAACGGGGCTACGGTGTGGTTGCAGCAGTCGAAAGGAGAAACATGGGTTCTCTTGAATGAGGCAGTTTTCCCTCCAAAATCATTCATTTGCTATTGTTGCTATGGTGAATGTGGAGAGAAGGCCCTAAATCTTGCGGCGAACGTAGCGGACAAACCGACCGTTGGAAGCGAGATCTGTCAGTTGGAGGTACGAGGCCTAACCTTGCTCTTGCATGCTGTTGGATGACATTTGCAGTTTAGGGCCCAAAACCCCCAGAAACAGCCCCTCCTTCATCTCTATGGCCGGGTCGCACTTTTTGGGGCAAAAAGTATGACGCAGGACGCAGGTTTGGGGGCAAAAAGTGCGACCTGGTCCAGAAAATGGCAGAAAACTGCGACCTGGGAGACGAGGAGGGCTTGGTGCTGTTTGATGGCTGGGAGTTGGGTTGTGGTGTGTGGTTATGGTTTTCCCGATCTGTACCCTGACAAAAATAATGTGGTTGTGCAGGGATGGCAGAGTTGCGGGTCAACTGGAGAGAGAGGGATCTGGGAACACTTCGGACATAGATCCAGGCGGATCAGGGCGTTCGTCGTGTATTGGCCAGATATAGGGCCATATGGTGCCCTCTCGGATGTGTGTAGGGGCAAGTGGTGCCCCCCAGAATGTATGGGGGGGCATATGGTGCCCCCAGTTTTTGGATTTTGTTTGTAACATGCTATGGGCGTGTCAGATGTATATGTATGGGGGGGCGTATGGTGCCCCCAGTTTTGTATGTAGGGGCAGGTGGTGCCCCCATTTTTTGAGTTTGTGTGACATGTTGTGGGCATGCCAAAATGTATTTATAAAAAGGGGAATCTAACCACATTTTAATGATGTGGTGTGCCATTTGTTCTGGTTATGGTTATGCAGTTTGAGAAAGGAAATGGAGTGTTACCAATCTCTTTTGGTACTGCATATAGGGATCAAATGGACTTTAAGTTTCCGAATTGGCATACCTGGTGTCACTATCCCAAAAGGAGGATTTGGAGATAATGAACTGATGCTCTCGTAGAAAAGCTATAGTTTGGTCAATAATAATGTCTAAGAGACTGGGTTGCTGATGTAAGATGAGGGAACGATAAGGGGTATCGTCCCGAGAGTGATCTGAAGTGATATGGGACTCTAGAGGTTCTTCTAAATGTGAAAGAATACTGGGTCTAGAGTCAACACGACCAGATACACTAGGAGAGTGGTGGAGAATGGCTTCTCTTGGTCTCTCAAATGTGGGTGCCCCCTTACCCAAACATTGGGTTTTGATGTAATGACCACAAGGTGGATGTGGTGTGAACGCATGGGTTCGATGTAAGGGGGAATAGATGAAGTCAGGGGTGGGAATTTCTTCCATAATGTCGTCATCGTGATATAAGATGGGGTGACTAGTGGAAGAAGAACTACCTGACGTGGTGAAGTGGCCTGAATCATCATCATGAGAAGAGAGGTTCACATGCGCATCGTCACAATGGGTGGCCGAAGAGTAAGTAGATAACGGATCTACCGATGTTGAGTCCGAGATGACCGCTGAAGGAAGGTCAAGCGAAACAACAGGGGAGGATTCGGATGGAACATTCCCCAATGGTCTCATGGATGATGACAGGTACAAAATGGTGACTGAGGGCTCCGTTGGCTTAACAGCGGGAGGCGGAATGTGAATGTCCTCTGGTCCGATCGAAGCGGCCTTGAACTGGCGGTCCAAGTCCAAGGAGGAACGGTACTCGTCAAGGCGGGGACAGAGGTGGGTGTAATGGCCGTGAAAATCGCACAAGGCACAAGGGTGGTTTGTGTGCAAGTGTTTGAGTTTTGGGAGGGAGTCGGGGATAGTGACATGTACTTCTGGGAGATCAGAGTCGGGGAATGTCTCGTTGACCAGAAGCTTGAGGTGGGGCAATTCAGGACACATGTGAGTGGCATGACCGACGACATCACACAAAGCGCATCGAATGGCGGGCTTTGGTGGTCGTCGGGGGGTAACGGATGTTGGGGGGGCCGGATCGTGATGGATTGCCCCCCTTCGGGCTTTGCCTGTCTTCCCGGGAGCCGTCACAACAGGAGAAGGGTCCTGTGGAGGTGCTGGGGGCACAGTGGCTATGGAGGAAGCGAGGGGGACCGGTTGAACCGGTGTCAAAGCCATGTAAGGTTTGGGGTGACCAGGGGGGGTGGCAGGTTCTGACCTTGATTTTGGTTGATTTGGAATCAGGTCCCAATGGCCACTCAAATTGTAGTGGTGGAAAAAATATTTGCTTTCTAGAATCCTATTCATCCTTTTTGTAACTCCATTATGATGAAATGCAAAGGTTATTTTTATTAGCGAATTAGATGAATCCTAGCCATCGATCTCAAGTGAGGTGAGATCAAATATTAACTGATAATCACTTTGGAGATTAGGGTTATGGATTCAGTCAACAACTTAATCTTATGAAACCAAGGCTAGGTGAATGAGGAAGAAACACAAGAGACATTAAGAACTTGAGACACATAGGATTATGACTCAAGGAGATCTTATCAAGGTTGAAGGAGGAATTTCATATAGAGATCATCTCAAGAGAGGGAGAGTGAAAGTAGATTGCAACAAGAGGATAACCCAACAGCCAGAGAGGACCATACGACAAATGAGAAAAGTTGTAGCAATTATGGTCAGACCATACAATAATCAAGCAAGGTTGTAGAAGCCTCAAGCAACTAGATTTGGGCCGCACCAGTGACAACAAGGTGCAAGTAAATTATAGATCATGTTGACAGCCTTGTACAAGTGCGACCAACCCAAAACAAGTTGTAGGAAAGTTATACTCAACTTGGGAAGTTGTAGATGGCTGCAAGAAAACCATACAACTACGCAGGCCATAGGTCGGGAAAATAAAAAACATGTTTCACTTCAAGGATATTTTCCCAGTTTTGTTATAGCTTGCAATTTTCTCAGTGGGCACATTATTTCTCAAGTTAGGAAATCCCATGTGATCCTTTATCTTGTTTAATGAGAATATTATTTTAAGGGAAAAAAATTCTATGTGCATGTGTAAAATTAGTCTCTACTTGCTTCTGTAAATTTTTATTTTATTTTTACTAAAATCTCAATTGTGAAATTGATTCTGTAATATGTAGTTTAATTTTTTTTTTTGTAAGTTTGGGTGGGACTACATCATCACCATGTCCAATATATCACCCGATCGGGGTGGAGAATTGAACCAGTGACTTCACATCAAGGAGTTCCTTAACAAAGCACTTGATCAACATCTATCGAAAACCTCATGAACTAATCTATAGTTTAATTTAATTTACAAAGAATATTAGATATTTTGCTTGTTAATGAGGTTAAAGAAATTTCTTAAGATGGAGTAGAATCATCAATAGAAGATAAAAATAATTAACATCCCAAAAATAATAAATGTCCATCCTCCAAAAATCATATTACTAGGCGTATCTTTCTTGGTTATACTCTTCGTTAATCCAACAACATAAAGTCATAGAGTAAACCTGGAAGGTTTCTTTCATCACCAATAGAATATTGCCATCTTTTTAGATTCATTAGAGTTTGAGAATATAATTTTTCAATGGCTACAATGTAAAGGATATTAATCAAAAGACAACATATAGTATACCAAATCAAACCTATGAAAATATTTTATCCAATGGTGTTGATTTGATGGTACTCTAAGAAACCTGTCACATGATATCAACCCTAAAATCTATGTGGTCGCCATGAAAAATCCCAGATATAGCTTATTTCAATTCAGTGATTATCTTGACCTCCCAAACTTCGATTGAATTGTTTATCTTGACCTCCTAATGAATGGTTATATTAAAGTGATTATAGTGTACGCTTTTTACTTTCCCAACTGCCATGATTTTCAGCACGTTGACCGCTTTCCTGGCCCCTCTGTTGGTAGTCTACTCCATTTTGGTTCCAACGTTAAGACCTTTTTCCTTTTCCTTTCTATGGTCGGGCAGGGGCAAGGATTCTTGATGCTTTCTTCAAGGGTTGTGCAAACTGAGCACCACCTGAACCCCACCACCGGAAAGGAGGAGACAATGATTCTAATGAAAGCCAACACCGCCCTGCTGCTTACTACGTTCTACGTTGAGATGCTTGCTCACTTGAGTGTTGTGCGCTAGAGAGGGGCTTGATGTCGAAAAGAGGATGGGGTGGGATAGGAAGTTGGCCCAAGTTCAAGAAGAATCCATCGAAAATTCCACTTCCATGGGAGAGATCAATGTTGCTTGGGTCAATGATCAATGTTGCTTGGATCAATGTTTAAACAAAAATAAAGAGAAGGATTCGATCCCTAATCCTTGATCCCTCCGTTTTCTTCTCTGATTCTTTCAGTTTGGATTTCATTTTGATATGGGATGGATTTTATTTATTCTTCTTCAAATGAAGGGTCACACAATACTGACTCTGTATTTTATTGCCTTGTATGTCGGATGTATTGTATATTGTGAATGTGTGCCCTATTGGCTTTATAGTTTATTGTTTTGAATCCTTCAGGATACAGGGGATTGAATGGACATATTTTTGTTTTGATTCATTGAGAAAAACTAGGGATTTTCTCTTGCGTGATGTAATATTTGAGGAATGCATTTATTCTATGTTAGTTTGTTTTGTCCCTCTTATACCAAGATGTATGTTTAATAATTCATATCTATGGGAGCAGATAACAAAACAGTGCTTCTTATGTCACAAATAATAAAAATATGCGAGGCTATAATGTTAACAGATAACAGTGCTTGGTGTGATGTGAAAGATTTCATTTTTTTGTAAATTGCAAAAATAGTAGGTAGAGTCATAAAAAGGCATATGTACATGTAATATCAAGGGCATTAAACATATAAACTGTTAAAAATATAAATACCATTTTTCAACTTGGGCTTACTCTACAAAGACAAATTGACCATAACATTAACCCTTACTAGACCATGTAAAGGAGAAGTATCTTGCACTTCAATTCTCTATTTCTCATAAATGGAACATAATTTTCCATCTAAGGAAATACAAAGTTACAACAAAATCCACCATCTTGCTTTTTTGGTCATAAAATTATGGTTTCCCTTCGATGCAATGAGGAAAGGCAATGGATTTTCAAAAAATTTTGCACATTCAGTTTTATAGACCTTCAATATTGCACATCAGGTATTGAAACAATAAGGAAATGGTCACAATAATAATCTACATAGACAAATTGGCCACAAAAAATTTAAACACATGAGAACAACTTAAAAAGTTCTATTGATTCTTATTACTATGCATATCATAATTGCATATAGGAAATCTACGATTCTCAGACTAGATAGTACAACTTTTATCTCTCTCAACCCCTCTTTGCCTTCACATTGTTTTACAAATCCAATGCTTCACATGCACTTCTCCATGCATGTTGTTCCCTCATGAACTCTGACATGGGGTTTTCGTAGACAAAATTGCAAAGTTAGCTCCCAAGAGCATTTATATAAAATTTGGCATTACTTAGAAACATGACAATGTGCAAAAGTGTAAAATCAATGATTGTTGATGCTAGCAGCTTAATCAACATTTGGGATAGCAATTTCTTCCACATTGATGTCGGAGTCACCAGTAACACTATATTATGTTGGGGAGTTACTATTGTTTTTGTCATCTTCTTACTCAACAGAGGAAGTTCTACGTTGAATTCTTATCATGTTCTCAAACCTGTCGAAGTGGGATTTTGTCCTCATGTCCAACTGTGACTGGAGACTAATGAATGGTGGCGTTGTTGTTCTCATCAAATATGTCACTGGGGTTTTGAATTTGCTTTAGAGCATCATCAAGTTGAGAATTTACATTGTTGATTTCCTGCATTGATTTTTTGAGGCCTTCATTTAATCTTTGATCTGTTGGTGCATTTTATTTGAGATTTCAAGCTTTATTCTTCACAATTAGCCCCAATCCTTTAATAACAAATTGTGAAAACTATATGTTTCCTTTATCCCAAAGCTAGGCATCTATCTAGGGTCTAGTGCCACTGCAACATCACATTTTGGTAATTGTAAGATACTTTTCAACGAAATTAAGACCAGAAAGGAGCTAAATTCATGTCACAAGTATTAAGCAAATGTTCCACCAAGACTCTGGGATGAGGGGGCACGGGTGCGGGGAAGCACATAAGGGGGACGCGTGGGAGTACCCTCAAAAGTAAAATTCAATAATGAAATAAATTGATCCATATTCATCATTCATCATTCTAGAACCTATATTGATTTAAAAAATAAATTTATCATTCATCATTATAGAATGTAAATTGATTTAAAATTTAAATTCACCATTCATCATTCTAGAATATAATTAGTGCTAACCAAAATAGAAGATAGTAGATAGCAATGCTATCGGAACTGAACCGGTGATCGAATCGGAAAACCCTCTAAATCGAGAATCAACCAAAATCAGTAAAAAAAAAAAAAAACAAAAGACTGGTCGACCAAAAAAACCTAAAATATTCAAATTTTAAAGAAAAACATAATTATTCATATACACCCATATGAATCCAAACCATTTATAGAAAAATAAGAAAAAGTTCTCATTTATACAGCATGTAAGGGTGCACATAACCAAAATAGCATTGAATTCCATTCATCTTTGAACCAAAAATACATCAATAAACAACCTCTAGCATCCAAAAAAATCAGGTTACAACAAATACCGACATATCATCAAAAAAATTACCTATATTTGGATCTTCATCATCAATATCACCCTCTAAGCATTAAAATAAGATAGACAAATGTAGCATGTCAAGTCAAGATTTTGTTTGAGTGATGGGTACATTTTTAGTAGGGTCATGATAGAGGAGATCAACAAAAAATGCCACTAACATCAAGGTACATAGAGGACTTGGTGCTCTTGATTCAATACTAGTTCCATACCCTTGCATATGACAAAATCCAATGGAGACGTTGCAATCCTCCAAATCCTGAAATCCTGAAAAATTGGTAAGTTTGTTGGAATTTAAGTGAGATCTAAAATTCTACTTTCTCCCTATGAAATTCAATGAGATTGGAACCACTCTCAAACAACCCGAGTCATTTCATGGTAATGTTAAAAATTTAAGTAAATCGATGAAAATGAAAGATAAAGGAGAATGTCACTTTTATTTTAAGAATTTAACATTACTATGAATTGCATAGCAATATTAGGGCCATAGGCTTGAATATTAGGCTTCTCCACACAAAAGTTCTTGAAACTCAAAAGGGGTGCTTATGGGCGTCCCCCTTCTGAGGGGGTGCACCCAGAAGCACCCATTTTGGTGAGATGTATCCCCAGCACTAGGGAAATGTTTTCCCTTGCATCTCTCTGCATCTCCCCAAAAGGGGGGATGTGAAGAAATGTTTCCACAGGCATCCCCCTGTCCCAGGTGCATGGGAAGTGTGAGTTGTGTGCACCCCACCCTCAGGGACGCATCCCTGTGGAACATTGTATTAGGGGATAGAACATGTCAAAGTGGATTCAGATGCATCCTGGGAAGCATAGAACCCTCTTGCAAAATGATGGCTTCGTTAACCATTGAATCTGCATTTTTATTTAATTCACATAACACATGCTAGAATTCACAAGAAAAATTGGCTTAATATTTGTTTGCACCTAGTGATAGTTTTGGAGATGGGGAGATGAGGATTGAGCCAAATCTTGAATCAGAGAGATAATGGCACGGGAGTCTCCAATGAAAGCCATCTTTTAATATAACTAGTGCCTCTGTAGTGTTATTTAAATTAATCCCTATATTTCAAGCATATATGAGGCTTACCTTTCCTCCAAGATGGAATTGCCCCCTTTACCAAATGGGGATTCCCCTTCACTTCTCCTTGAAAAAATATTGAGCATATCCATCTGTAGATATCAGTGTCAGCAGGATGAAAATTGGAAGGACCCAATAGTCGTTGTATCAATAGGACCTAAAATCCGTGTATCAATAGCCACTGCAAGAAGATTTTTTGCAGTTGTAATAGCATGAATATCTTATGTAAAGTGTAAGTTGAATTCATCCATGGGAATCATAAATCATCAGGACTCTACCATAAATTTCGTTGTTTCCATCAGACTTCATATATTGGTTAAGTAGAGGAGAGAGACTCATATGTAACCAAGAGATTACCCAGACAATGCATGGGAGTTGGTGTACATCCAATGACAGTAAGGTGGGGAATCTGCGCCATTGAATGTGCACCCAAGTCTAGTCCAGTCCCGCCAAGTCCAGGCTTTATCTTCCAATGAATTACCCATGCACAAGCAATTGAATTTTGATATATAAAAATTGACCAATATACAGAATTAGCCCTGGAAACAAGATACGACTACTTTGTCCTATTCAGCCCTCCTTGGAATGAGGAATGCAATGCAATGATCAAATGCACCAAGAACATTTCTCAAAAGAAAAGCCATCAATACAACAACTAGAATGTACAATAGCAAGAACTTACAAAAATACGACTCCCTGATTTTGTAGATGTCAATTTGCTGCAATGTTCCATAGTTTCTGGGACAAGGAAACATGGGAGAGAGGATATGCACAAGGGGGACGTATATAAGCAACTCCAAAATTTAGGGAAATTTCGAGGAAACAGGGGGGACATCAGTCATAAAACTTAAAAAATTATTAAAAAATTAATATATAAAAAATAAAATAAAATCCCAACAATTTGTCAATAACTAAGTTAGTAAATAGTAAATATTAATAATTATGAAATGTACATCTAAATATGATCATCATTATCATCATTTGGTATTAAACTATTATGAATCATAATTATCATTTGACATTTCTGCAATCATCAATGTAAAATTGTAAATCTGAAAGTAAATTACTAAATTGAACTCATTATTTGACATTATGAAGTGTTCCATCTTTAGTCCCAAGAATGTGGTTTGATGGTTAGGTGGGGCGGTTTGGTCCCTGCAGGCTGCAGGTTTCATGGTCCAATCTTAGGCATGACTATCTATGCTTAAGAGCTACTCCAGGCATGATTTCTTCAGTGGATAAACAAAAATGTTCTATCTAAATTCATCATTTGACAATGGACATTAATATTATGCAAGGTACATCTAAATTAAATTAACCATTTGAAAATTGAAATTACACAATGCACATCGAAAGTAAATTTATCATATGACAATGACATTATGTTGATGTCTAAAATAGCCATAGAATATTAAACTAAAAGCAAACATAGAAAGCAACAAAATACTAGTAAATTTCTCAAAAAGTACTAAAAATTAAATCGCAGCTCCAATCTAGTGGCTCCAAGTCACAAAATGAAAATCGCAGCTCCAAGTCACAAGATGAAAATCGTAGCTCCAAATAATTCAGGCTCCCGGTCGATGGTAAATTTGAATGATAAGAAATTGCAGATGGAAAATGTCAAGTGACGATAACAGGAAAATGTCAAGCGATAGTAGCAGGAAAATGTCAAGTGACAGGAGAAGGAAAATTCGAGCAGCAAGGATCGTAGGGTTAATGAGAAATGTGAATGATTATGTTTTAAAGTTTTAATTTATACTTAAGTTTTTATTTTCATTTTTTTAATTATATTACACTTTGTATTTTTTATGTTTTTAATTGTTATTAGCAACAAAAAAATTGGGGGATGCTTTTTGTCACTAGAAAAAAACCCCCCAGAGTTTCCCCAAAAAGGGGGACTTGGGGAAACATTTCCATAGGAGTTTCCCCATCCCGGGAGTGTGGGGGAGCGAGGAAGCATGTCCCCCACCCTAGGGGCGCGTCCTCGTGGAACATTGATTCGTTGTTCTCAGTGATTGGAAACACGTTTTCAATGTATATGCTAGCAAGTGGAGAATTTCCCAATAAAGCATTAATGGTAGCATAGACTCTTCATCTCATTGCACGTTAGCCATGGAGAAGGTATCCCATGATGTTGTGTAGCCAAATTTTTCGCTACGTGTTAATTTAGTTAATGTTGTTATGTTCTATGCTTACAGAAATTTCCTTCAATCTTTCTTATTAGCGCAATTCAATTCTTGTTTAGCAATCACATTAATATTGACAGTAAACGCTGATAGAATATAAAAAAATAACCAGAAGACAAGCCAAGACAAGAGGACACAATAATTTGGTGGATGCTAGGGAAAAACCCCAATGTGGGGAAAACCCTTTGATCAAATCTTCTTATTATTCTTCAAATTCAGCAGAGAGAGAAAGTACAATTTACAGCAGTCAACACGATGCCCTAGCTAGCAAAGTCAACGTTGGTCAAACTAGCAATATTCCTCCCAATGGAGCTTAGTCAACCCCAGTCAAACTTGGTCTCGAAGAAGAGTCAAATTCAGCCCAAAAAAGTTTGCAAATAACTCGGTCAAACCTGGTTAACATTGCGGTCAATCCTATGGTCAACGTTGCGGTCAACCTGCCCATAAATCTCAAATTTTGTGCCACCAAACTCGGCCTCCCAAAATTGGATTCTATCCCAAAATCGAAGTCAAAAAATGAGAGTTGACCCAAGGTCAACACTATTGTACAAACCCTTAAACAATCTGAAAATCACAGCTGCCCTTTCACACGTGCAGAGGGGAGAGAATGTCTTCCTTAGGTTGTACGAACCAATAAGAAGGAGAGAGAATGTGGGATGAGATGATTGTGCAAATGAAGTTTGAGTCTCTCCTTTTTAAATCCATCAATGAGGGTGGGTGACACTTCTTTTGGGCTTGTGAGCCTACATTACAATTCTGGCCGACCTTGACAATTTGCACATGTGAGAAATAAATTCAAAATCCAACTTCTGCTCATCCAAACAAGATGATCTTTAGATCAATCTTGCACCTCTTTGAAAGAGGAATCCAACAAAAATATCATATGAGTGGTGCAAAGTGAATTTTGGCCCTAGTTTCCAAATTTAACACTCCCTCTCAACTAGGGAGAACTCTACCCGTCAATCCGTCTATCAACCTGTTTAATCATGTCATCCTGTGTCATCCTGTTGTCTTTGTGCTTTTTCGGCTCTGCTCTACTCTTCTCTATGAAGAAATAATGAAGAATATTTGATCAAGTGTGAGTCACAAGACCTTGCCACTCTCCACTGACCCGAAGTTAGTTTAGAGGTAAAAACCTCAACCATACTTGATCCCAGATCAAGTTTTTCGACACAACCCATCCTAGACATGAAGTACGACAATACACGATGCGTCCATGGATAATGCTATGGCCTCTATCCTCATTTCCTAACTCATTGGCTAGATGAGAGGTACTTCCCATGAGTCTCAGACTACATGGATAGGATGTATGCGGGGCATAGATCAAGAGAGGGTGAACTAGCTCAATATCATAACGGTGGGGAAATAACACACCAACAAGGTAAGGCGAACCTAGCCCTGTGGTTTCTTATAGCTCTAAGAAGCTATCCCCAAGCCCCCTGGAGCTCCCAGAGCTCAAAGTCTAACTCAAGCGAGACCCTCATAAGATGGTCTGTCCATAATTCCAAGATTCTCACGGAAGGTTAAGAATTTGACCTTCCTTAGGGGTTTTGTGAGAATATCTGCAACCTGCTCATCAGTCCCAATGTGATGGAGCCTTACGACGCCTCGTTATACCATATCCCGAATAAAGTAGTACCTAATATCAATATGCTTGGATCAGTCGTGGAACGCAGGATTCTTTGAAAGTCGAATCCCACTTTGGTTGTCGCAAAGGATCATGGTGGTATCTAGCACATGCCCAAACAACTCACTGAAGAGCTTCCTCAACCAAACAGCTTCGCAACAGGCCATACTTGCAGCAATGTATTCGGCCTCTGCGGTGCTCAAAGCAACTGATTTATGCTTCCTACTCATCCCAGATATCGAAGTAGAACTTAGGGTGAAGCAACATCTAGATGTGCTCGTACGATCCACCACACTGCCTGCCCAATCAGCATCAGTATATCCATGGAGCCTCATACTCCCAGCAGTGTATCTCAGCCCATGGTTGATTGTGCCCCGAAGATATCTTGAGAGATTCTTGGCACCAATCCAGTAAATGTGATGAGGCTCGACCATGTGTTGACTTAATGTGTTCACTGCAAAACATATGTCCGGATGGGAGTTTACTAAGAACATTAGGGACCCTACGAGTTGATGATACTTGGTAGGATTTCCCAAATCGGGCCCAACAACAATTCCACACAACTTCTTAAAGTTGATCCCATCGGAGTAGTCACAGACTTGTAGTCCACCATCCCAAATATTTCTAGTAGCTTCACAATATATTTTCCTTGAGAAAGGAAAATATTACTTGACTTTTGCCAGACCTCCAGGGCTAGGAAGTAGTGCATCAGTCCTATGTCCTTCATCTCGAACTTAGAAGCCAACTCCCTCTTACATTGATGAATAAGAGGGTCATCACATTTCAGGAAGAGATCGTCCACATACAGAACCAGAATGAGAGGCTTGTCATTATCAACCTTAAAGTAAAGGTTTGGATCAATATCACTTCGAGTAAAGCCCAACTTCATCAAGTAGCTATCGATCCTCTCATACCAAGCCAATAGAAATTTGCTGAATAAAGATTAATTATCCATCGAGACTATCCTGATCACATACAATTCGAATTTATATGCAACACATAATCTCTTCCACTCAGATCATCAAACATGCGGAAATAAAATCAAGCGATAACACATCAATTCATCATACACATTAACACAGTATGTATGGGGAAAGCTTATAGCTGAAAACCCCACAGCTATTGTGTATATTATAATGGAGAAATCATGTAACAAACTTAGTACAATACTCCTCACAAGTACTTAGTACTTTCTCATGAAGTTACACACATTCTAGCTCAGTTTTGAACAAGTTACTGGTTCAAAACTCACCGCCAATTGCCTTGCCTCTATTGCGCAATCCAGGCCTGTCTATATAGAGATCCAAGGTTCGAATCTCCTTGGCTTGACTGCGCAATTTTCATGGACAAATCCTCCAAGTGTGGTGCAAATCTCATGCACAACTGATGTCGCCACTGATAGCTAACTCCACCCTTTCATCTACCTCTTTCACTGGTCTCCACTAAACTGATCATGCACTGTAGTGAACTGATGTGTTCTTGAGTTGAATAATGAGTTACTAAATAATGAATTAAAAAATATTTAATTCACTCTACTCATAACTAATTGATTAGCTAGTTAAACTAATCTCAACTAGTTCAACTAAAATAAACAGAACACAACTCCACTATCTGTCTCATTAACTCCTCCAAACTTCTGCCACTGAAGTCCCACTGAAGTCAACCATGCATGATGCCATCAAACCCTTGGGAATAGCGTAATTCCTCTGTCATATGAATGAGCCACTTCTGTAGCTCGAACTGAAGTGCTCCAAGAGAGTAAACTGCTATTTATAGTCCAAATATTATTAAGGGTAAATAATATTTGACTTCCCTATTTTTAGGAGAGGCAGTCTAAAAATAGACTTCGACCTCTTTGACCTAAAAAATAGAGTCTCATCTATTTTTACCAACATGACCAATGCTCCAAGAATATCAAACTGGAATCCCCGAACCATGCTCCGTATGTCTAAAAATAGACATAGTCTAAAAATAGATTTTGCGCCAGAATTTGCCTGCGGGCCCACTTAGTGAAGGCGACTTCATTTCACTAAGCTCCATCATCTTGCTGCATTTTCAACAAAGCCCTGGGGGATCACTTCAACCCATAGAGGGATTTCTTCAACCTGCATACATGTGTATCTCTATCTCCAAATTCGAACCCCAAAGGTTGTTCCACATAGACCTCTTCCTTGATCCAACCATGTAAGAACGTAGTCTTGACATCTATCTGATGTAGACTCCATCCTTGCGATGCAAAAAGAGAAATGATCGAACGGATGGTGGTGTAGCGAGCAACAGGTGCAAATATTTCATCATAATCTATTCCTTCTTTCTGTGAGAAGCCTTTGGAAACAAATCTTGCCTTGAATTTTTCAACACTTCCATTGGCTCCATACTTGATCTTGTAAAGCCATTTCGAGGTGACAACAGATTTGTCCTTCGGTCTAGGGACCACATCCCATACATCATTTTTCATGATCGCTCACATTCTTTGTTCATTGCATCCTTCCAAACTTGGTGCTTCATGGCTTCTTCAAACGTTCTAGAATTAGATTATACAATGGTGCTCATGGCTGCTAAGTACCCTTGGTACCTATTCGGCTTATTACTTTCACGGAATGTTCCCCTTGGAGAAATATGTCTCTCGGCATCTTCGAGAGTATCTCTAAGCCATGAGGGTCTTCTTTTATTTTAAGAAGGTGGATCTATAGGATCCATCAGACCTTCAACATCGGGCATTTGTTCATCCTTCGGTTCATCCTACTTTCCTACTTCTTCTTCTTTGTCTTCCTTTGAGATAGGAAGATCTCTAACATTCCTGAGCGCAACATCTTCAACGAAGGTGACATCATGACATATCTCCACTTCTCTTTGACTAGGGACATAGATTCTATATGCCTTCGATGTTTCACTGTAGCCCACAAACGTTCCCTTCTTTCCAGAGGCATCCAATTTGCTTCTCTTTTCTTTCGGCACATGAAAATATACGGGACTTCCAAAAATTCTAAAATGAAAAACATAAGGTTTCTTACTAGTGAATACTTCTTCGAGAGTTTTGGATTCCAATGCTTAATGTGGGCATCTATTTTGAACATACATAGCAGTGTTGGAAGCTTCTCCCCGTAGGAACTTTGGAAGACCTTGGTCATGAAGCATGGCATGGGCATCTTTCAGAATGGTTCTATTCTTCCTTTCAGCAATACCATTTTGTTCGGGAGTATACGCAGTAGTGGTCTCCCTATTAATTCCAGCTTCCCTGCAATAGTCATTGAATTCTTTTGACGCATATTCGGTTCCATTATCAGTCCTCAATATTTTGATCTTCTTCCCTGTTTGATTTTCAACCAAGGCCTTGAAGGTGCAGAACCATTTGAATACTTCATCCTTTTTCTTCAAGAAGTGTATCCAAGTCTTGCGGGAGAAGTCATCTATAAAGGTGACATAATATAGGAATCCTCCCAAAAATGTTACAGGAAACATGCTAGATAGATCAGAATGAATCAATTGTGGAATATCAAAAGTCTTGGAGTTACTTGAGGGAATGGTCCCCTTGTACGCTCTCCTATTTATTTATGGTATTATTGGATGTGGTCTAGCCTTGTAACTTTGTATATAGGCTAAGACACATGTATTCCATAATACCCAGAAATGGTTTTGGAAAATTCCACTTAGAGATTGTTTAATTAAATTAATTAATCATTTTTTAAATGTTTTCCTAAGTCTAAACTTAGGGAAATTGATTAGTTAAAGGGTAGTAATTAAACTAAGTTTGAATCTTCTAGATAAAGTCAAGGATCACCTCCAAGTTAATCTTAGCCATTGATTATGTTTTAATCTTGGTTGTTGAAGGGTCAACAAAAGAATATAAGAAGGAGGGTGAGGGGCCTATGGAAAACACATTGAGCATTTGGCATTTTTCGAGCTTGTGAGAGAGACACAACTTGCTGATCAAGATCGAATCACTAGGGCTAGGTTTGCTAAGTGATTTGACTCAATGATCAGTTTCAGAAAGGGGCAGATGCAGTAACTAGTTAGGAGGACGAAGAGTACATTTCAGAGAGAGGCAACACAGTCACCTGGAGGGGCGATGCAATTCCTGAAGGGAACCACGCAGAAGTGACGCAATGCCTTTTGTATTCAGTCTGGAAATAGCTAGAAGCTCGTGTTTCTGAGCCAGGAGGGCCAAAACTCAGTTTCATATCAGCCTTGATCATTTGTAGAGGAGAGGTGACGCAGGTCCAGAGCTTGCCCACGTAGGCTTACGCAGTTCCAGCATCAGCATCACACAAAGGCAGAGAGGGGCTTCAACAACGCTATTCAGATCAACCAAGTAATTTCCGCGTGAGGTATACCTCACATTTCTTCTGTTGCCTAGATTTTCTCTGAAGGGTGAGCCGACTATTGGCACCCTAGTTGTACTCAATATTTTGCTGCTTAATAATATAAAACCCTTAGATCTGCTGCACCGGTTTTCCCAAGTCGGGTTTTTTCCGCGGACTTAGTCCAAAAATAACTGTGTCAAATGTGGATGTTTTTCATTGTATTTTTTTTTCAGTTTGTTTCAACACTATTTATTCCGCAGAATTATTTGTGTAGACTGCTTTACAATATTTCAACGTAATGAAATAATTATGAAAAATAATAGGAGAAGTAATTCAGATTTGTTGCAGTAGGAATCCATATTTAGGATTTTTCACATGGTATCAGAGCTTATTCAAGCTAAAGTGGAGTAGAAACAAGAGTGAACCAACAGATCAACACTGAAGGGACGAGATCTGCGTAAGCAGTAGCAGACTCCCCCAAAAATTATGCAGTCCAGGCTAGTAGGGAAATCCAACGTAGAAAAGGCTCCCTTTTAGATAGTTGACAAAGGGGTAAGCTTTTTCAGTTGCAGAAAAGGCAGCGTAGTAGACCAACATAGCTGAAGGACACAATTATTGCACAACAGTAAGAGCTGGTGCATAAGCGTCAGAAAATTTCTAAAAAACACAGATTGGGGATTTCTTGACCTCAGGGAGTTTCCTTACTCAAAGAAACTTAGTTTTTCTCGTGCAGCAGCAGAAAATAGTGAGTTACTCCTCAAGGAGTGCATAATTTTAGTTGAGCAGAGGGTTAGATCAAGATATTGATAGTTGAGGAGATGGCCAGCAATGGATTGCGTGACCAAGATAGATTGGAGGGTGCCTCCAAATATGTTATATGGAAGTCAAGGATTCAATTTATCCTTGATGAGCATGATCTAAAGGCCCTCATATATAGTGCAGTTGCAGAACCTCTGGATGCAGCACATCTGAGAGCATTCAAGAAGAATATGGCAAGAGCCAAGCGATTGATCCTAGATGGTGTGAAGGATCACATCGTACCCCACATAGCAACAAAGAACACTGCTAGAGAAATGTGTGTAGGGATAGAAAAGCTATACTAAGGATCTTCCGAGCAGCATAAGATGTATCTAGATGAAAAGATGCGTAATACCAGGATGAAGAAGGGAGAGCATTTTGACTCCTTCCTGTCTATAATTCAGGATAACCGAGACCAGCGGTCAGTAATGGGATCAGCACCTAAAGACTTAGAGCTGGTAAGGCTCAGTCTGAACTCAGTTTTAGAAGATTATCAGGTCTTTGTCCAGAGAATTCTGGGTAGAGAAAAGCTTCCAGGATGGGAAGCGATGTGGGCAACCTTGCAGGAAGAAGAGTTGCAGAGAGATCTCCTCAAAATCCATATTGAGGATGCCAACAGCAGTTTGAAAGTCAAGGAGGAGGAAGAAGAAAACACAACCCTTACATCAAAGGGGAAACAGAGGTAGAAGAAGAAAGATATATCTAAGATCAAGTGCTTCAGGTGTGGCAAAATGGGACATTATGCCACACAATGTCCTCTTAAGAAAAAGGATAAAGAGGAGAAGAAAGATCCTCAAGTCAGAGTTGCCAAGATTGAGACAGAAGGAGATTATGCTATGTTAGCTCATATTCTGAAAGGAGAGAAGTGGGCTGACTTTGAGTTGTAGATCCAGAATCTACAACTGGCAGGATCCTTGAGTATTTCTGAACTCTTGGATCACATCTGAGCTATGAAAACCTAAAGATAGTAGCAGGATGGACACTTGCAGCGGAAGATGAGAATACAATGTAGTGGTTAGCAGTACTAGAGCCTGATCGACACAGAGAGGGAGCACCAACATCAGCAATTGAGCAGCAATAGTGCAGTGCAGTTCTAAGCAGTAACAACACAACATTTTTTTGAGAGTTGTGCAGAAGTTAGCAGTAGCCAGTCTTATTTTTTAGTTGCAGTATTACTTGTCCAATTTTGGATGTTTTTCTGTTGCAATTATCAACAGTGCAACAGTAGTTGTAATTGAGTAGTAGCAACATCAGATGAGCGGCAGAAGCGCAATGCACAAGTGGTGCAGTGCAGTGCAGAGTAGTGCTCACATAGTGCAGAGTAGTGCTCACGCAGTGCAGCGGCGTGGTTGCAGAATTCAGAGGGAGTTGTAGTAAAGTGGCAGTTTGTAGTAGTATGCAGAGTCCACAGCAGTACAAATGCAATTTTTTTTTGTGTGTGCAGTGTTAGTGATCAACATCAATATCACAACAATAGATGTTTTAGAAGTCAGAACAACAACACATTGAGTTGTCTTGCTAGAGCACTTTCCTCGCTAAGAGGGAGTGTTGATTTATGGTAGCATTGTATGTGCTCTAGCCTTGTAACTTTGTATATAGGCTAAGACACATGTATTCCATAATACCAATAAATGGTTTTGGAAAATTCCACTTAGAGATGGTTTAATTAAATTAATTAATCATTTTTTAATGTTTTCCTAAGTCTAAACTTAGGGAAATTGATTAGTTAAAGGTATTAATTAAACTTAGTGTGAATCTTCTAGATAAAGTCATGGATCACCTCCAAGTTAATCTTAGCCCTTGATTATGTTTTAATCTTGGGCGTTGAAGGGTAAATGGAAGAATATAAGAAGGAGGGTGAGGGGCCTATGGAAAACACATTGAGCACATTGAGCATTTGGAATTTTTCGAGCTTGTGAGAGAGACATAGCTTGTTGATCAAGATCGAATCACTAGGACTGGATTTGATAAGTGATTTGATTCAATGATTAGTTTCAAAGAGGGGCAGATGCAGTAACTGGTCAGTAGGAACAGGAGTACATTTTAGGGAGAGGCAGTGCAGTCACCTGGAGGGGTGACACCGTTCCTGAAGGGAAGCACGCAGAAGTGACGTAGTGCCTTTTGTATTCAGTCTGAAAATAGTTGGAAGCTGGGGTTTTTGAGCCAAGAGGGCCAAAAATCAATTTTATATCATCCTTGATCATTTGCAGAGGAGAGGTGACGCAAGTTTAGAGCTTGCCCACGCAGGCTTACGTAGTTCCAGCGTAGGCATCACGCAGAGGCAGAGAGGGGCTTCACCAGCGCTGTTCAGACTAGCTGGGGAATTGCCGAGTGAGTTATAACTCACATTTCTTCTATTGACTAGATTTTCTCTGAAGGGTGAGCTGGATATTGGCACCCTAGTTGTACTCAAGATTCTGCTGCTTAATAATATAAAACCATCAAATCTGCTACACTGGTTTTCCCAAGTTGGGTTTTTCCGGGGACTTAGTCCAAAACTAACTGTGTCAAATGTGGATGTTTTTCATTGTATTTTGTTCAATTTGTTTCAACACTTAGATTTATTCCGCAACATTATTTGTGTAGACTGCTTCAGTAATTACATCGATATTTCACTATAATGAAATAATTATGAAAAATAATAGGAGAAGTAATTTAGATTTGTTGAAGTAGGAATCCAGATTTAGGATTTTTCACATTTCCTTCAACACAACCCTGACATACACCTTCATGATAATTTTTGAAATTGGGCATACATGTGACCATCTTGTTTGCTTCGGGAAGGGCTTTATAATGAAAGTGTGCAAACCTCTGGTGCCATAATTCGGATTGAAGAGTTGTGTTACATGTCATGGCTCCTAATAGACTTCCTCCAACCTGATAGAGGGAATCAACCTTGAAACCAAGGGTGAATGTTTCTTTGAAGTTCATCTTCCAAATGCGTACCTTTCCATCGATGAATTCCACCTTGAATCCTTTGTCTTCCATTTTCGAGATAGAGATTAGATTCTTCTTCAAGTCAGGTACATACAACACATCTTGCAAACGAAGGACTTGACCTTGATTTAGATGAAGGGTCACAGTCCTTGTCCCTTTTATGGAATAGGTGGCATTATCTCCAAGGATAATTTAAAATTAGTATCCTTTTCAATCAAATCAGAGAGGGCCTCTTTATATCCAGCGAAGTGCCTTGAGGCACCACTATTAATCAACCAGTTATCCAAGGTGTCGGGAGGAGATGCAATAGAGAGGGAAGATATAAGAATATATTCATTTTTCTTGTTATCAACAACATTAGATTCATCATACCTGGAGTTCCTTGAACTCTTGAAAGGTTGACCATTTCCATTTCCATTTCGATCAGAGGGAGCCTTTCTATTTCCTTTGTTGTTGAACCTATTGTTCCTTTGATTTCCATTCCCCTGAAGTTGTTATTGTTGTTGTAGTCATCATCTCGGGGAGAGTCTCTCTTGTTCTCAGTGATTGGCAGCAAGTTTTCAATGTATATGCCAAAAAGTGGAGAATTTATGTTAATTTTAGATAACCATGGTATGTTCTATGCTTAATGCATTTTTATCTCAATATTTCTTATAAATAAAATTTTGATAGAACATAATAATAGATCAACAGAAGACAAGCCAAATAATGTAGATCATATTTTACAATTCTTCTTGTCTAGCAAAGATAAAGAGTGATGTGTATTATGGCAGTCAACAAGATGCATCAGCGAGCAAAGTATTTCTCAACATCAGATCAGCCAATCTTCCAAGTGTCACACACACACCTCAAAGACAACTCAAAAAGTCAACGCAAGTCAACAAAAGAATCCCTTATCCAGATTTCCAGCATCCGTTTATGGCATCTACATTTCCGGCATCCATTTCTAACATCCAGATTTCCAACATCCATATTTCTGACATCCATATTTTCGGCATCCATATCTGGCATCATCCATATTTCCGGCATCTAGATTTTTGACATCCATATCCGGTATCATCTAGATTTTCGGCATCCAAATTTCCGGCATCCATATCCACACGTGGGAGAGAGAGAGAAGCCTCTTCTAGGTTGTACGAACCAATAAGATCACGAGGAATGTGTGTGGTGAGATGATGATGAAATGGACATCATCTCTCTCCAATTTATATCAGTCAGCGAGGGTGTGTGACACATCTATTAGGCTTTTGAGACTACATTACAAATATGGCCGACCTTGCACATGTGTGGAAAATAAAATCAAAATATATGTTCTGCTCATCCAAACAAGATGATCTTTAGATCAATATTGCACCTTTCCAAAAGAGGAATCCAACAAAAATATAATCATCATTATATGAGAAGTGCAACCTGGAATTTGGACCTAATTGCCCAAAATTAACAATTTCCCAATAAAGCATTGATGGTAGCATAGACTCTTCATCTCAATGCATGTTAGCTATGGAGAAGGTATCCCATGATGCTATGTAGCCAAACTGTTCGCTACGTGCCTTTGTGGTAAATATTACCGTTGGCTGCATGACAAAACTTTCTAGAAATGCCACTACATAAGTCCACTACTATAGGATCCTCACAAAATAAATCAAAATATTAATGGATACAAGAATTTTCCATTACATGATGATGTCACTATTAAATACTGCCTTCCCACAAGACAAACTCACGATAACAAGAGGACTTAGGGTTATCAGTATCACAGATGCATCCTTAGATAGATTATTCATGGACTCCATTATTCTGAGTGCGAAATTGCAAATAGACCATTGTCATTAGGGGCATACTAATGAGCTGCCACGTAATCACAACCCACAATTACAACAAATAGCTAAAATGGTGGTCCACATGCGACACCACCTATCACCCTTGCAACATAGGCTAAACACTACCAGCTTTGGTGTCTTAGATTTAATTACATGAAGAAGATGTAATTAAGATACTTAGTCAAAGGATGACATGCGCTAGCGAAATGCTTACCTTAGGACTTTTGATCATATGGATGCAATTGGGGTGGAATTTGGCTTCATGAATCAGTGTGAATGTGGGATTTTTCTCCTGGCCATTGGCCCACAAGAAAATTTTAACATCAGAAAACCTCATAAAAAAGGAATACAATACCTGCCATGGTGCATCCTGTGCAAGGGAAAAATAAAGTCCATTTTTCATATCTTTATGGACTGTAGATTTTCCAGAAAATTTTGGCAGCATTCTCTGCAATATCGGCTTCCTTTCCCTTCAAAGATCTTGTTGGAACCAGAATTATATTAGCTAGACTAAACAGTACAATGACTCCATCCAAAGGAAGCCTCTTCTCAATGTAATATGTAAGCTAATCCCAAGAATAATTTTATGGAAAATATGGAACATAAAATGATCTGTTGTTTAACAACATAGAAAAGAGCCCACTAAAAATTAAGCCTTATGGCATGAATCTCATTAGAGAACCTACTACCACTAATTTTCTCGGAGGCAAGAATTTAATCCATAGAAAATGTTTAAAAAAATGAATCAAGACTTGGGAATCATGTGAATGGACCACAGGATCCAGAAAACACTGTAAAGAAGACAAATAATTGGGTCCTTCACATCTGCATCCTGCTAACACTGGCATCTACAGATGGATATGATCAAGAAAATCACATTGGTTTTTCAAGGAGCAGCGAAGGGGAATCCTGGTCCCATTTGGTCAAGGGGGAAACTCCATCTTGGAGGAAAGGTAAGCCACAAATATGCTTGGAATATAGGGGTTAATTTAAATAACACTACAAAGGTACTGGTTATATTAAAAGATTTAGATTACTTCAGGAGAAATGGTTTGCATTGGAGACTCCTGTCTCATTATCTCTATAATTCAAGATTTTGAAGACACTGGATGTTGGGACGCAATGTTTCCTCGAGACTTCTGGTGAGTAATCTGTGTCCATTGGATACGACATTTCCCAAGTCTTGTGCAGAAATGCCCAATGTTTTCATGAACTCAATCTTGGGTTTCAACTGCCGATCAACATTGAGATAAAGAATAGTTGGGTTATTGGCAATAGTCTTCCTTACCTGGTGTTCTGTGAATCCTTAATCTCTCAGTAACTGTACCGCTTGTTGGGCTCTATGATATGATCTCGTCGCTGATAGAAATAGCTAAAATCACACAATTACTAAACACACTCGTATATTATACGCAAAATGGTGTATGTGTAAACACACTCACACACTGATTACATTCAAGTTACTCTATTAAATAGAGTTTCTAAGATCCAACTTATTCTAATTTAGAGAGAGAGAGGTTGAGAGAATTTCTCAACCATCAAACCAACTTCTCAAATATAGAATGTAAGCATTAACTCCAACAGTCGCAACCATGGATGGCATTACTTTAAGGATATCTAAGAGCTTAGACTGACTGAACCCACATTCGTTGAGTAAGAGTTCTGAAACGATGCTTGTTTTCTTTGCCTATGAGTAGCTTATGGACTTGTCTTTATCAGTGATAGTCATAGAAAGCTGTGAAAATTTTAACAAACAATCTGAGGAAATGGTGAAGATAGTGCTGCAATAGCCGCTGCCAGGTGGTGACACTAAGATCCCAAAGATGAAGCCAGGTACTGGGCAAACATGGCCATTGCAGAAAATGTGAAATTAGGGATACCTCCAAAATGAATGGATAACAAATCGCGGAAAAGAAAAGGATAGTGGTGATGTATATGAACATAAATTTATCGTTGATCATGCACATTTTTCTTTTTCTCACTCATTGACCCTCCCCTTCCACCCCATCCTTCTCCTCGGGCATAGCCCATGCTGAACCACTTTTCGATTTGACAATGGTGACTTTGACATCTTTTACTCTATCTTATGCAAGATTCTCCCATAGGAGACCTAATTCTCCTTACTTGATTATGCTTCTACTAAATACACCCATCTTTCATATGCCATTTGGGAAGCAACGCTCAAATCCTTCCCCCACTCCACTCGTTCCACTTCCATCTCTCCAAAATTTGGATCTTGCCCCATGAACAAATGGTATGATGGCAAATGCAAGACTCTACATCGAGAACTTCGATATTCTTTCACGCAATCTCAACCCCTCTACCCCGACATCAAAGCTTCTTATCATCATCTCCTTTGTCGCAATAAATGACTCTTTGTCTCTCATAGAAGATGAGAACTTTTTTCTCTCCTTGCCCAGTCCCCTAAAAAATTTTGACATACCATCCTTCACCGACGCTCCCCCCTTCCATTTGACCTCGACCCTACATCCATGTTCTCTCACACTTCCAACCTTTATGATATTCCAGGGCAAGCCCAAATTCATGTTACCTCCCCACCCTCTTCCTGTTACCTATTCTCACAAAGAGATATTAGAGAGGCCATTTAGGTGATGAACAAAAACAAAGGAGCAAATGAGGAAGGTTACCAAGTAGAGTTCTTTAAGAACATTTTTCATGCTTTGGTTAGCTACTTGGTTGATCTCTTCAACCATGTAGTCCGTGAAGGTTTTCCACTAGCATGGTCACACCACATCATCCATCTAATCCACAAATCAGGCCCGAGCTCAAATCCCAATAACTATAGAATGATCATGGTGGGTGTTACACCATTTTTTGGTCATCTACCCTACTATCATTAGATGGACCCAAGCACACCATGTAAGACCAATTTTACCCTAAGTAAAATTGCTTTCACTATGTAAAATAACTTAATAAAACACATTTATTAGGTTGTTTATGGTCTAAACAGAAAACCCCAAAAGGAAATATTAAACAAACCTATATTTGTTTGATTTTCCTCAAGGAATAATTAATTAAACAATAATTTAATTATTATTCCTGGTCATGTTTAACCCAAAACAAAGAAATTAATTAGATAAATCTTTATTTATCTTATTATTTTCTAGGAATAATTACTTAAATCTTATTTAAATAATATTCCTTGTTAAATATGACTAAATCACCCATAAATAATTAAATAAATCATTATTTATTTGATTATCTTTCAACCACTTCCTTAAAATGATAAATAAATCATTTATTTATTTATTATTCAAAAATAAAGGGATTTGACCCAAGTCAAATATTTTTTCCCTCCAACAAATATAATAAAATATTCCATAAAAGGTGGATCTAGATTTGGTTAATGTTATTTTAATCATGCACCAAGATCTAGAATGACCCAATATTTTGTTATAAATAGGAAGGTTTCTCCTACCATTCTTCACCTTTTGTGGCCTATTAGATAACTCTGGATCTATACTCTTGGTCAGACTTTGAGCCATTATCATTGTCATATTTTCCATTGTTTGCTGTGTGAGCTCCCTTTGAGTTCTATCTTTGTCTGGGTTTTCTACACCAACAGGAGAGAGAAATGCTAGATATGAAGTGCCAAGGACTTCCAAGAACCCATCCCATTGAGGAGAATTGGAAACACCTTCTTGTTTTCCTCCCAGGTGCCCTTAATACAAAAATTCTTTCAAAAAATATTGTTCTTGTCTTGTCTATTAGATGTATAGAGCAAAACCTTATTTTTACTGCTTAATGTCTCTTTATACATAGATCTGGTTTTTTGCAGCACTTGTCTTGATCAAATAACTGCATATCTAAAGATATTGGCAGCCATATTTGATGTTAGGGCTATAAGTTATGCGTAGCTAAAGTGGTCTTTTTTCGTACACTTCGACAAAAGATTCATACTAACAACTGGCGACTCCACACGGGTTTTCAATTACGATCGCTGTCATTTTTCATATTCCTGCATATCCAGATGCTTCAAACCCTAGGGTTTCTCTTCAGATTTTTGATTTTCCTATTTTTCTGGTGCCTTTCACCTCTAAAACCCTCTAAAACCCTCAAAACATTAAAATTTCTAACTTCCGCGTGTTTCTGGACCTATTGTGCAGGTGACAGACATCAGCCACAGCTGAGCCGACATTTTTTTTTCTAAAATCTACCACCGATCATGTCGAAAGTGCAGGTCGCACTTTTTGGCCCAAAAACTGCGTCCTGGGTAGCGGAAAACAGCCCAAAAACTGCGACCTGAGCGAAAAAAAGGTCAAAAACTGCTACCTGGACTTTTTTCTGGAATTTTTCTGAAATTTTTCTGGGTTTTGTCTGAACCTCTGTCAGGGTTGTTTGACCTCCATTTCCACCCGTTTAGACCTATTCTTGCTCTATTTTACTCAACTAAGTGGGAATCTAGCCCCCTAGGGCTTCAGTACCCTCCACTTTTTGTGGAAGAGTTTTAGCTGCTGTAAGTGTCTAAATTTTCAGAGTTTTCAGCCATTTCTTTTTCAGATCTGATACCTCATTTTCAGATCCCTTTTAAATCAACTCTTCTCCCTTTCAAATCACCTCCTATCATTTTGTTTGGGTCTACCTTTAGGGCCTCCTCCTTTTCCCTTCTGTTTTTTTGCTGATTTCCTCCTTTTTTACAGCCACCTTGCCTCTGCCTCTTGGCTGTGTTCTGCACCTCTTTTCAGTAGTTTTCTCCTTTAGATCCCTGTCCCTCCCGACCTTAGATCTATTGGCCTCCTTTTAGTGTGTTTTGACTAGATTTTTTCCCTCTTTTAGACTAGTTTTTAGAGACCCGCCTTCTTGGGTTGGATCGATGCATTGTTAGCTATTAATTTTCTGTTATTTCAGCATTATGTACTGTTCTCTGCAGATTTATTTTTAGTTATGTAGCACACTTTTTATTTTTCTCTCAAAATGTCTGGGTTTAAAAATTAAAATTAATGCACGCCACACACTCACCCTAAGCGAAGAAGAGCCTGGTTAACACCGCCAGGCAGAGAATTTAAAACATTGTAAAATCAATTGACACTGCACCTATCTGCCCTTGTTTCGACATTGTAATCTCTTGATTCTGCACCTCCCTACGCTTGTTGGTCGTTCTTTTTCCCCTTGTGCCGTGTTTGTGTTTTCATCATTGCGCCCCTAAGGCGTACATCCTGGAGACTTCTTGGCCTTCACCCTCAGTTTCCAGTCGGTCAACCTACTCCTTCCCACCGTCATCGAGTTAGTCCACCTCCGAGTCCGCACTCCGACTCCTCTTCTGATTCATTGGGTTCTCCTTTTACTTCCGGTTCTCCCCCTGTCACCTTCACTATGTCTGGTCCAGGGCCTAACACTAGCGGTAATCCCGGCCCTAATGTCGGGATTGATGCTAGCGGAACCGCCACAGGAACTACCTCGGCTGCGCCCTTGCTCCCCTTCATGGCAGGCCTCAGCCTCCTCGATTTGGACCAGTTGATAAACGACCCTATACACCATGACGCTAGTTGGCCTGCTATGCCGACAAAGTTCCCTTCCGACATCCCAAAGTTTGAAGGCCTTGCTGGGGAGGATTCTTCAAATCATGTTCGATCTTTCCACATGTGGTGTTCATCTACCTCCATTACTGATGACTCTGTCCGTCTTCGGTTGTTCCAACGAACGCTTACAGGCACGACTTCTAAGTGGTATGTTGATCAGGCCCCTTCCTCTCATACCACCTTTGCGACTCTTGCCCGGGATTTTTTATCTTACTTCCAGCTTCCCCTTCGTTATGAAATTGGTATCGAACTTTTGACTTCTTTCCGTCAATCATCTGCGACCCGCCTATCCGATCATGTCCAGGAATGGCGGAGAAGAAAGAGCCTATGTCAATCCCCTACCTTCGAAGATCGTGTATACATGGACTGGTTCCTTAGATCTCTCTTGTCTCCTATCGGGAAAGATGTCGCATCGCATTTCCCCCAAACCGAAGAAGCCGCCCTCCAATTGGCGTTAAAATATGACTTGATCTACGCTCAGACAGGTTATGTTTATACCGTCCTACCTGACCTCCCCAGGCCCGGTGGCGCTAACACCCCGGGGGCATCTCATTCCGCCGACGGTATCGTTGGAGCCCTTTCTCATCTGTATGCTCAACCTCCTATGGGCTATGGTCTCCCTCCGGGAGGGGCCAGCACCTCTAGCACTTTCCCCCCTCCAGGTAGCATGTATCTAGGATACGGCATGCCTCATCCTTTTGCCCAACCTCCTGCTTACCTCAATGTTTCCCAACCTAGCCATTATCCTTATCCACAGTTTAATGCTCCAGCTCCTGCAGCATCAGCACCTTCGCCTCCCTGGCCTTCTCAACCCTTGCAACAGCAGTCACCGCCCCCTCAAGAGCAGGTGGATGCACCGCAGGGATTCATGGCTACCCAACCACCTGACAGACAGGTGGCCACTCAACCTTCCCCTTTTGGTTCCTCCAATTGCCAGATCCTCATGATGAACTCTGATCCACCTCTAACCGTCGACCTTAACCTTCAAACTCGGTCTCGCCAGTACCCCAAGCCTCCCGCTCCGTCTGTCCCTGAGTCCCCTTCGTCAGGTTCTACAGAGCCTCTTTCAACATCCCATGGTCCCTTACATATCCCTCAACCCAAAGTTGAGGTTTATACCAAGATTCCTAAGGGACCATTACGCCGAAATGCTGCTCCTGGTCGAGCTGCTCATTCATATAGCATCGTAGATGATTTGGCACAATATCCTGCTGTCATTTCAACACTGGAACTACTCCAATCATGCCCTTCTCAAAAGAAGGCTCTACTATCTGCCATGGGTGCTGTAGATCCTGCTGATGACCAATTGATTGTTTTCGACACCCATCAATCTGAACATCCTCCTCTTCCTGCTTCCGTAGCCTTCCAAATCCCAGTCAAAATTCGAAACGCTAATGTTTCTCGGTGCATCATTGATGAGGGGGCATCCACCTGTGTGATGTTCGCTTCGGTTTGGAAACAACTCGGATCTCCTGAATTGGCCCCTTCCACAATCACCCTTCGTGCGTGGGATGGCCATGCCTCCCAGCCCATTGGCTTATTCCGTAATTGTCCTATCACTCTTGCGAACAAGACTGTTTGCGTTGACGTTGAAGTCATCGACGCCCCTCTTGCGGACAAGACTGTTTGCGTTGACGTTGAAGTCATTGGCGAAGAGTACTAACTGTGGGCCACACATTCTCGAAGTTGTATGATATTGTTCTACATAGGAAGCTCTTCAGTGACCTTGAGCAAAGACAACTCAGAGCTAGGGGACATGCAAGTTTTTGACTAGCTCATCAAACCATTGACCACATATTCACCCTCCGTGCTGTGATTGAGGAGGCATGACGCTGCTCTTCGAAAGTCTACTGTTGTTTCGTATATTTTCGGAAATATTTTGACTCTATTTCGAGGGAAGCCTTACTCCAAAGACTCAGAGATATTAGCATCTCGACGACCCTATTGATGGCTATTACATGCCTATATGAGTTTTTCCTTGGTCATCCTCGCATGGCTCATGGGATGTTTGATTTTATTCGAAGCACTATTGGGGTTAAACAAGGTTGTCCACTGTCCCCTACCCTATTTGGAATCAATATTGATGAGTTGGAGACATTTCTACATGAGCATATCCAGGACACTGATGGCTTCCTTCTTCACTAGGTTCTAATATCTATTCTACTCTTTGCTGATGACGTGGTCCTCCTATCCTCATATCCATAAGTATTACATAGGCAAATGGATACCTTAGCTCTATTTTGTGTTCTTCGACAGTTGATGGTCAACCTCGATAAAACTAAGGTTATGATCTTCAATGGGGTGAAGAAAACTTCGGACCTTCACTTCATAATCAAAGGGGAGGAGGTTGAAATCACTAGCATGTATACTTACCTGGGGGTGCAATTCTCAGGTCCCCGCTTCAGTTTGCGACCAGTGCTTCAGCCTCGAATTAACAAAGGATATGGATCCTTACCTTATTGAGAGACAATGCTTTCAACATCACTTCCAGGACATCTCATCCAAGATGAGCTTCATGGATACCTTGGTCTATCCCATTGTTCTATATGGCTCAGAGATTTGGGGAACATCTTTACTTGACTCGGATTGGGCTTCAACTGAGATAGTCCAGAATCTTCTTCTCTACCGCATCATTAGATGAAAATAGACAGTACCTCAGCACATCATCCTTGCAGAGTTTGGAGCTCAGCTTTTTAGCTTGAGACAATCTTCAGTTTGGTCTCATTCTTGCATCATGTCTGAGGCTTTGCAAACTCGATACAGATTATGGACCAGTATCCTTAATTGTCATATTTCTCTTCTGAGATTATTTCTCGTTATACTCCCTCAGGCCAGGCTAAATTTTGGTTTACATGAGTTTCATATCTCTTAGAACCAGTGGGCATTCAGTTGGATCGTCTCCCTCCTTTCTAATATTCCTTAGATGCTCTTGGTCACCTTTTACCTACTAAACAAGAGATGAACAAGATCATCAAGGAGGACATCTACACACAATTATTCCAAGTCACTTGGCTCAATCCTCTGAGAGGGTTGTGCCCAAAGATGGCCTTCTACGCTGAGCACTTCTTGGAGTTGAGAGATGGGCTCATTGTTCGAACCTAGTACATGTTTGACCATTAGATGCATGATCTTTGCTTTCCTCTAGGCCAGTTCAGAGTATGGTCTCATAGACTTCGTGTAGAGATAGACCACCAGATTGATAGAACAGACAGAATCTTCCAAGTATGTTATTTACAAGATGTGGAGACTGAGGTGCACTTCATTTTTGGATGCCATGTCTACTATGAGATCAGAGTAAGGTTACATTGCTTGTTCAGATATTCTCATACCCTCGCTGCCTTTTTCATGTATCCCGATCAAAGATGTTTGGCCCTACATATGCAGGGGGCTCTTAGGTTTCCTGTGCATATTCTTCAACCTCCCATCAGACCAGACCCCACACAGAGGATCATGACATTTTTCAGGGTACTACCTTCAAACAGGGGCACCAAGAGATTGATTGATACCAGTTCATGTCCATGATCTAGATCAGTGAGGATCCGTGGAACCTCACCCTGCTACATGAGATTTCAGCAACAAATTCGTCTCATATCCATTCCAGGGAAACACACTATGTTCTCCAGACCTCAGTAGAGTGCGAACTACCCCAGGCAACGATCTAGTAGACAGTTTGCACTTTCCACCGGTTCTTCATCAGGCCAACATACTTTGTGGAGTTTATTCAGTGTTCATTCAGCCTCAGATGTTAGGAGAGATGGGTTTGATCCTCAGGCCCATTATCTCTTGGATCCTCTCCGCAGGGCATTCCATACATTGTATTTTTATGTTCATGCATTGTACTTTTTATATTCATGCATTGTATTTTTATAGAAGATCGTTTGGTTCTCCCGCATTGTATGGAAATCATTGTATTCAACAGTCCCTTTGTCCTACCTTGTGGTCATTAGTTGGACATAAATATAATTATCTTATATTATCTTATTATCTACATTTTATGAAAGGGAGGAAAAGATCGAGTAAATAGTCACAATCATTTTGTAATTCATTTATTATCATTTTTATGATCTTACTATTTGGGATTATTTATTATTGTTAGTTTTTATTATTTTTGTTTGGGTTTTTATTATTTATTTTAATTATGGTTATATTTTTAAATTAATTAAGTAGAAAGATATTTTGGAAAAATTGAATTAATTTTTTTTTGCTAAAAATATACAATGAGATAAGTGTAGGATTTTAGTTTTAGTGGTTTAGTGAACAATTTGATTTTTTCATTTATGAAATAGTTATATCTAGTGTAATAGTGGCATGGATGCTAGTTTTTGAGGAAAATCACATGGTTGTTTGTCAACACTATGGAACTAGCTCAAAGAAAAATGTGAAAATGGTCTATTTGATTGTTCCTCATACTTTATTCAAATGTCATGATAGGTCCTACCATGTCATAGAAGACTCTTTCTTTCAAAGGAAGAACCAACAAATTAATCCTAGCCAGCCTTCTAGACCTAAGCTATTGTTTGATGTATATTGTTAAGTAGAGATTTGGAAAAAATTAATAATGGAGAGAATCATAAGAACCAACAATAAGGAAGTGCCCACTCAAATTGAACCTTGTTGGTTGTGAAAATACTTTATCTTTTGCAATTGAAGTCTACAAGGAATTGAACTCAACAATTTAATAAATGCAATGTGTCATTAATATTTACAAAGATGAAACAAGTTATTAGATAGGAAGTAGATCAAAATTGACCTTGTCAACCATATTGCGCCTATTTAGAAACCTAATCCCAAGTTGAACAAGTTAGCTACTTTTTGATATTGTAGTTTGGTTTCTCCTATAAATACATTAAGCAACTGTACAATTTCAATAGTGGATTTTTTTATTTTTTATTTATTATTTTTATTTTTATTTTTTATTTTTTATTTTTATTTATTTTTATTTTTTTTTCTGACATATAGGTTTCTCACTTAGTGTTAGTGTGTTATTGTGTATTATTTACATGTATGTTTATGTTGAATTTTTTTTGTTATCATTATTCTTTTTGCTATAATTTATTATTATTAAATCATATTTAATTTTTCTAATAAATTATGTTAGTGTAAATTCTTAATGCAAGTGTACGAAAAGAGCTCATTTTAGTTGTGTGTGACAAAAAACCCTAACAACAGAAATGATTGTTTAACTTCTTTAGATCTGCAATCGACAGTTAAACCAAATGCTACAAAAAACCAGATCTATGCAGTAAAAGTAGTTAAATAGTAAAAAGAAATAAAAATTTCTCCATGCATCTAACAGATAAGACAAGGTTTAAAGAATTTTGAATATATTATAACACCTAGGAAGGGAAAAATTAATAGTGTTACCAGTCCCCCTCAATGGGATGGGTTCTTGGTTGTCTTCAATGCCTCAAATCAGAAGTTTATCTCTCTCAATGGTGTAGAAAGCCCAAAATCTGTTGAACTTTATGAGAGTTCAAGAAGCAAAGGAAATAGTAGCAACAATGAGAATGATGAAAGCGCGACAATGAAAGTGATCAAAGTGAAGAATGAATGGAAAACCCTCCTATTTGGAAAATATTATTAACAAAGATCTAGATCTAACTGTTTGGAATATTTTATTATATTTTGTTGGAGGGAAAAAGTATTTAAATTGGTTAAATACCTTCATTTAGAAATAATAAACAAATAAATGTTTTATTGATCATTTCAAGAATGTGGTTAAGTAATAATTAACAAATAATGATTTGTTTAATTATTTCTAGGTGATTTAGTCAAATTGAACAAGGAATAATACTTAAATAATGATTTAAAATTATTCCTGGAGAAAAATAAGATTAATAATTATTTATCTAAATATTTCTCATAATTGGGTTAAATATGACCAGGAATATTATTTAAACAGTGGTTTAATTAATTATTCCTAGAGGAAAATCAAATAAATAAGGATTTATTTAATTATTCCTCATAGGTTTTCTTGTTTTAACCAAAAATAACTTCATAAAATATGGTTTATTAAATTAATTCTTATAGTAAAAGCAATTTTACTATGGTAAAATTGGTCTTACATGGTGTACTTTGATCCATCCAATTGTAAATTGTTAGATGACCAAATTTTTGTGATAACAAATTGCCCCCCAACGTGTGAGCGTTAGGAGCCCATCGTATGACTGAAATACCTTGTAAGAAAACAATCACTTGACACCAAAAGGGAGTCAGAGAGAGAGAGAGAGAGATACATAGGCGGAGCAAAGTGAGAGAGGACAACGACTGAGGGGGTGAGACCTAAAAATGATATAAGTCTCCTTTAATGTTTGGGTACCTGTTCTTAGTGAGGTGGGGGAGGCATACCTATGCCCAATGGGATGACAAAGTACAAAGAATAATGGTGCGCCCAGCAAAACGAAATTGACCAATAAAGTACATGCTAAATGGTACATGACATGCTGGCATAAAATGGGCCACATACATATTGCGCTTGGAGAAACATGAGTCAGGACTGAATGCAATAATATCTGAGTACACGAGACACAATAACAACCAAAGAAGCCTTGCTAAATAGGAAAGGGCTCTAAAAATATGAATGGATCATCTTAATGATACATGCATGTTATGGGCGTTGCAAGTGACTGAAACCGAACCCATCAAATATACGGAGTTGCATCTGAGGTCAGAGCATAATCTGAGGTCATCCAGGCATGTGGGGGGCTACCTGAAGGGAAGGTCTGAAATATCTCACACACACCCGGGAATCACTGGTACAATCTACTGGTTCACTGGACCATCAAGTACACAAATCTCAATCATGCAATAATGAGCCGAGGTCAAGTGGATGAGAAACAACCAAGTCAAAGGGAAATGGTGAGTCCCTTTGCCTGATCCGAGGCACCGAACAAGAATGGAAGCTGGAACCAAGGTACACCGCCCTCTCAACCTATTTTTTGGAATGAATGTGTTGATGTCAACAGATGGAGGCCCACCATAGGTGAGGCAATGATGAATCCTCAACTAAGGCATGAGGGATCATAGTAAAGTGACAGATGGACTGACACTAGGGATGATGATGGAATAGGGGGTACTGAGTAGCGGATGAACGACTTCCCTTGTCATAACATAAAATGCATGGATGAACTGGTAGCCACTGACTCGACTCTAAAGGGGATGGGGATAGTATTACTGGAGGTCCAAATGGGTGACACGAGAGAGCAAAAATGGATGGAAGACTGTCGCAGGAGGCAAAAGGGACTTGGGACATACTCCATGAATGCGATGATGACTCAAATCGGATTCTCTAAACAAGGGTGACTCGATGATGATTCCACACAGAAGAGACCTAGTGGGGACCATAAAACATGAGAAAAATATATTTAATCATGAAGAAAATCAACACACGCGTTGAAAAGTATGAAGGCAAAGTGGTGCCCCAAGTAAAAGTAGCACATGTGAAGAAATGTGATTATAAGAGGTGGCAAAGTGACCCTTCTTGGAAAATGGATTCCTAGTGAAGTGTCAAATTACCAAAAACAAAGGAAGACCCATTATAGTGCTTGGTGAGAGCTTTCCAATGGTGTTGATGGTTCGTCAAACCGAGCTACGGTTTGGTTGCAATTGGCGAAGGAAAATTTAGGGTTTTTCCTTTAATAGGGTGATTTCCCTCCAATGTGATTCATTTGCAAAGTGAGTTTTGGTGAATATGGAGAGGAGGAGAATTCCATAAATCTTGCGGTGATCATAGTGGACAAACCAACCATTGGAATCAGGATCTAATACTTTTAGGAAGGCGACCTTACTTGTCTAAAGATGGCCTTAATGCTTCTTGGAAGGATGGTTCCTGGTGAAGAATCAAGGTGAGAAATGAATATATGAATGAACTACTAGAGAAGGTCTAGGATCATCCCCGCCCACCAAGTCAAACATGGGGACTAGGTGGTAAGTGTGGTAGCACATAAAGTAGAATATTTGAAGATAAGGTATCAAGCATGTACGATATATGGCTCATTGAGGAGGCTGGTAGGAAAAACTATCAAAGGAATGGGAGGATAATTGACCATACCTAGATCAATGGGATCTAGGCCGAGACTTATGAAAATCAAGTGAGAAGGTAGCAAGGGGAAATCATGCCCCCCAGGCATGGGATACTGCCCCCTAGCATATGTGATGGAGGGGACTGGTTTGGTATGCAAAGGTGGGAATGATACCCCTAGCTAGAGGAGTTTGTGGAGCGCCATGGTGTTCCAAGTGTTGAAATAATGGATTTAAGCATTCAATATCATAGGCACTAAATCCTCAAGAGGATGGTGAGAATATATAAGGGCATAGGTGCCCCCAAGCATGTTATGGACATGCTAAATGTATTTATAATAGTGGACTCTAATCACATTTTTATGATGTGGTTCGTTATTTGTTTATGTTATGGTTATCTTCTGGGGGAAGAATTGATAGATACAGTTAGATAAAGGAAATGGTGGATTACCAATCTCATGTGGCACTACATATATGAAGAAAATGGACTAAATTTCTAGTTTCACATACATGGAGTCACTATCCCAAAGAGTGGCTTCAAATATAATGAACTGGTGCTCACCTAGAAAACACTGAGGTTGGTCGACAACAATGTATAAGGGATTGGGTTGTTGATGTAAGATGAAGGAATGATTAAGTGGATCATCCCTAGAGTGATCTGAAGTGATATGAGACTCTAGAGGTTCTTCTAAATGGGGAAGAATAATGGTACTAGAGTCAACACTACCATATGCACTAGGAGGGTTGTGGAGAATTGCTTCTCTTGGACTCTCAAATATGGGTGCCCTCTTACCCAAGCATTGGGTGTCAATGTAATGGCCACAAGGTGTATGTGGTTCGAATGCATGGGTTCAAAGTAAGGGGTTATTGAACAAGTCGACCCCACTATGGATGAAGTCTTTGGACTCCACGACATGTTGGTCATGGGTGTGTTGTAGAAGGATATATGCATGATGGTGCATATCATCCCAGGGAAAATCATGGGTGGTCATGGCTTCCATGATGTCTTCATCTGAATGGAAGATGGGCAGACTGGAGGAAGGGAGACCACATGATGTAGTGTAACTACCTGGTGCATCATCATGAGGAATATGTTTCACAGACACATCACTATGAAGGGTAGACGAAGAGCGAGTAGATGAAACATCTACCGATGTTGAGACTAAGGTGTTTGTCGAGGGAGGTTCGACTGAAACAGAAGGGGATGCCCTAGAGGGGTCTTCCACCGTGGATCTCATGGATGAAGATAGATAGAGAATAGAAACTAAATATTCCGTCATCTCAACATCAAGGGGAGGTATAAAAATGGGTGCATAAATTTCCTCTGGTTCTATTGAAGCAGAACTCACAAATAGAGGGGTACAAGATCCACTACGAGCGGCCTCTATTTCACGAACTAAATCAAGGGTATCACGAAATTCGTTGAGATGGGGACAAAGATGAGAATAGTGTCCATAAATATCGCACAAAGCACAAGGGTGGTTTGGGTGCAACGATTTGAGTTTCTTAGCTGAATCAAGTAAGGTAACATGGACCTCCGGAATGTCAGATTCAGGAAACGTCTTGTTGACCATAGTTTTGAGATGAGGAAGCTCAGGAAAGTTATGGGTGGCATGCCCAACAACATCACATAATGCACATGGAGGTGAGGGCTTTGGAGGCTTACGAGGAGCTGCAGTTGTTTGGGGAGCCTTGTCCTTAGGTTCCTTCTTTTTGGCTTTGCCCCCCTCACTAGATGCTTTCGCAACAGGAGTGGGTTCCTGTTGAGGTGGTTGTGACATTGAAGCAAAGGGAGAGGTCATGGAAACCGGTTGAACTGGGGTCAAAGTGGTATATGGTTTGTGTTAACCAGGTGGAGTGTTTTATGGGGGATCAATGTACCAAAGTGGGATCCTAGGGTCAAATTGGGTCGACTCAACATAGCCATAATAGGCACCGAAAAGACTCCAAAGGTTGGAGCTAAAAATAGTATCTGACCGGAAGTGTAATGGCCTGGCGGAATGGCTACCAAATGGTTAAGGCTTGGGGGAACCATTCTTGGTTGAAATTTTTTGGGAGAGACACCAACATAAGGAGAAGGTACTCGAGGAGAAGGTCCTGAAGGCTGTATCGAGTGAACAATAGCAGGTTGCGAAGGCACTAGTTGTTGGCTAGTCGAACCGAGCCACTTTTGGCTAGCTCGAGATGCTTGCAACATGAAAACACTCAATGAGTTGGGCCCATTGATAAGAGGGGGGGGAAACCATGGAATGAACCAAGCAAGGTGGAATCTTTATAGACTCTCGGTGAAACACTAGTGAGAGGTGCAATCGATTGGTTATTGGCCACGGAATATATGATGGGCTTAGGGGAGGTCTGATACTTTGGTTCGTAATATGTCAACTGATTGATGGTGATGATATTTCCATTGTGAGTAAAGAACATATCACGGTGAACCACAGATGTGACAGCTGACATCGCATAGGTGTAGCTACGACCCAAGAGGATATTGTAATCCAAGGAGACAACAATAAATTCTATGCCAATGCAAATAATCTTTCCCGCAAGTGTGATAGGAAAATTGCGGAACATTCCAAGGGGATGATAAGGGTGACCGTCCCATGCATGAAAAGTGATGGTGGATGGGGCTAAGTCGAGTGATTCGAGTTTATTCCAAACATAGGAGGACATCACATAGGTGGATGCGCCCTCGTCAATGATACATCTCTAAACATGGGCATTACGAATATTGACTGGTATTTGAAAGGAAAAGGATGAAGGTAAAGCGGGATGTTATGATTTGTCAACATCAAAGGTGATCATTTGAAGGATCCATAATGCCCAAAGAAAATAGTAGAGCTTTTCGTTGAGATGGGAACAACTAGAGGACTTCCAGCATTGACATGGCACCATGAGACTGTGCCAAGTCATCTAATATGTTGTAGGTGTGGGTGGCTTTGGAAAAAACAGCATTTCGCCGTAATGGCCCTTTGGGGATCTTGTGAATGACCTCTGTCTTAGGCTGAGGGATATGTTAGGGAAAATTTGGTGTCAAAATGGACTTTGTGGGAACTTTGGTTTGGGATTTGGTTGCAGACGTGGTGGGTTGCTTGTCATATTGGTGCGACTGGGTTTGAAGGTTGACATCAGCATTATTGACCTCTTCAGAATTCATCATGGGAATCTAGTAATCAGGGGTACCAGACTGCGGAGGTTGAGGAGCAGCCTGACCTTGAGGTGGTTGGGCGGAAACATATCCTTGTTGAGGGAAAGGATTTGTGAAAATAGCTGGTTAAGCTGGTGCAGTATTTGGAGGAAGCAAAGCGGTGGCTTGCTGTCCTCTAGACGCTACTTGTGCTTCCCACAACTGGCGCATCTGGATAAAAGGGGACAATCATGAGCATAATGGCCATGTACACCACAACATGAAAAAGGCTTACCTGTACGAAGAGGCTTTTTGTGCTTGCGTTGATCGCCCTGTCGCTGGTTTGTAGTGTTAGGCTGGTTCCCTTGGGGTGCATTCGGTTGATTACCTTGGTGCCCTTGGTTACCCTATGCTGGTTGGTTCTAGTTGTTTTTCCCCTTATTTTTTTTCTTCGAATTAGGAGGATTAGTTGTGCTTTGTTGCGCATACACCTGACCTTGAGGAGGTGGTGACTACTGTGGCAGAGGTTGAGAAAGCACAAAAGGTTGGGCGCTAATGCCGAAGGGGTTGAAGCACCGAGATGTAGATAAGGATATGTTGTAGCCGCTACAACACCACCCAAATTTTGGGTCCCCCTCTACTCACTTAAGCCATTTGAGTTCTCACCCGGCCTGTAAACAATGACAACCCCATGGCCTTTCCCCAGCCCCTCACAAACCTTCTCACCTTCATGACGAGATACCTTTGCCGCAGCCATGCCATGTGTGGGCGGTATCACCATGCATACACTCAAATAGGAACCTTTATGTGTTAAGGATGTACATTAGAAGCCCTTTCACTGTGGGTCATTAGGCATTTTGTTTGGGTAATTCACTTAAAATCATAATCTCATATAAATTATGTGGGGGGGATCTTTCTCTAAAAGGTAACTGTGAACTAATATATATTATAATGTCTCTTGCAGGTCAACCCCATAGGTGATATACCCCAACAATGTCATCAATGCACCGAGGGAAAGAAAATAAAGTTAAACAAAAAAGGCGCGGTTGCGGAACATGACGCTTTCTTACCCTGTCCATATGGGGATGAGAACTAAGTCTACAGTTGAAGACCTCGGCAAGGCGGAGGACCAGGATATGCCAACAAGTGAGAAGAAGGAGCAATTGAACATTATTTTCAAATGGAATATGGTGAGGTGTATGTTTATTCAAATCAAGGATCAAGGGGAAGAATCGTTCATGATTGATCTATGCAACAAAATTCTTCACTGATGCACATCGGATACTTAGAATCATTTCATTGCGAAATATAAGAATCCTGGAAGAGTGTTCTGACATCGGCATATCAGAGTCTTGGTGTTGTCCATAGCGATTTAAGTATCTCTCCACTCTATGTATTTAGAAGTACTTTTGCTAAAGACATTCAACATTCTGAAAAAGTGAAGAGATATTTGGAGCATTGCCCTTTGTCTTTTGGACATTAACTTTGGTGCCTTTATTGAAGCATGCCTTTATAGTGTGGAAGGCTGATGACAACGGAGAAGGTGGGGCTTTTGCATTGTATTCTCTGTTATGCAGGCATGCCAAAGTCAACCACTGCCAGAATGCAAAACTACTTTCGACATATAGAATGGAACTTCCTCCTGGCACAAGGAAGGGGTCAAGAATAAGAAATATTCTTGAAAAGTATAAAAACCTTCAGTTTGCGCTGCTGGTTGTAGCTTTTTTGGGCACTTGTATGGTTATTGGAGATGGTTCTTGAATTGAAATTTACATCAAAATCGATGATTTATTGCAAAGAGTGTCTTAATCGTACATCTATTCACCATCAATATCAATCTTAAGGTCTAAAGTCCTGTAGCTGAGTTTGAATCCATTTCAGCACATCATCATTTAAAACAATAGCTAAATCAGTTACAATCCGGCTTCAATATAGCACAGATGAAGAGATGTACACTCCAATCATTCACTTATTGATAAATAAAAGTAGTTCTTATCAGGGCACACACAAACATAACGACCTCGCAAGTTCAAATATTCTGGAAGGCATCCAAGTCAATAAAATTTTGACATAGGTCGGCAATTTCTGTTTAAACCCTGGCACCTAAGTCAACAAAAAGGAGCTCTGTTCAATTTTGACAAATTCAATTTTCTTGAATTTAGGGAGCCTCTGGCGTCCAATGAGGATACAGATCAGCAATAGTATGACACATTATTATCTTCGATCGTGCTTGCGTGGGACGTGTGCTTTTATTTCTATAAAATCTACTTAAACAAATCCATTTCTTTATTCTAACATTCCTTTTAATCTTCTAGTCGTCTATTCTAGAACTTTATTTGCAAGTCTGGCGTATCTATGAATGAAAAATGGCCCACTTCTTGTGAACGACGTGGACAATAGATTTATATTTTCGGGGACACTCAAATTGAAAAATGAAATAATGTTATGGTAAGATTCAACTATTTATCTCACAGAGGAAGCTACATTTCAAGAATATTTGGTACAAAACTCAATGATATGGGCATTTTTCCTTCTGGAACGTGAGACAAAATGGTGGATACTTCAAGAATTAGACCCATCGCTTTCCAGAGCCTGAGGATCACATATGTCATATTTGTATTCTGTGCGGCACTTTTTGTTGGAGCTCTGAAAGGGATGGTAGTTGGTCCTTTTGCATCCTTGTTGCTTATAACAAGGAACATCTCCATAATTTTGGGCTTATTTCCTACACATGTTGCATGGACGGTCTACAGCCCTGTGAAGACGCCTCTTTATGATTTGGTCCTCAAGGCATTTCTACTCCTGGTCCTTCCACTAATAGCGGCACTGTGGCTAGCCTTTGGTATCGTGGGGAGTGTGCTGGTTGGGGTGGGGTACGGTTTTTTTGCTCCATGGATTGCAACCTTTGAGGCGTTCAGACAAAATTCAGAACCAAACAAATTTCTTCATTGTTTAACGGATGGGACATGGAGTACCATCAAAGGAAGTTGCGTGGTAGTTTGGGACTTCTTAGATATCTGCTATCATTCCGTTAAATCATACCTGAAGGAGTTCCGTGAAAAAACATCAGATTCAGGGCCACATGGTATCAAGTTGATGCTGGCACCTGCTTGCTTCGTGGTGGGACTGATGGGAATTATAGTAGAAGTAGCCCTTTTCACAAGTTTTGCTATATGTAAAAGTCCTTACATGCTTCTCAAAGGCTGGTAGCGTTTGCTTCATGATCTAATAAGCCGTGAAGGGCCCTTTTTTGAAATAGCTTGTGTTCCCATTGCTGGTTTTGTTATCCTCGTCTGGCCACTTATTGTTATTGGGAGTACCATTTTAGAAATCTTCTCGAGCATTTTTGTTGGATTGTATGGTGCAGTCATTGTTTATCAGGAAACCTCTTTCTGGAGGGGTATGGCTTACATTGTTGCCGTGGTAGCAGAATTTGATGAATATACTAATGATTTTCTTTTCCTAAGGGAGGGAACTTGTTTTCCAAGCCAGGCCCAAATACAGAAAGAAGGATACCAAATCATTGGAAACGTCAACAAAATTTAGCCAACCATCAGAAGGTTTAGTCAATGCGGAGTATCATCGGGAAAGTTCCTCCTCTGAACCTGGTCTGATTGTACCTGATCTTACGGCTTCAAGGTCTGTTAGAGAAAAAATATAGGAGGTGTGGGCAAAGGTATTCACACAACAACATATACCTGAAGGATCTTACGTGAGAAATGCGCAGCTTTGAAAATTGGTAGCATAACAAATGGTTCGAAATGGAAATGTTGATTAGTCACCAGGTCGCAGATATAAGACATTGTCCAAGGCTGCGACTCAGCGGGTTTCATGACTCAACGACCCCATCAACCTAGGTCGTAGATTCGCATGTTTGCTCCCGGCCAGGAGATGTGACCCAAACCCAAGGCCACTATGCTACCTATCCGAGGTCGCAAGGTCGCAGAAAGGTGTGTCCAAGGGAAGCTGCGACTAAGGAAATTCCCCGACTACATGACCCTCATTACAAAATGCGACCTTCGCTTCAAAGCGCGACCTCCCTCAAAGGCAACGCCCATGCCTATCCAAAAGAAAAATTCGCACTCTTAAAATATGGTGAACATACATTACGAGAGGTGGTAGGTGCTTTAAAAGGGGAGCGAAAGGACCTTGTAGGCTATGCACGAAAGCATGGATATGTGACGCGAAAGGTATCGAGCTTACATGACAGAAAATGATCAAGTATTGGGTAGGAGACCCTATAATCACATTGTTAACAAAACACCAAGAATGTGCCAAGAAAATGTGCGCATGCACATATATCATCTTCATCAAGAACATAGTGACGTGCCACGTTTTAGCTATGCGAAGAGTACAAAAGGCAGTGAAGGAAAGCCTGCAAGTATTGGAAGTGAAAGGGAAAGTGCATTTGTGTCAATACCCTTCTGCATCGTACATTTAAAATGCATCTACTCCCGCAGGCCTGCCAATAGGAACACCTCAGCCTTTATGCCTTAACATTGAACAACGGCTGGTACCCTTCGCTTTCGGTGGGTTGGTATTGCAATTACAAAGTGGGTTGATTTGAAGATATAACAAGAAACTATTTTCTATGCTGGAACATTGCCCAAGCTGGCACCACATGAGGTACCATGGGGTAACTGTTGAGGAAGCTCGTTTAGATTTCCATGTGGCACATAACTCAGCAGGTTGTAAATTTCCAGATGCCATTGTTTGTAGCCTTTCAGCTTCCCAAAAGACTTGTTGTTATATATGGAGATCACAGCCTGTATGTGCGGAATGTGCATAATTTATCAAAAATCTCCAGGATCTGTGCATACCTTTCACACAATGCCTGTATATGGGATATTTCTAAACTTCTAGGCACCAGTGGGGGGTCTCTTTGTGACATTTTCCACAGATGGTACAATAAGGCTATGATATCTTGCTTTAAGGTTGGGCACAAAAGAAATTCATCACAAAGCCCATGCATTAGATTCAAAATCGAAAAATGTTTATTGCAAGGACACACTTGGTGTTATATATTCAGAGATAAGTGGGGATCCTATCAAGAAACAATTA